>CM042090.1:20062355-20527147 GCA_023512835.1 Taxillus chinensis | reverse complement strand
GGCCTGGGCCTGGGCCTGGGCCTAGGCCTGGGCCCTGGGCCCTGGGCCCTGGGCCTGGGCCCTGGGCCTGGGCCTGGGCCCTGGGCCTGGGCCCTGGGCCTGGGCCTGGGCCTGGGCCTGGGCCTAGGCCTGGGCCTAGCCCTAGGCCCTGGGCCTGGGCCTGGGCCTGGCCCTGGGCCTGGGCCTAGGCCTAGGCCTAGGCCTGGGCCTGGGCCTAGGCCCTGGGCCTGGGCCTGGGCCTGGGCCTGGGCCCTAGGCCCAGGCCTGGGCCTAGGCCTGGGCCTGGGCCTGGGCCTAGGCCTAGGCCTAGGCCTGGGCCTGGGCCTAGGCCTGGGCCTGGGCCTGGGCCTGGGCCTGGGCCCTGGGCCTGGGCCTGGGCCTAGGCCTGGCCCTGGGCCCTGGGCCTGGGCCTGGGCCCTGGGCCTGGGCCTGGGCCCTGGCCTGGGCCTAGGCCTGGGCCTGGGCCCTGGGCCCTGGGCCTGGGGCCCTAGGCCTGGGCCTGGGCCTGGGCCTGGCCTGGGCCCTGGCCCTGGGCCTGGGCCTAGGCCTGGGCCTGGGCCCTGGGCCTGGGCCTGGGCCTGGGCCTAGGCCTGGGCCTGGGCCTAGGCCCTAGGCCCTGGGCCCTGGGCCTGGGCCTGGGCCCCCTGGCCTGGGCCTGGGCCTGGGCCTGGGCCTGGGCCCTGGGCCTGGGCCTGGGCCTAGGCCTGGGCCTGGGCCTGGCCCTGGGCCTAGGCCTAGGCCCTAGGCCCTGGGCCTGGGCCTGGGCCTAGGCCTAGGCCTGGGCCTGGGCCTGGGCCTGGGCCTGGGCCTGGGGCCCTGGCCTGGGCCTGGGCCCTGGGCCTGGGCCCTGGGCCTGGGCCTAGGCCTAGGCCTGGGCCCTGGGCCTAGGCCTGGGCCCTGGGCCTGGGCCCTGGGCCCTGGGCCTGGGCCTGGGCCTGGGCCTGGGCCCTAGGCCCTAGGCCTGGGCCTAGGCCTAGGCCCTAGGCCCTGGGCCTGGGCCTGGGCCCTGGCCCTGGGCCTGGGCCCTAGGCCTGGGCCCTAGGCCCTGGGCCCTGGGCCCTGGCCCTGGCCTGGGCCTGGGCCTGGGCCTGGGCCTGGGCCTAGGCCTAGGCCCTGGGCCCTGGGCCTGGGCCTGGGCCTGGGCCTAGGCCTGGGCCCAGGCCCTGGGCCCTGGGCCTAGGCCTGGGCCTGGGCCTGGGCCTGGGCCTGGCCCTGGGCCTAGGCCTGGGCCTGGGCCTGGGCCTGGGCCTGGGCCTAGGCCTGGGCCCTGGCCTGGGCCTGGCCCTGGGCCCTGGGCCTGGCCCTAGGCCTGGCCCTAGGCCTAGGCCTGGGCCTGGGCCTGGGCCCTGGGCCTGGGCCTGGGCCCTGGGCCCTGGGCCCTGGCCCTGGGCCCTGGGCCTGGGCCTGGGCCTGGGCCCTAGGCCCTGGGCCCGGGCCTGGGCCTGGGCCAGGCCTGGCCCTAGGCCCTAGGCCCTAGCCCTAGGCCTAGGCCTAAGGCCTGGGCCTAGGCCTAGGCCTAGGCCCGAGCCCTAGGCCCTAGGCCCTAGGCCCTGGGCCTAGGCCCTAGGCCCTGGGCCTGGGCCCTAGGCCTGGGCCTGGGCCTAGGCCTAGGCCTGGGCCCTGGGCCTAGGCCTAGGCCCTAGGCCCTAGGCCCTGGGCCCTGGCCTGGGCCTGGGCCTGGGCCCCTGGGCCCTGGGCCTGGGCCTGGGCCTGGGCCTAGGCCTAGGCCCTAGGCCTAGGCCTAGGCCTGGGCCTAGGCCTAGGCCCTAGGCCCTAGGCCCTGGGCCCTAGGCCCTGGGCCCTAGGCCCTAGGCCCTGGGCCTGGGCCTGGGCCCTGGGCCTAGGCCTGGGCCCTAGGCCTGGGCCTGGGCCCGGGCCTGGGCCCTAGGGCCCTGGGCCCTGGGCCTGGGCCCTGGGCCTGGGCCCTGGGCCTAGGCCCTAGGCCCTGGCCCTAGGCCTGGGCCTGGGCCTGGCCTGGGCCTAGGCCTAGGCCCTAGGCCCTAGGCCCTAGGCCCTGGGCCCTAGGCCCTAGGCCCTAGGCCCTAGGCCCTAGGCCCTGAGCCCTAGGCCCTAGGCCTAGGCCCTAGGCCCTGGGCCTGGGCCTAGGCCCTAGGCCCTGGGCCTAGGCCTGGGCCTAGGCCTGGGCCTGGGCCTGGGCCCTAGGCCTGGGCCCTGGGCCTGGGCCTAGGCCCTGGGCCTGGGCCTAGGCCTGGGCCTAGGCCTGGGCCTGGGCCCTGGGCCTAGGCCCTGGGCCCTGGGCCTGGCCCTGAGCCTGGGCCTAGGCCCTAGGCCCGGGCCCTGGGCCCTAGGCCTGGGCCCTGGGCCTGGGCCCTAGGCCTGGGCCTAGGCCCTAGGCCCTGGGCCTAGGCCTAGGCCCTAGGCCCTGGGCCCGGGCCTCGGCCCTGGGCCCTAGGCCCTAGGCCCGGCCGGCCTGGGCCCTAGGCCCTGGGCCCAGGCCTAGGCCCTAGGCCCTAGGCCTGGGCCTGGGCCTAGGCCTAGGCCCCTGAGCCCTAGGCCTGGGCCCTAGGCCCTAGGCCCTAGGCCCTAGGCCCCTGGGCCCTGGGCCCTAAGGCCCTAGGCCCTGGGCCTGCCCGGCCTGGGCCCTGGGCCTGGGCCCTGGGCCTGGGCCTGCCGCCCTGGCCCTAGGCCCTAGGCCCTGAGCCCCTGGGCCCTGGGCCTAGGCCCTGGGCCTGGGCCCTGGGCCCTGGCCCTGGGCCCTGGGCCCTAGGCCCTGGGCCTGGGCCCTGGCCCTAGGCCCTAGGCCCTAGGCCCTAGGCCCCTAGGCCTGGGCCTGGGCCCTGGGCCCAGGCCCTGGGCCCTGGGCCCTAGGCCTGGGCCCTGGGCCCTGGGCCTAGGCCCTAGGCCTGGGCCCTGGGCCCTAGGCCTAGGCCTCAGGCCTAGGCCCTAGGCCCTGGGCCCGGGCCTGGGCCTAGGCCCTGGCCCTGGGCCTAGGCCCTAGGCCTAGGCCTGGGCCCTAGGCCTGGGCCCTGGCCCTGAGGCCCTGGGCCTGGGCCCTGGGCCCTAGGCCCAGGCCTGGGCCTGGGCCTGGGCCCTGGCCGGCCCTGGCCCTGGCCCCTGGCCCTAGGCCTGGGCCTGGGCCTGGGCCTAGGCCTAGGCCTAGGCCTGGGGCCCTGGGCCTGGGCCCTGGGCCTAGGCCTGGGCCTAGGCCCTGGGCCTGGGCCTGGGCCTGGCCCTGGGCCCTGGGCCTGGGGCCTAGGCCCTGGGCCTAGGCCTGGGCCTGGGCCTAGGCCTGGGCCTGGGCCCTGGGCCTAGGCCCTGGGCCCTAGGCCCTAGGCCCTGGGCCCCTAGGCCCTAGGCCCTAGGCCTAGGCCCTAGGCCTAGGCCTAGGCCTGGGCCTGGGCCCTAGGCCCTGGGGCCCTGGGCCTGGGCCCTAGGCCTGGGCCCTGGGCCCTAGGCCTGGGCCCTGGGCCCTGGGCCCTGGGCCACGGCCTGGGCCTGGGCCCTAGGCCTAGGCCTAGGCCTAGGCCCTGGCCCTGGGCCTGGGCCTAGGCCCGGGCCTGGGCCTAGGCCCTAGGCCCGGGCCCTAGGCCTAGGCCTGGGCCTGGGCCTAGGCCTAGGCCCTGGGCCTGGGCCTGGGCCTGGGCCTGGGCCTAGGCCTGAGGCCTAGGCCCTAGGCCCTAGGCCTGGGCCTGGGCCCTAAGGCCTAGGCCCTAGGCCTGGGCCTGGGCCTGGGCCTGGGCCTAGGCCTGGGCCCTGGGCCCTGGGCCTAGGCCTGGGCCTAGGCCTAGGCCCTGGGCCTAGGCCTGGGCCCTGGGCCTAGGCCCTGGGCCTGGGCCTGGGCCTGGGCCTGGCCCTGGGCCTGGGCCTAGGCCTAGGCCCTAGGCCCTAGGCCCTAGGCCCTGGGCCTAGGCCCTGGGCCCGGGCCCTAGGCCCTGGCCCCGGGCCCTGGCCCTGGGCCCTAGGCCCTGGGCCCTAGGCCTAGGCCTGGGCCTGGGCCTGGGCCTGGGCCTAGGCCTGGGCCCTAGGCCTAGGCCTAGGCCCTAGGCCCTGGGCCCTAGGCCCTAGGCCCTAGGCCTGGCCCTAGGCCTAGGCCCGGGCCCTAAGCCCCTGGCCCTGGGCCCTGGGCCCTAGGCCTGGGCCTGGGCCGCTGGCCCTGAGGCCCTAGGCCTGGGCCTAGGCCTGGGCCTGGGCCCGGGCCTAGGCCCTAGGCCTAGGCCCTGGGCCTGGGCCTGGGCCTGGGCCACTGGCCCTGGGCCTGAGCCCCAGGCCTGGGCCCTGGGCCCCGGGCCCTGGGCCCTAGGCCTGGGCCCTGGGCCTGGGCCTAGGCCTAGGCCCTAGGCCCTAGGCCCTGGGCCTGGCCCTGGCCCCTGGGCCCCTGGGCCTGGGCCTGGCCCTGGGCCCTGGGCCCTGGCCCTAGGCCTAGGCCCTAGGCCTGGGCCCTGGGCCTGGGCCGAGGCCCTAGGCCCTGGGCCTAGGCCCTGGCCCCTGGGCCCTAGGCCCGAGGCCTGGGCCCTAGGCCTAGGCCCTAGGCCTCAGGCCTGGGCCCTGGGCCCTAGGCCCTAGGCCTAGGCCTAGGCCCTGGCCCTAGGCCTAGGCCCTGGGCCTGGGCCCTAGGCCCTAGGCCTGGGCCTGGGCCCTGGGCCTGGGCCTGGGCCTGGGCCTGGGCCTGGGCCCTGGGCCCGGGCCTGGGCCTGGGCCTGGGCCCTGGGCCCTAGGCCTGGGCCTGGGCCTGGGCCTAGGCCTAGGCCCTGGGCCTGGGCCCTAGGCCTGGGCCTGGGCCTAGGCCTGGGCCTGGGCCCTGGGCCTAGGCCTGGGCCTGGGCCTGGGCCTGGGCCCTAGGCCCTGGGCCCTGGGCCTGGGCCTAGGCCCCTGGCCCTGGGCCTAGGCCTAGGCCCTGGGCCCTAAGCCCTGGGCCTGGGCCTGGGCCTGGGCCTGGGCCTGGGCCTGGGCCCTGGGCCTGGGCCTAGGCCCTGGCCCTGGCCTGGGCCTGGCCCTGGGCCCTGGGCCCTAGGCCCTAGGCCCTGGGCCTAGGCCTGGGCCCTGGGCCTGGGCCTGGGCCCAGGCCTGGCCCTGGGCCCTGGGCCTGGGCCTGGGCCTGGGCCTAGGCCCTAGGCCCTGGGCCCTGGCCCTAGGCCCGGGCCCTGGGCCTCAGGCCTGGGCCTGGGCCTAGGCCTAGGCCCTGGGCCTGGGCCCTGGGCCCTAGGCCTAGGCCTAGGCCCTGGGCCCTGGGCCCCGAGCCCTGGCCCTGGGCCTAGGCCCTGGCCCTGGGCCCTAGGCCCTAGGCCCTAGGCCCTAGGCCTAGGCCTAGGCCTGGGCCCTGAGGCCTGGGCCCCTAGCCAGGCCCTGGGCCCTGGGCCTAAGCCCTAGGCCCTGGCCCTGGGCCCTAGGCCCTAGGCCCGGGCCTGGGCCCCTGGGCCTAGGCCTGGGCCCTGGGCCCTGGGCCCTAGGCCCCGGGCCTGGGCCCTGGCCCTAGGCCTAGGCCCTGGGCCCTAGGCCTAGGCCTAGGCCCTGGGCCTGGGCCCTGGGCCTGGGCCCTGGGCCTGGGCCCTGAGGCCCCTGGGCCCTGGGCCCTGGCCCCAGGCCCTAGGCCTGGGCCCTGGGCCCTGGGCCCTAGGCCTGGGCCTAGGCCCTAGGCCCTAGGCCCTGGGCCCTGGGCCCTAGGCCCTAGGCCTGGGCCTGGGCCCTAGGCCCCAGGCCTGGGCCCTGGGCCCCAGGCCTGGGCCTAAGCCCTGGCCTGGGCCCTGGGCCTGGGCCCTGGGCCTGGGCCCTGGGCCCTAGGCCTGGGCCTGGCCCTAGGCCCTAGGCCCTGGGCCCTAGGCCTGGGCCCTGGGCCCTGGCCCTGGGCCCAGGCCTGGGCCCTGGCCCTGGGCCTAGGCCTGGGCCCTAGGCCCTGGGCCCTAGGCCTGGGCCCTAGGCCCTGGCCCTGCCCTAGGCCCTGGCCCTGGGCCTGGCCCGGGCCCTGGGCCTGGGCCCTGGGCCTGGCCCTGGCCCTAGGCCCTAGGCCTAGGCCCTGGGCCCTGGGCCCTAGGCCTAGGCCTGGGCCTGGGCCTGGGCCTGGGCCTAGGCCCTGGGCCTAGGCCCTGGGCCTGGGCCTGGCCCTGGGCCTGGGCCCTGGCCCTAGGCCCGGGCCCGGGCCTGGGCCTAGGCCCTAGGCCTAGGCCCTGGGCCTAGGCCTGGGCCTGGGCCCTGGGCCCTAGGCCCTAGGCCCTAGGCCCCGGGCCTAGGCCTGGGCCTGGGCCCCCTGCCGGCCCTAGGCCCTAGGCCTAGGCCTGGGCCTAGGCCTAGGCCCTGGCCCTGGGCCCTGGGCCCTAGGCCCTGGGCCTGGCCCTAGGCCCTGGGCCCTGGGCCTAGGCCTGGGCCTGGGCCCTAGGCCTGAGCCCTAGGCCCTAGGCCTAGGCCCTGGGCCTGGGCCTGGGCCTGGGCCGGGCCTAGGCCTAGGCCTAGGCCCTGGGCCTGGCCCTGGGCCTGGGCCCTGGGCCTGGGCCCTGGGCCCTAGGCCCTGGGCCTGAGCCCTAGGCCTGGGGCCCTGGCCCTAGGCCTAGGCCTAGGCCCTGGGCCCTGGGCCTGGCCCTAGGCCCTGGGCCTGGGCCCTGGGCCTGGGCCCTAGGCCTGGGCCTGGGCCTAGGCCTGGGCCCTGGGCCTGGGCCCTGGGCCCTGGGCCCTAGGCCCTGGCCCTGGGCCTGGGCCTAGGCCTGGGCCTAGGCCTGGGCCCTGGGCCCTGGGCCCTAGGCCCTGGGCCCTAGGCCCTGGGCCCTAGGCCTAGGCCTGGGCCCTAGGCCTGGGGCCCTGGGCCTGGGCCCTGGGCCTGGGCCTGGGCCTGGGCCTGGCCCTGGGCCCTGGGCCTAGGCCCTGGCCCTGGGCCCTAGGCCCTAGGCCTAGGCCTAGGCCTGGGCCCTGGGCCTGGGCCCTGGGCCTCAGGCCTGGGCCTGGGCCTGGGCCTGGGCCCTGGGCCTAGGCCTAGGCCTAGGCCTGGGCCCTAGGCCCTAGGCCCTGGGCCCTGGCCCTAGGCCCCAGGCCCTAGGCCCTAGGCCCTAGGCCCTGGGCCCTAGGCCTAGGCCTGGGCCCTAGGCCCTGGGCCCTAGGCCTGGGCCCCTAGGCCCTGGGCCTAGGCCTGGGCCTGGGCCTGGGCCTGGGCCTAGGCCTAGGCCCTGGGCCTAGGCCCCTAGGCCTGGGCCCTGGGCCCTAGGCCTAGGCCCTGGGCCCTAGGCCAGGCCCGGGCCCTAGGCCCGGGCCCTAGGCCTAGGCCCGGGCCCTGGGCCTGGGCCTGGCCCTGGGCCTGGGGCCCTGGGCCTCAGGCCTAGGCCTGGGCCCTAGGCCCTGGGCCTAGGCCTAGGCCCTAGGCCCTAGGCCCTAGGCCCTGGGCCCTGGGCCTGGCCCTAGGCCCTGGGCCCTGGGCCCTGGGCCTAGGCCCTGGGCCTGGCCCGGGCCTGGGCCCTGGCCCTGGGCCCTAGGCCCTGGGCCCTAGGCCCTAGGCCCTAGGCCCTAGGCCTAGGCCTAGGCCTGGCCCTAGGCCCTGGGCCCTAGGCCCCTGGCCTAGGCCCTGGGCCCTAGGCCTAGGCCCTAGGCCTGGCCCTAGGCCCTGGGCCCTAGGCCCTAGGCCCTAGGCCTAGGCCCTAGGCCTAGGCCTAGGCCTAGGCCCTGGGGCCCTGGGCCCCGGGCCTGGGCCCTGGGCCCTGGCCCTGGGCCCGAGCCCTAGGCCCTAGGCCTAGGCCTGGCCCTGGGCCCTGGGCCCTGAGCCGAGGCCTAGGCCACTGGGCCCTGGGCCCTAGGCCTAGGCCCTGGGCCTAGGCCTAGGCCCTGGGCCCTGGGCCTGGCCCTGGGCCCTGGGCCCTGGGCCCTAGGCCCTAGGCCCTGGGCCTGGGCCTGGGCCTAGGCCTGGCCTAGGCCCTAGGCCCTAGGCCCCTAGGCCTGGGCCCTGGGCCTAGGCCTAGGCCCGGGCCCTGGCCCCAGGCCCTAGGCCCTAGGCCTGGGCCCTAGGCCTGGGCCCTGGGCCCTAGGCCCGGCCGGCCCTAGGCCCCTGAGCCTGGGCCTAGGCCCTAGGCCTGGGCCCTAGGCCTAGGCCCTGGCCCTAGGCCCTGGGCCCGGGCCCTGGGCCCTGGGCCTAGGCCTAGGCCTAGGCCCTGGGCCTGGGCCGCCGGGCCTAGGCCCTGGGCCCTGGGCCCTAAGCCCGGGCCCTGGGCCCTGGGCCCTAGGCCCGGGCCTAGGCCTGGGCCCTAAGGCCCTGGGCCCTGGGCCCTGGGCCCTAGGCCCTAGGCCCTAGGCCCGAGCCCTGGGCCCTAGGCCTGGGCCTAGGCCCCTAGGCCCTAGGCCTAGGCCCTAGGCCTAGGCCCCTGGGCCCTGGGCCTAGGCCTGGGCCCTGGGCCTGGGCCTGCCTGGCCCTAGGCCCTGGGCCTAGGCCTAGGCCTGGGCCCGGGCCCTGGCCCGAGCCGGGCCTGGGCCTGGGCCCTGGGCCCTAGGCCTCGGGCCCTGGGCCCTAGGCCCTGGGCCCTAGCCCTGGGCCCTAGGCCTGGGCCCTGGCCTAGGCCCTGGGCCTGGGCCCGGGCCCTGGGCCCTGGGCCTAGGCCCTGGCCCTAGGCCTAGGCCTAGGCCCTGGGCCCTAGGCCCGGGCCTAGGCCTAGGCCCTGGGCCCGGGCCCGGGCCTGGGCCCTGGGCCTGGGCCTGGCCCGGGGCCTGGGCCCTAGGCCCTAGGCCCTAGGCCCCTGGCCCTGGGCCTAGGCCCCTGGGCCCGGGCCCTAGGCCCTGGGCCTGGGCCTAGGCCTAGGCCCTGGGCCTAGGCCTAGGCCCTAGGCCTGGCCCTAGGCCCTGGGCCCTGGGCCCTGGGCCCTGGGCCTGGGCCCTAGGCCCTAGGCCCTGGCCCTGGGCCCTAGGCCCTGGGCCCTGGCCCTGGGCCCTGGGCCCTGGCCCTAGGCCTGGCCTGGGCCCTGGCCCTAGGCCTAAGCCCCCTGGGCCTAAGCCCTGGGCCCTGGGCCTGGGCCTAGGCCTAGGCCCTAGGCCCTGGGCCTGGCCCTAGGCCCTGGGCCTGGGCCCTGGGCCCTGGGCCGGGCCTGGGCCCTGGCCCTGGGCCCCAGGCCCTGGGCCTGGGCCTGGGCCCTAAGGCCCTAGGCCTGGGCCCTGGGCCCTGGGCCCGGGCCCTAGGCCTGGGCCTGGGCCTAGGCCCTAGGCCCTAGGCCTAGGCCTAGGCCTGGCCCTGGGCCTGGCCTGGGCCTGGGCCTGGGCCTGGGCCCGGGCCTGGGCCCTGGGCCCTGGGCCCTAGGCCTGGCCCTGGGCCCGGGCCCTGGGCCTGGGCCTAGGCCCTGGGCCTGGGCCCCGGGCCTGGCCTGGGCCTAGGCCTGGCCCTGGGCCCTGGCCCTAGGCCTGGGCCTAGGCCTGGGCCCTAGGCCTAGGCCCTAGGCCTGGGCCCTGGGCCTGGGCCTGGCCCTAGGCCCTGGGCCCTGGCCCTGGCCCTGGGCCCCTGGCCCTGGCCCTAGGCCTGGGCCTAGGCCTAGGCCTAGGCCCTAGGCCTAGGCCCTAGGCCCGGGCCTAGGCCCTGGGCCTGGCCCTGGGCCCTAGGCCCTGGGCCCGGGCCTGGGCCCTGGGCCCTGGCCCTAGGCCCTAGGCCCTGGCCCTGGGCCTCAGGCCCTGGCCCTGGGCCCTGGGCCCTGGGCCTAGGCCCGAGCCCCCTGGCCCTAGGCCTAGGCCTAGGCCTGGGCCCTAGGCCCTAGGCCTAGGCCTAGGCCCTAGGCCCGGGCCCTAGGCCTGGGCCTGGGCCTGGGCCCTGGGCCTGGGCCTGGCCCTGGCCCTGGGCCCGGGCCCTAGGCCTGGGCCTAGGCCCTAAGCCCTGGCAGGCCTGGGCCTGGGCCCTAGGCCCTAGGCCTGGGCCCTGGCCCTGGGGCCTAGGCCCTGGGCCCTAGGCCCTGGGCCTGGGCCCCCTGGGCCCCGGCCCGGCCCTGGGCCTGGGCCTGGGCCCTGGCCCTAGGCCCTAGGCCCTGGGCCTAGGCCCTGGGCCCTAAGCCCCTGGGCCCTGGGCCCCTGGGCCCTAGGCCTAGGCCCTAGGCCCGGGCCTGGGCCTGGGCCTGGGCCCTAGGCCCTAGGCCCTGGGCCCTAGGCCTGGGCCCTAGGCCCTAGGCCTAGGCCCCTGGGCCCTGGGCCTAGGCCTGGGCCCTGGGCCTGGGCCCTGGCCGGCCCTAGGCCCTAGGCCCTGGGCCCGGGCCGGGCCCTGGGCCCTGGGCCTGGCCCGGCCGGCCCTGGGCCTGGGCCTGGCCTAGGCCTAGGCCTGGGCCTGGGCCTGGGCCTAGGCCTGGGCCTAGGCCCTAGGCCCTGGGCCCTAGGCCTAGGCCTAGGCCACTGGCCCTGGGCCCTAGGCCTAGGCCCTAGGCCTAGGCCCGAAGGCCCTGGCCCTGGGCCCTAGGCCCTAGGCCCTAGGCCCTAGGCCTGGGCCCTAGGCCCGAGGCCGAGGCCTGGGCCCTGGGCCCTAGGCCTGGGCCTGGGCCCTAGGCCTGGGCCTAGGCCTGGCCCGGGCCCTGGGCCCGGGCCTAGGCCCTAGGCCCTAGGCCTAGGCCCGAAGGCCTGGGCCTAGGCCTAGGCCCTGGGCCTAGGCCTAGGCCCTGGGCCCGGGGGCCCTAGGCCTGGGCCTAGGCCCTGGGCCTAGGCCCTGGGCCACTGGGCCCTAGGCCCTGGGCCTAGGCCTAGGCCTGGCCCGGCCCTGGCCCTGAGCCCTGGGCCCTAGGCCTAGGCCCTGGGCCCTGGGCCTAGGCCCTAGGCCTAGGCCCTAGGCCTGGGCCTGGGCCCTAGGCCTGGGCCCTGGGCCTGGCCCTGGCCCTAGGCCTAGGCCTAGGCCCTAGGCCCTAGGCCTGGGCCCTGGGCCTGGGCCTAGGCCCTGGGCCTAGGCCCTGGGCCTGGGCCTGGCCGGAGGCCCCGGGGCCTGGGCCCTGGGCCCTAAGCCCTGGCCCTGGGCCTGGGCCTGGGCCCTGGGCCCTAGGCCTGGGCCCTGGGCCCTGGCCCTAGGCCCTAGGCCCTAGGCCCTAGGCCCTAGGCCCCTGGGCCCTAGGCCCTAGGCCCTAGGCCTAGGCCCCCTAGGCCCTGGGCCCTGGGCCCGGGGGCCTGGCCCTGAGGCCCCTGGCCTGGGCCCAAGCCCTGGCCCTAGGCCTGGGCCCGGGCCTGGGCCTAGGCCCTAGGCCCTAGCCCTGGGCCCTGGGCCCTAGGCCTAGGCCCTAGGCCTAGGCCCTGGGCCTGGCCGGGCCCTAGGCCTGGCCCTAGGCCCTAGGCCTAGGCCCTGGCCCTAGGCCCTAGGCCCTAGGCCCTGGGCCCTAGCCCTGGGCCCTAGGCCCTGGGCCTGAGCCCGAGCCCTGGGCCTAGGCCCTGGGCCTGGGCCCTAGGCCCTAGGCCCTAGGCCTGGGCCCTAGGCCTGGGCCCTAGGCCTGGCCCCTGGCCCTAGGCCCGGGCCCTAGGCCTGGCCCTAGGCCCTGGGCCCTAGGCCCTGGGCCCCAGGCCCCTGGGCCCCCTGGCCCTGGGCCCTAGGCCTGGGCCCTGGGCCCTGGGCCCTAGGCCCTAGGCCCTAGGCCCTGGCCCTGGGCCCTAGGCCCTGGGCCCTGGCCCTGGGCCCTAAGCCCTAGGCCCTGGGCCCTGGGCCCTAGGCCCTAGGCCCTAGGCCTGGGCCCTGGGCCCTGGGCCCTGGCCCCTGGGCCCTGGGCCTGGGCCCTAGGCCTAGGCCTGGGCCTGGGCCCTGGGCCCTGGGCCCTAGGCCTGGGCCTGGGCCTAGGCCTGGGCCCTGGCCCTGGGCCCTAGGCCCTAGGCCCGAGCCCTGGGCCCTAGGCCTAGGCCTAGGCCACTGGGCCCGGGCCCCTGGGCCTGGCCCTAGGCCCTAGGCCCTAGGCCTGGGCCTGGGCCCTGAGCCCTGAGCCCTGGGCCTGGGCCCTAGGCCCTAGGCCCTAGGCCCTAGGCCCTAGGCCCTAGGCCCTAGGCCCTAGGCCCTGGGCCTGGGCCTAGGCCTAGGCCCTGGCCCTGAGCCTCAGGCCGCTGAGCCCGGGCCCTGGGCCCTAGGCCCTGGCCCTGGGCCGGCCCTAGGCCCTAGGCCCTAGGCCTAGGCCCTAGGCCCTGGGCCTGGGCCTGGGCCTGGGCCTGGGCCCTAGGCCTAGGCCTGGGCCCTGGGCCCTGGGCCCTAGGCCCTAGGCCCCTAGGCCCTGGCCCTGGCCCTAGGCCTAGGCCCTGGCCCTAGGCCCTAGGCCTGGGCCCTGAGCCCGGGCCCTAGGCCCTAGGCCCTAGGCCCTAGGCCTGGGCCCTGGGCCCTAGGCCCTAGGCCCGGCCCTAGGCCCTAGGCCCTAGGCCTAGGCCCTGGGCCCTAGGCCTAGGCCCTGCCCTAGGCCTCAGGCCTGGGCCCTGGGCCTAGGCCTAGGCCTGGGCCCTGGGCCTAGGCCCTGGGCCTGGGCCTAGGCCCTGAGCCCTGGGCCCTGGGCCTGGGCCCTAAGCCCTGGGCCTGGGCCCTGGCCGGCCCTGGCCCTGGGCCCTAGGCCCTAGGCCTGGGCCTGGCCAGGCCCTAAGCCCTGGGCCTAGGCCTAGGCCCTAGGCCCGGGCCGGGCCTGAGGCCCTGGGCCTGGGCCCTGAGCCTGGGCCTGGGCCCTAGGCCCTAGGCCTAGGCCCTAGGCCCTAGGCCCCTAGGCCACTGAGCCCTGGCCTGGGCCTGGGCCTGGCCCTAGGCCCTAGGCCCTAGGCCCTAGGCCTGGGCCCTAGGCCTGGGCCCAGGCCTAGGCCCTAGGCCCGGGCCTGGGCCGAGGCCTGGCCCTGGGCCCGGGCCCTGGGCCCTAGGCCCTGGGCCCTAGGCCCTAGGCCTGGGCCCTAGGCCCTAGGCCCTAGGCCCCAGGCCTAGGCCCTAGGCCCTAGGCCCTAGGCCTAGGCCCTGGGCCTGGGCCTGGGCCTGGGCCTGGGCCTGGGCCTAGGCCCTGGGCCCTAGGCCTAGGCCCTAGGCCCTAAGCCCGGGCCCTGGGCCCTGGCCCTGGGCCCTAGGCCCTAGGCCCCTAGGCCTAGGCCCTGGGCCTGGCCCTGGGCCCCAGGCCTCAGGCCCTGGGCCCTGGGCCTAGGCCCTGGGGCCCTGAGCCTGGGCCTAGGCCCTGGGCCTGGGCCCTGGCCCTGGGCCTAGGCCTAGGCCCTAGGCCCTGGGCCCTGGCCCTGGGCCCTAAGCCCTGGGCCCTGGGCCTGGGCCTGGGCCCTGGGCCCTGGGCCTAGGCCTAGGCCCTAAGCCCTAGGCCCTGGGCCCGGGCCCTGGGCCTGGGCCCCTAGGCCCTAGGCCTAGGCCCTAGGCCCTGGGCCTGGGCCCTGGGCCCTAGGCCCTGGGCCCTAAGGCCCTAGGCCTGGGCCTGGCCTAAGCCCCTGGGCCCTGGGCCCTGGGCCCGGGCCCTAGGCCCTAGGCCTGGGCCTAGGCCCCTGGCCTAGGCCTAGGCCCTGGGCCCTAGGCCCTGGCCCTAGGCCCTAGGCCTAGGCCCTAGGCCCTGGGCCTAAGGCCTGGCCCTGGCCCTAGGCCTGGGCCCTAGGCCCTGGGCCTGGCCCTGGGCCCTGGGCCTAGGCCTAGGCCCCTGGGCCCAGGCCCTGGGCCCTAGGCCCTAGGCCTAGGCCTAGGCCTGGGCCTAGGCCTAGGCCCTGGGCCCTGGGCCCTAAGGCCCTGGGCCTAGGCCCTAGGCCCTAGGCCCTAGGCCCTAGGCCCTAGGCCCTGGGCCCTGGGCCCTGGGCCCTAGGCCTGGGCCTGGGCCTCAGGCCTGGGCCTGGGCCCTGGGCCTAGGCCCTAGGCCCTGGGCCTAGGCCTAGGCCTGGGCCCGGGCCTGGGCCTGGGCCTAGGCCTGGGCCCTGGGCCTAGGCCCTAGGCCTGGGCCCTGGGCCTAGGCCCCCTGGGCCCTGGGCCTAGGCCTGGGCCTCAGCCCTGGGCCTGGGCCCTAGGCCCGGGCCCTGGGCCCTGGGCCCGGGCCCTAAGCCCTGGCCCTGGCCCTAGGCCTGGGCCCTAGGCCCTGGGCCTGGGCCTGGGCCTGGGCCTGGGCCTGGGCCCTGGGCCCTAGGCCCTAGGCCCGGGCCTGGGCCTGGGCCCTGGGCCTGGGCCTGGGCCCTGGGCCCTGGCCCGGGCCCCTGGGCCTGGGCCACTGGGCCCTGGGCCTAGGCCTGGGCCTGGGCCTAGGCCTGGGCCTGGGCCTGGGCCTGGCCCTGGGCCCGGGCCCTAGGCCTAGGCCTAGGCCCTAGGCCCTGGGCCCTAGGCCTCAGGCCTAGGCCCTGGGCCCTAGGCCCTAGGCCCTAGGCCTGGGCCTGGGCCTGGGCCCGGGCCCTAAGCCCTGGGCCGGCCTAGGCCTAGGCCCTGGCCCTGGCCCTAGGCCTGGGCCCTGGCCCTGGGCCCTAGGCCCTAGGCCCTGGGCCCTGGGCCTGGGCCCTGGGCCTGGGCCCTGGCCCTAGGCCTAGGCCTAGGCCCTGGGCCCTGGCCCTAGGCCCTGGGCCCAGGCCCTGGCCTAGGCCCTGGGCCACTGGGCCTGGGCCCTAGGCCCTGGCCCGGGCCTAAGCCCTGAGCCCTGGGCCCTGGGCCTGGGCCTAGGCCTAGGCCCTGGGCCTGGGCCCTAGGCCTAGGCCCTGGGCCCTAGGCCCTGGGCCCTAGGCCTGGGCCTGGGCCTGGGCCCTAGGCCCTGGGCCCGGGCCCCTGGCCCTGGGCCCTAGGCCCTGGCCCTAGGCCCTGGGCCTAGGCCTAGGCCCTGGGCCCTGGGCCTAGGCCCTGAGCCTGGGCCTAGGCCCTGGGCCCTGGGCCCGGGCCCGAGCCCTGGGCCCTAGGCCCTAGGCCTGGGCCTGGGCCCTAGGCCCTAGGCCTAGGCCCCGGGCCTGGGCCTGGGCCTGGGCCTGGGCCCTGGGCCCTGGGCCTGGGCCTGCAGGCCTGGGCCTGGGCCCTGGGCCTGGGCCTAGGCCACGGGCCCTGGGCCTGGGCCTAGGCCCAGGCCCTGGGCCTGGGCCTGGCCCTGGGCCTGGGGCCTAGGCCCTGGGCCTAGGCCAGGCCTAGGCCTGGGCCCTAGGCCCTAGGCCTGGGCCTGGGCCCTGAGGCCTGGGCCTGGGCCCTAGGCCCTGGGCCCTAGGCCCTAGGCCCTGGCCTAGGCCTAGGCCCTAGGCCCTAGGCCCTAGGCCTGGGCCCTAGGCCCTAGGCCCTAGGCCTAGGCCCTAGGCCCTAGGCCTAGGCCCTGGGCCTGGGCCCTGGGCCCTGGGCCTGGGCCTAGGCCTAGGCCCTAGGCCTGGGCCTAGGCCCTGGGCCCTAGGCCCTGGCCCTGGGCCTGGGCCTGGCCCTGGCCCTAGGCCGGCCTAGGCCTGGGCCTGGGCCTGGGCCTAGGCCCTAGGCCCTGGCCCTGGCCCTAGGCCTAGGCCTGGGCCCTAGGCCTGGGCCTAGGCCTAGGCCTGGGCCCTAGGCCCTAGGCCCTAGGCCCTAGGCCCTAGGCCCTAGGCCCTAGGCCCCGGGCCTAGGCCCGGGCCCTGGGCCGGCCGGCCTAGGCCCTAGGCCCTAGGCCCTAGGCCCCTGGCCCTAGGCCTGGGCCCGGCCTAGGCCTGGGCCTAGGCCTGGGCCTAGGCCCTAGGCCCTAAGGCCTGGCCCTAGGCCCTAGGCCTAGGCCTAGGCCTAGGCCCTAGGCCCTAGGCCCTAGGCCCTGGGCCCTGGGCCCTGGCCCTGGGCCCTGGGCCTGGGCCTGGGCCTGGGCCTGGGCCTGGCCCTGGGCCTAGGCCTGGGCCCTAGGCCTAGGCCTAGGCCCCTGGGCCTGGGCCCCTGGCCTGGGCCCTGGGCCCTAGGCCCTAGGCCCTAGGCCCTAAGCCCTGGGCCCTAGGCCTAGGCCCCTAGGCCTAGGCCCTGGGCCTAGGCCTAGGCCCTAGGCCCTGGGCCGGCCTGGGCCCTGGGCCTAGGCCCTAGGCCCTGGGCCCTGGGCCCGGGCCACTGGGCCTGGCCTAGGCCTAGGCCTGGGCCCTGGGCCTGGGCCCCTGGGCCTAGGCCCTAGGCCTAGGCCCTGGGCCTAGGCCCTGGGCCCTAGGCCCTGGGCCTAGGCCCTGGGCCCTAGGCCCTGGGCCTAGGCCCTGGGCCTGGGCCCTGGGCCTAGGCCTAGGCCTGGGCCTAGGCCTAGGCCCTGGGCCCTAAGCCCTAGGCCCTGGGCCCTAGGCCCTGGGCCCTAGGCCCTAGGCCTGGGCCCTGGGCCCTAGGCCGGGCCTAGGCCTGGGCCCGAGGCCTGGGCCTAGGCCCTGGGCCCTGGGCCCTAAGGCCCTGGGCCTAGGCCTAGGCCTAGGCCTAGGCCCCTGGGCCTGGGCCTAGGCCCTAGGCCTGGGCCCTGGGCCCTGGGGCCCTGGGCCTGGGCCTAGGCCTAGGCCCTGGGCCCTAGCCCTGGCCCTAGGCCCTAGGCCTAGGCCTGGGCCCTGGGCCTGGGCCCTGGGCCCTGGCCCTAGGCCTGGCCCGGGCCCCTGGGCCCTGGGCCCTAGGCCTAGCCCTGGGCCCTGGGCCCTAGGCCCCTGGCCCTGGGCCTAGGCCTGGGCCCTGGGCCTAGGCCTGGCCCTGGGCCCGGGCCTGGCCCCTGGGCCCTGGGCCCTAGGCCTGGGCCCTAGGCCCTAGGCCCTAGGCCCTAGGCCTAGGCCCTGGGCCCTAGGCCCTGGGCCTGGGCCTGGGCCTAGGCCCTGGGCCTGGGCCTAAGCCCCTGGGCCCCTAGGCCTGGGCCTAGGCCTGGCCTGGGCCCTAGGCCTAGCCCTAGGCCCTAGGCCCTAGGCCCTGGCCTAGGCCCTAGGCCCTGGGCCCTGGGCCCTGGGCCCTAGGCCCTAGGCCCTGGGCCCTAGCCCTGGGCCTGGGCCTGGGCCCTAGGCCCCAGGCCTAGGCCCTGGCCCCAAACCCCAAACCCCAAACCCCCAAACCCCCAACCCCCAAACCCCAAACCCCAAACCCCAACCCCCAAACCCCAAACCCCAAACCCCAAACCCCAAACCCCCAACCCCAAACCCCAAACCCCAAACCCCAAACCCCAAACCCCAAACCCCAAACCCCAAACCCCAAACCCCCAAACCCCAAACCCCAAACCCCAAACCCCCCTAACCCCAAACCCCAAACCCCAAACCCCAAACCCCAACCCCCAAACCCCAAACCCTAAACCCCAACCCCCAACCCCAAACCCCAACCCCCAAACCCCCAAACCCCAAACCCCAAACCCCAAACCCCAAACCCCCAAACCCCAAACCCCAAACCCCCAAACCCCTAAACCCCTAAACCCCAAACCCCAAACCCTAAACCCCAAACCCCAAACCCCCCTAACCCCAACCCCCAACCCCAAACCCCAAACCCCCCTAAACCCCACACCCCAAACCCCAAACCCCACCACACACCCCAAACCCCAAACCCCAAACCCCAAACCCCAAACCCCAAACCCCCAAACCCTAAACCCTAAACCCCTAAACCCCTAACCCCAAACCCCAAACCCCTAAACCCCCAACAACCCCAAAACCCCAAACCCCAAACCCCAAACCCCAAACCCCTACACCCCAAACCCTACACCCTACAAACCCCCCTAACCCCCAACCCCAACCCCAAACCCCCAAACCCCAAACCCCAAACCCCCAACCCCCAAAACCCCTACCCCCAAACCCACACCCAAAACCCCAAACCCCCAAACCCCAAACCCCAACCCCCAACCCCAAACCCCAAACCCCAACCCCCCAACCCCCCCAAACCCCAAAACCCCAAACCCCAAACCCCAAACCCCAAAACCCCAAACCCCCGAAACCCCAAACCCCAAACCCCCAGCAACCCCAAACCCCAAAACCCCCAAACCCCAAACCCCAAACCCCAAACCCCCAAACCCCAAACCCCCCAACCCCAAACCCAACCCCCAAAACCCCCAAAACCCCCAAACCCCCAACCCCAACCCCCAACCCCCAACCCCCAACCCTCGGCCCTCAACCCTCAACCCTCAACCCTCAACCCCCCAACCCTCAACCCCCCAACCACCAACCCCAAACCCCAAACCCCAAACCCCAAACCCAAAACCCAAACCCAAAACCCAAAACCCAAAACCCAAAACCCCAAACCCCAAACCCTACACCCCTGACCCTTAACCCCAAACCCCCAAACCCTAAACCCTAAACCCTATACCCTAAACCCCCACCCGACCCGCGAATCCCTTTTTTAATCCTGAACCCTGAACCCTAACCCGTAACCCCCAAACCTTCAAACTAAAACCCCCAACCCTAAACGCCCAAACCCTATATCTCAAACATTAAACCTTAATCCCTAAACCCTAAATCTCAAATCATAAACCTCAAACCTTAAACCCCAAACCCAAACCCTATACTCCCTAAACCATAAACCCTAAACTCAAACCTCAAACCCTAAACAAAAGACCCTAGACCCCAAACCCAAACCGCAAACCATAAACTATAACCCTATATTCTATACCTTATTCCCTATATCTTATACCATATATGTTATACCATATACCATATACTAATCCTAAAAGTGAACCTAAACATAAAGCCAAAACTAAAAGAACAATCCTAAACGCTAAGTGATAAAGCTTAAGACGTAAACTCTATACCTTATAACCTATAGCATATAGATTATATTATAAACCCTAAACCATAATGCCAAAAAGTCAAATATCTCTAGCTACAAAGCCAAGAGTTCCCCTTTAACAATCTAACCTTTAAAAGTCTATATCCTAAAACCCTAATTCCTCTACCTTAAACTCATCATCGTGCGTTGTCTTTCCCACTAGTGATGCATTCACTTCTGGTTGTCGCGACCTCTTCTGCAGCATCCCCCTCTTGATTCTGGTCTTCGTCGTCCACGTAATCCTCTATATCCTAACTCAAGTAGGTCGAGTCTCCATAATTAGATCTAGCCTTGGATTACAGGGAAATTGTATTGCCCCAACTTCTTGTGCAGGCCATGTTGTTAGGGCCTGCCCATGGCTTGTAATTCCAAGCCTTGTCTCAGCTTTAACTAAGGAGTGTTGCCCATTCGGTTTTGGGCAGCCTTTATATTAACGGCATTTTTTTAGGTTGGCACAGGGTATTTTCAAAGGCCATTATAGGCTATGTTTTTTCAAACCATGTTGGCCCTTGTGTTGAGCTTCAATGTATTAAAGTTGGGTCACTTGGTCTTTTGCTCTTGAAGCTCGTTTAATTGTTATTATAATATTTGTTTATACTATTTTTGTTAATTGGGTAAAATAATTCTCTACTCAATTTCATTGGGTCTTTTCATTTCTTTTAATAAAATTTCTTTAAATTTCTCGTCACCTACATATAACTTACAATAATTCTAAGCTAAAATCTACAACTATCAATTAAGAACATTAAAAATAACATCTTAAATACAATTATAATAAAGTGATAAATTAGACATACCTGAGTCCCTCAGAAGCTACTCTTATCATTACAAATATAAATGTATACTAACAATCTAACATACCTGATTAATCTGAGCAAGCAAGTATCTTCATCTTTATTAGTTACCAAAACATAGATAATTTATTCTTCTTTGTCTGCTTTCTGAAAGGACAAAAAAATTTTAATGCATTAAAAAATATATTCAAACATAAATGTATAAATATTATATATTATTATGAGTCAATTTCACTAATAAAATAACATAAATCAAGTTACATATGAGAATATATCACCACTTCATATTATGTATATTATATATTAATAAAACATATTAATATATCATAGATCACCAATTCACCACCCTTCACTCCTACTCCCTAATCCACTTACATCCTAAGGTGTATGATTTAGAGTGTTCAGGTTTAAGATTTAAGATGTATTTAAAATTACAAGTTTTTATTAAAGAACAAAAGATAATACAAATAAAATTGAATAGTCTAACTCAGATATTAAAAAAAACTCATACAAGCCCATACAAAAGCAAATAGCCCATACAAGGACAAATAAAAACAAAAAAATGAGCCAAAAGATAATAAATTTATTTCAATGATTTAATGAAAATAATGACCTTCCAAAATTAATAGGGCCAGTCTAGCATGTAGTCGCCCATTAAAGCTACAAGGAAAGGCGAAGGGGGGATAAGATACCATTTACGCCTAAATTCCCTTCATTTTAGTAGCAATTTCTGTAAATAAATTGATTTATATTTTATTTCTTATTTTTTAATTACTACGTGTGAGAAGAAAATCTGGAGTGTTCGGTACTGACTGACAATGTTATAGAAGTACACCTGAAATTGTTACAACTATTGTTGGCCAAATGGTATTTTTGTCAATTAGATGTTTTGGCTTTTATTTGACTTTTAATGTTCATAATTTGTGCTTGAAATAATGTTCATTTAATACATTATGTCATCTCACAAGCATTCATATGGACTTTGCTTCATGGTGTCCAATTTTTATAAAACCTAGCATGAAAATTACACAGTGCTAATTTAAATTCACACTTAGTGATTATGATTATTTACTTGAAGTGATAATATGTATTAGTTCTATAATCCAAGCAAAAAAGTTAACCGCATGCAATTGGGATATGAGAGCTTAATATGGTTCTTTTATTTGAGCTCAAAGCAAAGATGTTTATTTTTCTTTAACAGTATCATTTTTTTAAATGTAATTATATTATATAATTTTGTAAGATTTTGTTGCATACTTACTATTTTTACTTTTTTTTGCAAGTTTTGTTTACAACTTATCTTCAAGTTAAATTTCAACTCTCATAAAAGAATAAACTATTAAATCCAAATGCATTTAATTGTCTATGCATGGCCACTAAATTTGTTTGAAAATTTTAATGAAAATTCCCATTAATTGCGCTCTCATTTCCCACCCCCTTTCTTCTTCATGACCCACATATATTACTTAAACCTAGGCGTGGTTGGTGGAACTTAATAGAAAAGAGACTTAGTTATCTATGATCTTAATTAGGTAAATTGTGCTTATTATAAGACAATAACGTATTTATCATATAATAATCAACTCAAACTTATTTAGATTATCCCTAAGCTCCTCTCATCATTATAAATGTAAAAAAAATCTAACAATTTAATATACCTAATTAATTTGAACAAATAAATATCTTCATCTTTATCAATTACCAAAACATAGATCATTTATTCTTTAATTTTTTGAAGAGGAAAATTATAAATACATTAAAATATATAATCAATTATAAACGTATAAAAATTATTTATTATTATAAGTCAATTTCACTAATCAAATAATATAAACCAAAATAAATGTGAAAATATATTACCAATTCATATTTTATATATAGTATATATATTAATAAAATATATTGATAGATAATAGATTACTAATTCATTGCCCTTCACCCATATTCCTTAACCCGCCTACATCATAGGTGCACAATTTAGAGTTCAGAATTTTAGATTTTTTTCAATGTAGGTTTTCACTAAAGAACAAAAAGATAATACATAAAGCAACAAATAGCCTAAACTAGATACAAAAAAAAAAGCTCATACAAATTGCCCACAAAGAAATAGACAACAACAAGAAAAATGAAGGTTGTTCAATAGATTATAATTATGAGAATTGAAACGTCATTTAACAAATTTATTTGAGCAGTAATAACAATTCAAAAACAATTCAGCAAAAAAAGATAAATTGATTTCTGCTACATAATCATTTAATAAGATTAAATTAAAATAAAGGATATAATAAATATAATACATCAACAAGCATGCAAATAGAAGAATTCAAATATTACCAGGCATCTTGCAAAAAAAAAGATAATTTCATTGGGTGCACCCTTAATCCTACTTCATGGCCGATTCAATTATAAACCTACAAAAGCTCATGGTAACCGATATAAAATCAAAACGTGAAAATGCACTAAAATATAGACAATACTAAAATATAGACAATAGATACAAGCAAAAAGTACGGTAACCCAATAAATTCTAAAGCAGACCCTAAACGCTGCACATATACCTAAGTGCATACATGTCCGCATTAACTCAATTATTATAAATAACTCAATTACATGTCCGCATTAACTCAATTATTATAAATAAGTCCTAAAAAATACGTTCAAAATAAGTGATGTGGCGGGAAGTGTTTTGTTTTCGGCGTGACGTGGCTTGCTATGGTCCGCATGGGGAGTGTCTAAGACAGCGCCGCTCGAACCGACTACGTCCCGTGACATTACACCGCTGTCTCGCACTTTTCTAGGAGTTCCAACCGCCGCCCCCCAATTAAAAACGCGGCAGGATTTGACCAGCCTGGTAGCGTGACGCGCGGAAGCCCGAGGCCAGCTGGCCTCGGGACGGGCTGCCGCGCGGAGACCGAGGCCGAGCGCCTCGATCCAAGAACAGCCGGAAACGTCTGGCCGGAGAAGCAGAAACGGAGAAAAAACAGGAGAAAATAAGAAATAATATACCAAAAAATAGAGAAACATGGAGGAGTAAGCGACCGCGGATATTAAACAGTTGTCTTGTTTTTAAAAAAAAAAAACTTTGTTACGTATCCGCATTAACTCAATTATTATAAATAAGTCTTAAAAAATACGTTCAAAATAAGTGATGGGGCGGGATGTGTTTTGTTTTCGGCGTGACGTGGCTTGCTATGGTCCGCATGGGGAGTGTCCAAGACAGCGCCGCTCGAACCGACGACGTCCCGTGACATTACACCGCTGTCTCGCACTTTTCCAGGAGTTCCAGGCCGCCGCCACCCAATTAAAAACGCGGCAGGATTTGACCGTGACGCGCGGAAGCCCGAGGCCAGCTGGCCTCGGGACGGGCTGTCGCGCGGAGACCGAGGCCGAGCGCCTCGATCCAGGAACAGCCGGAAACGTCTGGCCGGAGAAGGAGAAACGGGGAGGGAGAAAAAACAGGGGAAAATAAGAAAAAATATACCAAAAAATAGAGAAACATGGAGAAGGAGTAAGCGACCGCGGATATCAAAAAATATACCAACGATCATCCTCGTTCGTTGACGACCGCGGATAATTCACCCCAAGCGAAGTGGCCCTCATGCCGTCGAAGGCGCAAGCCATTTCCAGCGTCAGATAACAAGACGACAAAGTCCGACAGGCATAGACGATGACAGCGGCAGATAACGCAACAACATAACGGGCCGGCGATAGGGAGGAACGGCCGTTTAGTACCCGATTCCCAAAGTCCGTTTTCGAATGATACGATTCGGCATCCCGGCACCAAACCGAGAGAAACCAGCCCTTATAGCAGTAGGCATTACCCAGAAGGAGCAAGGACGCCGGCCCTCATACCGGCGATGTCCACCGCCACACCTAGACGCGAGACGAAACGAAAGGAGGCTGGGGGAGGACCGCCGTGGAAAACACGGCCTCGCAAGAGGCGAATCGGAAGATGCGACCCTCCGACCACCAGTGGAGGCGCCCCAGGGCAAGAGAAGGGGGGAGAAAGCGATCCTGTGTGAATTCAATTTTTTCCTTGCAGCTATTGAGTCTATGTAGTGCTAATTTTATTAGCGAAGGTGGTAGTTGCCCACTCAATGGCTCAACTCGGTACCAATGTATCGTGAGTGAGGAGACAGCGATGAAGGTTTCTATAAATTCTCTTTTTTTTTTACAGATTTTGTTCGCCTAAAACCGTCACAGATTTTGTGTTGAAGTTTTTATTTCTTAATTTTTATTGTGCCGTGTTCCAAACCATCGCAGGTAGCAAGGAGCTTAAAATTCCCCGTCAAAATATCTATATAGGATCTTATTCAATAACTCCGATATAGTGAGAAGAAATAGAAGTTATATACCTCTTATTCGGGTCAAAGTAATGAAGCCTCCACGACTGATGTTGTCCATGCGGTATTTCTCTGAGGGTCCAGTGGTACTCCGGGGAGAGCTGCTTGAGGTGGTGAAGAATAGATTCCCCGAGCTGCTTGAAGTGCGAAGCAGTGATATTTGATATTTTCATCAAGCTCTTGAAATACGAAGCAGTGGTATTTGATATTTGAATTTATGAGTCCAAGCAGTGACAGCGGCCATCCTCTAAACGTTTGTGTTTTATATATATATATATATATATATATATATATATATATGTGTGTGTGTATGTATGTATGTATGTATAGACCCGTTACACAATAATAAAAAAGTAATGCGTCTAAATGGGGGGCGGGAGTAATATATATTTTATTTTATTTTATGTCATGTTATCGAATAAGGCCATCAATTTTACTTGTCACATTGATTTTGTTTGTGTTATGAGCATCATACAAATTTTGGTATTTTCATCCTTATTTTAGAGATGAATAATAAAAAAATTTCTTAGTTTTTAGAAACATCAAACATCTCATTCTCCATTTCTATCTACATTTATTATTTAATTCATTTTATATTATTTCTCTATCATCATTTCTGTCATCATCGGATTTCGGGGGGAAACCGCTTTTGGGGTGCGGTTCCCCCCCAACCTTCATCCGAATGGTGAAAAATACGGAGTCACCACCAACAGTTTTCGGGGTGCGGTTGGTCACCTAAAAAGAAATTATCTATGCCGCTTGGGGATGGACTCGGGAGTTGGTTACGCGTGAGGAAAGACTAACACCCCCACGATGCCCTTACAGTACCTATCTTAGGAGTTGGAGGTTTCTAAATGTGAGGTCTTTAAGTGATGTTGAATTTGCAAAGCTTAAAGGTTTGATCCTTTTTTATTTTTCTAAGTTATTTGTTAAAGTAAAATTAAATCTAATTTAACCTAAGCCTCTAAACGGGTATCTTAATGTTTGATTGACTGATTTGTTTGTTTGTTGTTGTTTTTTTTTTTTTTTTGAAATTCAAACTAGCTCTAAGTTATCTAAAGATCTAAAGGAAAAACTAAGGTTGAATTAATTCCAAATCCTATCTTAACGTTCCAAACTACAATGTTAAAAGTAAAAGCCATCTCAGGCATTTAAGAAGTCCAAATATTTTAAAAACCCAAATTTTGAAAAACCTAAATGTTGAAAAGATTTTTTTTAAGTTCAAAAGAAAATTTAATATCTAATAAGATGTGATAAGATATCTAGCTTAGCTTATCTAAAAAAAAATATAAAGGAAGCTACGCTATAACAATGGTAAATAAGTAAAAGAAAGAGACAAGTATTTATGAAGTTTAAGTGTTTGAAAGGTCCAAGTATTTGAACATTTTTATTTAACAAAAAGATTTTTTTTGTTAACGTTTTAAAATTACACAAAGTTTTTTTTTACTCTCTCTCTATGTTTTTTTCCTGAAAACAATTTTCCTTTTCCTTTTTCTTTTTTTTAAGAAAATAATTTTAATTGAAAAAGGCTCTTCTTCTTCTTCTTCTTGTTTTTTATTTATTTTTGTTTTAGAAAACAATTCTTTTTATTTGAGATTTTTTTTTTTGCCCTTTTTTTAGGAAAAAATAATAAAATAAAATAAAATAAAAATAAAGATAATAAAAATTAAAGATAAATAAACACAAGTATATCGTGTGATTGTGACATCCACAAAATATTAAAAAAAAAAAAAAAAAAAGCTCACTCTTGTTTTTCTCTTTTTTTTTCTGTTTTTTTTCTTTTCATTTCATTTTTGTCTCTCATTTTTTTTCCGTTTCCTCACTCTCTTTTCACTAAGGGTTTGGTTTTACATCGTTACAACAGCATGAGGTAATGACCTCATATATGATGCTACAATTGGCCCGATACTAACATTCGTCCCTATGGCCCACACTGAAGGTAAAATAACTAAGACAAAACAAACTTTAAGGAGCTAGTGGGAGGGTGAAACATATAAATAAAAATAAAAAATAAAAAAATAAAAACAACCACACGATAAATGGGAATTTAACTCACGGGATCTCTAAAAAAACAAATCGACGGACTCCCACTGGACAGAGGAACGGCCAAAAAAACACGATTGAAGCAACCAAGCCATCAACAAAACGAAACGTTGTAGAATGTAAACATAGCTAGAACGGGTACGACTAACAGAGAATGTAGAGGATTTTGAACATCAATATACAATTTTCTAGCTACTAAAAACAGCCAACAAAGTAATGAAGCAGTCCACCATCCATCAAGACGAGCGATTCGGACCAAACAGTAAATAATGGGATTAATCAAGACATTTTTTGTTTTGTTTTTTTATTTTATGAAAAAGAATTAAGCCAAAGCTGATCATGAGCTGAATCCCGTCCTTGAAAAGCAACGAATTAAATGAAACAGCAAACAAATCCAGTGACAGACGTGAAATTCTGCTTTCAGGAAATTCAGTGATCAAAAGAGAAGCAAAGAAACCTGAAAACATAGATCTATCCTCATGAAAATTGTTTCTTTTCTTCATTCTTACCCATTAGAGCTAGGCAAGACAAGATAGAAGAAAACCCAATACGACTACAGTTTTGTTTGGATTTTTTTTTTTTTGAAACCTGTTTTCACGGATCTGAAAGCCAACTAATGTTACCTTCTAGTATAGACCGGGAGACAACACACAGATTAACCAAGCAAAACCCAAGATGATCACGCATAGATTAACCATTTCAAAGCTCAAACCAGGAGGTAACGTGACCAAAATCACCATAGAAATAGCGCTATAAAAATATGCAATAGGGCCAGAAACCAACCACTCAAGAACGACAGAAAAATAAGGAGTGTACAATGCTCTTCCTCCCGTCAACGAAATGGCTTGAACCCCGGCTGCCCCCTTTTGTTATTCTGCTTGCTTCCTTCGGCTGCTCGAAGTCCCACAAGTACCCTGGGAGGGCCGACGGTGAGGACGACAAGGTGTATCTTCTAGCTTGGATGGATGGTGCTCCTTGATGTCCGTCAAAACGGATTCAGGCAACGGTTCTCAATGGACTCCAAAGGGGCTTATGGAGAAAGGGAGTCATGCTCCATGAAGGCCGGCGAAGTGAGGTTTGGCAAAGGGGAAACGGTTTTCATTGAAGTTAAAAGGGAATGAAGATGGTGAAAGGGGGGACGAGATGACGGATGGGCTACGCCCCACAACAAACGGCGGAACAAATTCTGGCCAAAGGGAGCGAGGGCTCTCTTGGGTTTGGCAGAGGAGGAGGAAGAAGAAGGGCGTTTTTTTTTTTAAATTTCCGTTGGAGAGGGAGAGAACCCGTGCGCGAGATCCGTTTTGGGATCCTTAAATAGGAGAAGTTGTAGGGTTTTGGGAGTGATATGGGGCGGCGAGAGGGAGGCTTGGCGTGGTGGTCCGGCGCGGCTTGGGTGGGGCGGTTCGGTTCGGAACGGCATGGGCGTGGTGTGGGCAGGCTTGGTGGTCCAACGCAGCGCAGAGTGGTGGCCTTCTGGCGCCGTGACCGGGCGTGGTCTGGCGCGGCATGGGGTGGTCTGGTGTGGTGGTCCGCGCGGCAGCCATGGCGTGGGGAGGAAGACAGTCTGCGTCGCGTGAGAGAGACGGGAGGGAGAGAGAGATGAGAGTTGACCTGTTTTTTATTTTGTTTTGCTTTTTGTTTTGTTTTGTTTTTTTTTTCTTTTTTTCTTTTTTTCTTTTTTTCTTTTTTTTTTTTTTTTTTCACCAATCAAGTGATGCCAGGTGGACTGGGATAGGTAGGAAAAGAGGTGGCGGCTAGGGTTTTTTTATTTATTTTTTCTACGGACTATTTTTTTAACTGATGTCTTTAAGTTTTTGGGATCGCTAAGTCGACCCAGGTTTCGAAAAATCTCAAAAAAATTATTTTTTGACTCGGGGCGTCGTGACAAGCGTCCCCATGTCATTTTTATTTTAAAATGATTTTATTTTCGTGCCAAGCCTATACTGCGACTACTTATTACCGAAAAATGTATTTATTTTGATTTTTATTAAAAAAGGCCCTGTGAGCAAATATGTGCATTATATATGTCAAAATTCTCAGAATGACGAATAGAATAGGAAAATGAGGTTCATGACCTGACCCAGAGTACCGTTTTGACCTTCAATGGCAGCCCAAACGCTATTTTGACCATATCTTTTTCGTTTGACCTCGGAATTGAGCGTGGTCGATGGCATTGATCCTCAAATTTGATTTTCTATCGTCCAGGACTAACTCTTTGGCATTTGGAGGCCTTTCGCATAATTTCTTGAAATCGGGCATTTGTGGCTCATGAGTCACGAATCTATCGCTCTGCAAAATTTCAACAAATCGAGGTGGCATGGAAGAAAATTGCATTTGATAAAATTTGTCCAACCCGGACAAATTAGGGTCCAACAATTTCATTTATTATAACCAATCAAAAAGTTACAAGTTTAATATATATATTAAAAAATTATAGGGGAAACATTTAGTGATGAATAGTAAATCCATATATTTAGGGATTTACTATTCATTCCCTATACCCTATTTTAGGGAACCTACTGCAAGTGAGTTTTTGATAATTTTGTATAATTTTTCTAGGGAAAATTAAATTATAGGGAATTTGCTGTGGATGCTCTTATTATGATTCATTCTCGTTTGTATTATTTTCTGCTCTGAGAAATATCACCATACACCAGTGGCCAGCTTATTTGTATTTCCTTCACTCTCTCTCTCTCTCTCTCATTCCACATGGAGAGCCCAAGGCTGATGGCAGAAGCACAGGAGCAGCGGGAGAAGAAGAAGCGCATCCGGGTCACCCGAGTTTGAGTTCTGGATGCTCCATAACCCAAAGTACTCCCCACCCAATCTACTCTCCGCCAATCAACTCTTCGCCGATGGTGTCCTCCTTCCCCTCCATCATCTCTTCCCCTACTCCCCGAAACCCGAACCCGAACCTTCCCACCACGAAACACTTCCTGCATACCAGCATCTACCTATTAACCTCGTCATCTAATAGTAGGAACTACAGCCCATTAATTCTGTCACGTAAAATTATTATTTTCAAGCTCTTGAAACAACTCCTCGCAATTAATATCATAATGTTAGCTTTATTCCAAGAATTCTGCTAACTGCTTTTCTTTCTTCATATTTGAATCTTACTTACTAGAAAAAAAAAAAACTCAACTGGATTCCTTCATCAAAGCTCGGCAAACAAAGCTAAGTCAAAATTGTGCTTTAAGGTCCCTCATATGAGCAATGTAGGACCCCAGGACTTCATAGATTTCATCTCTCTATCCATGTTTCACATCCGTAATAACAAAGACACTTTTATTTATGATCTCGATCCAACTGCACCCTAGAACTTTCTTCATATTTTTCTCCTTCATCTCCTTCCTAATTGTTAATGCATTCTGCCATTTGTCAGCCGCAAATTATGCAATTGAAAGCATGACATACGAGGAAACATCCTTCGGGTCCAATGCCTAGATCTGTCGAGCTGCAAAGTCCCCTAATTCCATATTAGAATGTATATGGCATCCTCCAAGCAATGCCTTCCAAAATCCAACAGCAGGATGAAAAGGCAAATTGGAAATGAAGCTCCAACTTCCTCAAAATAGCCAGATCAGGAGAGCAAATTGGCCATACAAGCATAATGCTCAGGTTTTAGCAAGGTAGGGTCCTCTGCTTTTGCCTTACTAAAATATGAGTATCCAACATCGACAAAACCAGCATGGCTAGAAGGTAGCAATAGACCAAGGAATGTAATGCTATTAGATCTAATACCTGCGGCCTGCATTTGTTCAAAGAAAAATAGGGCTTCTCCAGCTCTCCCATTTTGTGCATGTGCACATATAAGGGTATTCCAAGAAAATGTGTTTCTTTTAGGAAGTTCATTGAAGACCAGAAGCCCATCACCCATGCTTCCGCATTTTACATAGAAGCTTACCAAAGAATTTCCAACATATATGTCAAGCCCAGCCAATGACTTAACTGCACAAGGCATGAAGAGATTTGCCAATTCCAAGTGCAGCTATATTAACAGCTGCACTAAATACACAAGGAAAAGTAAATTCATTCGGTGCCACACCTTTTTTCCACATCTCGACAAAAAGATTAATAGCCTCTTCATTATGGCCATTTGGCTACACCCTCCTATCATAGCGTTCCAAGAAACAACATTTCTCTCAGGCATCTGACCAAACAGGCAGATCGTCTTCGATTTTCTCATTCTTGAGGTACCCGATAATCAAGGTTGGGTAAGAAACAATGTTATAGAGATCAACAAGCGCACTACCAAAGAACACATTTGACCGAAGGCTGTCTTTCTTGCACAGGCATGAAGCCGCTTGCCTGCATTAAGGTCACGTAGAACAATGGACGAGTGAAGCACTGTGCCAAATGTGAAATTATTAGGTCTGATGTCCAAGAGAAGCATTCTCGAGAAGAGAAAAATCACCTCTCCATGACAATGGAGACGTGCGATCTGGCCTGGTCTCAGCGAGTGGCCGACACCACATCCCACCTAACATTTCATCTAAGATCATCCTGCGTGCAAAATTGGAACTATCAATGTCTACTTTAGAAGCTTCGACATAAGCGGCTCATAGGCATGTCCATGTTCCCTCCAAGTCTTAACGGCGCAGCTGGTAGCTGAACCGTAGGCTTTTCCAGGTGAGGTTTAAAGTTGTCCATGTTCCCTCCATGTTCTCTTTATCTTTGCTTAGCACCTAAGTCTTTTAAGGTCTAACCTAAAAAATCTCTAATTCTTGTAAATTGATAATCATACAAAGTAAATGGCACCAAAAAGGACCAGGATATATTTTGTGTAAGCCACTTAAGTCCGGCAAGAGTCTTCTCGGTTCTCAAAATTACATAGAACCATAATCCCTTTGAATGCTAATTAACAAGAGAACATCATACAAAATTACAAATACTATTTAACACCATAAAATAAAAATGTGTATAAATAGGCTGGAATATAAAATGGAAAATACAGTAAGCACAAAATATAGGCTTCATTTCAAGCTTTCTCTTCATTCCACAAAATACAGGCCTTATTTTAAAGTTCAACACAAGTCTTTGCTCCAGAAGGAAAATTAGCAAACATGTGGCCCCCCACCTCTCATTTATTTTTTTGAAATAAATAAAATATATTAAAAATATAAAATTTACTTTTAGTTATAGATAATATATAATTATACCTATTCTATCTACTTTCATTCTTGCTACTATATCATAATTTTTTTTGGTACAACAAAGGGCCCCGTGGCTGAATTTTTTCTATTACTCTATTGCAGGGGATTTCATTTTGCTTCTTAGGGGGGGGGGGTGTTTGTCCCAATATCAGGTTCAAATGATACTTGATGATCTCATTTAAATCTATTTCCTATTTGTAGTCAATTAAAATTATTGCATCTTATCACGTGCAAACGGCACCTAACTAGGCTAGTTGTTGGTCCGTGATCTTGATTGATACCATTATTTTATATTTGTTATACTTATTTAGTATAATTGAGATTTAACAATCGGCGAATAAAAATATAAAACATGACTCAACATGAATATTCTAACCCTGATGATTGATAGGTCTCCTCATCAATCCAGCATAAAATCACCACTGCTATGAGAAGAAGATTAGCTTAAAAGTAAACTATTCCAATAATCACTGTAAGATTGTATTATCTCAAGTTCAGTAATGATATATATTAAGCACAACGTTAATGGCCGCCTACTTTCAACCAAAGCATAATTAGCCGCTTACTTTCAACGTTAATGTGATAAACCAGAAGGGGAAAACAAAGAGTACTGCAATAAACCATAAAAGAATACTCTGTTGCATAAAAAAATTAATTACAGTAGTATGCCTAGAATGGGAAGAAACGAAAAAGAGTAAAATTAAACCTAAATCATTAATTTCAATTTAAACCAATGAATGGAAAGTTTGTAAAAATAAAGGGTAGAATGGAAAAACTAAGTTGGTAGTAGCAATTCCACTATTGGATTGTTTGTTAAATAATAATTTTTTATATTTATTATTCTTTTTATTTTCATAAGATAAATATTCAAACATTTAAAATAGTGGCAATTTCCTTTTACTTGTTCACAGCCCACTTTGAAAAAAAAAAGTAAAGAAGAGGAAAGGAGTGAAAGTCATTTAAAAGTGTTGCAAATATATATACAAATATATATATATAGGGCTGATATATGAAAAAGGAGAGCAGCTCTCTTAAAGAGAGCAACTTTATTCATAACCCTTAGATCTCATTTAAAATCATCTACGGGCTATAATTAAATATTGAGAGCAGCTTCATTGACATCCATTAGATTTTAGTTAATTAGATCAAGGGTTATAATTAAATTACCATCCATCCAAAATACCCTAAAAAATCCCTAATTTTTACACTCCCCGTTCACTACTCTCTCCTGTTGCAGCCTTGGATCCTAGCCACCATCACTGCTGCCGTGGTTCCCTGCTCCATCAATGCAGCTCACCATCACCGCTGTCGTGGTTCCCTGCTCCATCAACGCAGCTCACACCACTTCCCTCCCGCTCCCTGCTCCACGCTCCCCCCAACTGCAGCCTTGGATTGTAGCTACTATTGTCACGCCCCCGAATTCCAGGGAACCCGGAACCGGGTACATGACTTCCCCTTGCCCGCACCCGAAAGGTCAAGGGGTTGGTGACTAGCACCAATAGAGACTACACCGCGGGTGCTGTCTCAAATATGCAATCCTGTACAGTCATACATCAAGGGTAATCCTGTACTTTCCCATATATCATCATGCATACAAAGAGTCAAACAATTATACGGACCTCACATCATACGGTATGCAAATACAACCGTCCACGGACCCATGTCCGGGATATCACATAAAACAATACGAGAATATAATCGTATCATACATCGAGTAGTGGGCGTCCTCCTGGAAGAAAGTCCTCCACTAGTCTCGGGTCACACCTGAAAAGGGTAAGCAACAAGTAGGGGTGAGCGACAAGCTCAGTAGGTGACCCTAACACTCCACATCATGCAACACATATAAGTCTATACTATATGCTCGGTGTACTCGTGCACCGTGTAGTGTGCACAATCATCAGGACTCGGCTGCAACAAACATCAGGACAACTTGTCCACAATCCTCCATGGGATCCCAGGCTCAGGGCACTCGGCCCTAGCTCCACGAGCTCAACGGCTCAACTCAGGCCTTAGCTGTCCACGGCGCAATATGCCCGGCCACGGTCGCCACACGGGCTTGCCATCGGTGCATATGCCTGCCACGTCAACCACATAGCACCATTGGTGCATCACGGTGAGAACCCAAACAAGTCACGGAGTCCATGCCCCAATACCTCACACCAACATACTAACATTTGTATGGCATGTCATTCTCGACATTTCCTTTGGAACCGTAGCCGGTCTCCACAAGTAAATCCTCAATCCTTGATTTCTGAAGGAAGTACCCATAGCAGCTATTTTCTTGAAATCAAAAGTCCCAGGCATTGGGTTCCCATAGCATAAATAAGATAATCTGATTTTTTGGGGATTTTTCCTGAGATGTCTAACCCCACTTTCCAAAAATTCACCACTACGAACTTTTGGGTTTTTCCGAGATTTTACACTAAATCCCAAATTTCACATTTTGAAATAATGGGAATTAATTTTTCTAGTATTTTTCTTTGAATCCAAATGGGGGGTATTTCGTTATTTACATTGTAACTTAAGTATAATACTTAATGTAGAGAGGCATAATGGTTTACAATGTAAATGTCCAGGCGGTGCGGTTGCCTTGATCGCAGCGGAATCATGTTTCACCGCTACGGATTTGATGCTCCGGACCGATGCTACGGAACCACTGTTCCACTCCTACGGATTGATGCTACGGAACTCATGTTCCACTCCTGCGGACCGACTACTCCGGAACTCTCTGTTCCACTCCTGCGGACCGACTACTCCGGAACTCTTTTCCACTCCTCGGGACCGACTACTCCGGAACTCTTGTTCCACTCCTGCGGACCGACTACTCCGGAACTCTGTTCCACTCCTGCGGATCGATGCTCTGGATCGATTACTCCGGACTCTCGATCCGGACTAATTCCTCCGGACTAACTACTCGGACTACGATCCGGACTAATTCCTCCAGGACTAACTACTCCGGACTACTGATCCGGACTAACTCCTCCGGACTACGATCCGGACTAACTAAGTTGTTGACTCCATAGCTCGACTCCATAGCTGCGACTACGAAGTTGTTGACTCCATAGTCGCTGACTAGTCCGTCGACTCTAAAACTCGCCTGTGTCATGTTCATCATCGTTTTTGGCCTGCTCTTCGTATGGGAGCAACCCAGTGACCCCCAGACGCTCATAAACATCTGTTTTACGCAATATTTACCTCAAAACGCGTCCTAAACGCCTCTAATTCGCACGATAACATCATAAATACACACAAATCATATATTCATCTAGATCTAAATCTAGACCTCCATGGTTGACTTCTCAACCCTCATAAAATACACACTCATACATCCACAGATCACATATTCAGAGATAGGATCGAAATAAGACAGATTAAGGACACCTACCTGGAAGATTATTTGCAATCCACGAGCTCCAATCGCCCCAAAATCGCCAATAAAGCTCTACGCTCTTCACCTTCTCTCTCTCTCTCTTTCTTTCTTGCTCAAACGTGCACGTACCAATAATTGGCAATTAAAGATATAAGGCGGTTCTTAATTATATATATACCGTTGCCAATAATTGGCCTCCCAGAGAATAATTGACCCGAACGCAATAATTGACCTCCCGAGGTCACGAACTCCAAATTGAGTCAAATTATTGTCAAAACGCTCGAAATAACGAGCACAACACTTTTAGATATTATCACACTCAAATGACTGCTCAAACTCAAAGTCAACCAATAAACCCCAAAAAGTCAACAATCGGGTCAAACGGGGCCCCGACTCGAAATCGGGCCCAAGTACGGTCAAAATGCTCACATCGATGGCTACACTACCGTCCAGGATAGTTACATTCCCATAGAATGACTATCTCCCAAAACTACCCAAATACGAGTCTTTACATCCTCCCCACCTTAGGACTTTTCGTCCTCGAAAATAAAACACAAGCCCAAAAGACATAGCAAAATCCAAGCTCAAGCACCGCACAACAACAAGACACAAAAATATGATCATCAACATGATCACCAACCACACAGTGCAATGCAACTCACAACAAGCCAAAAAGGCTCACACGATGCCAGGATGCCAACCAACAAACAACAAGCTAAACCACATCTCAAACAACATATGCAAAACAAATGCATACAATATAACTCATACCTCAGGGAAGGTCATCACATCGCCCCACCTCGGGGCCGATCGTCCTCGAACGACTCGGGATGAAGAACCCGCATCCGGCTCTCTTTTTTCCCAAGTCTGCTCCTCCATGCCTCGGTGTCGCCATAACACCCGAACTAGTGGGATCATCTTGCCTCGCAAGACCTGGTCCCGTGTCCAAAATCTGTGCCGGCATCTCAACAATGGCACCATCATCGGCCAAGTCTATCTCGCGATAGTCCAACACATGAGAAGGATCGGGTGATACCGTCGCAATTGAGACACATGGAACACATCATGTACTCGAGCCAACTCCGGTGGCAAAGCTAACCGATAAGCCACGCCCCCACGGTGGCAACAATCTCAAATGGTCCCACAAAACGAGGGGAAAGTTTGGATCCACGTCCAAACCTCCGATGCCCTCGACGCGGTGAAACCCGCAAAATACACGGTCACCCACCTCAACCGCAAAGGTCGACGCCTCTGGTCCGCTAGGACTTCGCCTACTCTGCGCTGTTAACATGCGCCGCCGAATCAATCGCACTATCTCTGTGGTCTCTCGAACCATATCGGGACCGAGAACCTGCTCTCTCCCCGTCTGTGCCCAACACAAGGGTGATCTACAAGGCCGCCCATACGGCGCCTCATATGGAGCCATCCCAATCGTGGCCTGATAACCGTTGTTGTAAGAGAACTCCACCAAAGGAAGGTGAGTCTCCCAACAACCTCCAAAATCTAGGACACAGGGCACGCAACATATCCTCGAGTGTCCGAATCGTCCGCTCCGACCGACCATCCGTCTGCGGATGAAAGGCAGTACTAAGGTTCACCCTAGTACCCAAAGCTCGCCGCAACTGTCTCCAAAACGAGATGTGAACCTCGCATCCCGATCGGATACAATAGATAATGGGACTCCATGCAACCGCACAATAACATCAATATACCTCTGTCCCAAAGTCCTCACTGGGTCTGTCTCTCGAATCGGAATAAAATGTGCCGATTTGGTCAACCGGTCGACAACTACCCATATCGTGTCGTGTCCCCTGGAACGAGGAAGTCCAGGTGACAAAATCCATGGTCACGTGGTCCCATTTCCACTCTGGCACCGGCAATGATCGCAACTCACCACGGTGATCTCGGGTGCTGCGCCTTGACCTGGCGACAGGTCAAACACCTCCTCACAAAATCAGCAACGACCTTCTTCAGGCCTGGCCACCAATATCGCCTCCTCACGGCATGGTACATCTTGGTCCCACCAGGATGTACGGCTAACCTCGACCGGTGAAATTCCCGAAGAACCTCCTCCTGAAGAGAAGTGGGAACTATCAGGCGACCCCCTATACCTCAATATATGCTCGGCATCCTCGGTCCAATCGAAGATGCCTGCCCCGTCCGAATCTTGTCTCCGATGACCTCACAATCAATGTCCCCCAGTGATCCTCTATGATCTGTGCGCCGCAACTCAAGGATCGCGACAACAACACCGAGGGTCCCTCGCCCCTCACTGGTCACCATTTGCAACCTCATCGCCGCTAACCGACCCATCATCTCCCATTCTTTAATGGCACGGTGGGCCACCACGGCCTGCTCTTCCTACTCGAGCATCCGCCACCACATTACCCTTCCCAGGGGTATACATCATGTCAAACCGAAACGTTGCAGGTACTCCACCCACCGTCTCTGCCTAAGGTTCAAGTCTCGCCGAGAGAAGATATATCGCAAGCTCTTGTGGTCCGTATACACCACAAATTTCTCCCCAAGGAGATAATCTGCCCGACTCTTTAAAGCAAAGATCACTGCAGCCAACTCCAAATCATGCGTGGGATAGTTCCGCTCATGTGGTCTCAATCGCCTAGATCCATATGCAATCACCTGCCGAGTCTGCATCAACACACAACCAAGACCCACCCTGGAAGCATCACAATACACCTCAAAAGGCACACCCTCCTGTGGGAGAATCAAGATAGGTCTTGAGGTCAATCGTGCCTTCGGCTCCATGAAAGCACTCTCACACGCATCGGACCAAATGAAAGGAACTCCTTTCCTAGTCAAGTGTGTCATAGGAGCCGCCAACCGGGAAAAATCCTCCACGAACCTCCGATAATAGCCTGCCAAACCAAGGAAGCTACGAATCTCAAACACATTCGTGGGCCTCTTCCACGACATGATCGCCTCAATCTTCTCAGGGTCCACCGTGATACCCTCTTGAAGACACCACATGCCCCAAGAAGTGCACCTGTTGCAACCAGGAAGTCACATTTCGTGAACTTCGCGTACAACCGATGCTCCCGCAAGGTCTGCAACACAACCTGCAAATGCTCCTCATGCTCCCTCTTGGTCGCTGAATAGACCAAGATATCGTCGATGAACACCACAACGAACATATCTAAATATGGAGCGAACACCTGGTTCATCAATCCCATAAACACTGCTGGAGCATTCGTGAGCCCAAACGGCATCACAAGCCACTCATAATGCCCATAACGACAACTGAACGCGGTCTTAGGGATATCTGCCTCCCTAACCCTCAACTGATGGTATCCAGACCTCAAGTCTATCTTGGAAAACCATCTTGCACCTCGAAACTGATCAAACAGGTCATCGATCCTCGGCAATGGATACCTGTTCTTCACAGTCACCTGGTTCAGCTTCCGGTAGTCTATACACAACCGAAGTGAACCATCCGCCTTCTTGGCGAACAACACTGGAGCGCCCCATGGTGAGCTACTCCGCCTGATAAAGCCTCGTGCCAATAGATCATCTATCTGTCTCTTGAGCTCTCTAAGCTCTGTCGGTGCCATCCTGTAGGCCGCTAACCTGATCGGTGTTGTCCCTGGCAACAACTCGATCGAAAACTCTACCTCCCTCATGGGTGGCAAACTGACCAAGTCCTCGGGAAACACATCCGGGAACTGATCTACAATGGGTGGCAAAACAGCCTTCCCCTCTCTCCTCCTGTCAACCAACGTCAAGTGGCTAACCGGTGGGTCACATCACCCCACCCATGCCTCAAAGGTCCCAACCTGCATGCCTCCTCGGTCCACTCACCCACAAAGACACCCCGCGTGCCCTCTGGTGTGAGGAACGTCACACGCCGTCGAAAACAATCAATCTTGGCCTCCACGGAGACCAACCAGTCCATACCCAGGATAACATCAAAATCATCTAACTCCATGATATACAAATTACACAACAGGTTAACACCCCCAAGTGTTACCTGACAAGCACGACGATACTCTCAAGTATCACAATTCCACCCAAAGGTGAAGCAACCATCGAGACCGACTCACTGTCTCCTGGTCTAACTCTAATCCAACCACCGTAGCATACGAAATAAAAGAATGGGTAGTACCAGGTATCAATCAAAACCGAACAAATAGTATGAGAAATGATGATGGTACCTCTCACCACCGAAGGTCCTGCTCTGCCTCATCCACCTGGTGGAACCTCTGCCTCTCTGCTGGTGAGGGCAAAAGTCCTCCCTCGTGGTCCACTGCCACTAGCCTGGCCCATTGGGGCCTTGCCCCGCCGATCAACATGACCCTGAGCCTCCCGCCGAGGCCGCTGCACCGCAGTCGCATCTGCGTGCTCTGTGCCTGGTGGCACCGACCTCCGAGATGGAGCCCCACTCCCTCCTGTCCCCGATCTCTCGGACGAGGGCCTACACTGCCGGTTGAGCTAAGGGTAACACATTCCCTAGCTCCATGCCCTACTTTCCCGCATCGGAAGCAGGTCATCTTTTTCCTTGGGCAGTCTCTCGAGACATGCCCGGTCAAACCACAACTCCAACAGGTCCCTGGCCTCCTGCTGGCTGAACTCTCCCGGGGGCCCACCGCCTGGCTGGAAACCCTCTGCACCTGCCTCCTCTCAGGCTGAGGAGCACTGCTCTCCCCACTCTGCCTCTTCTTGCTCGGACCTGCCGAACCGCCCGGCCTCCTGGGCTCTCGCCTGATCCTGACCTCGCTCAATAATGATCGCCTTGTCGACCGCCTCCCGGTAGCTGGTCAACTGCATCGGTTCCAGTTGTCTTTTCAAAGATGGCCTCAAGCCCTGCATGAAGTCCTGCGTCTTCCGGCCTTCCTTTTCCCAAGACTCCAGAGCAAACCGCCCCAAATCCGCGAAGGCTGCACATACTCCCCCCACACTCATGCTACCCCGCACAAGCTCATAATACTCTCTACGTCGAGCATACTGCAACGAGCTGGGAAAATACTCCCCAAAGAAGCGCTCAACAAACTCTCTCCAGCTCATCTGACTGCCATGGACAGCTCTAGTGGATTCCCACCACCTGCGTGGGATACCCAACAAATAGTGCGTCGCCACGCGCACCCGCTCCTCATCTGGCACCCCAATCATCTCAAAGATGTCCTCTGTCCATCTAATCCAGTCCTCGGCTACCTCGGCCGCGAACCATCCTCAAAAGTCCTGGGTGCGTGTTTCAAAAAGCGCGGCCCAGTCCCACTCCTCGTCGTGCCGGCTCTACCACGACCTCCTGGCTGGTGCACATCCTGCACCACCCTCGCCTCTGCTCTTGAGGCCGTGGTGGTCTGCCGAGGCTGCTGTTGCCTCTTCAGCTCATCCACCTCTCTAGCCATATCCCTCATCGAGCCCTGCATACCCTGCATGGCCTCCTGCAACTGAATCAACACCTGCGTCAAATCAGGTCCCACAACGGGAGCTGATGACTTCTGCTGCGGGCTCTGCTGCCCCTGGTGCCCCGACTCTATCGTGGGCTCCTCTACCGGACCCTGGCCTCGGACAACCCTCCTCGGTGGTGCCATCACACTGGCTACAACAACAAACAACAAAGAACAAACAATCAATACTAGCACTGCTAGCACAAACAGCCATCAAAGGCACAACTGACTTGTAGGTTCTCACCACACGACCCCCGTAGGTCCATACCATGCATATAGCATCGTGTCACCCCTCAGGGTACACCACAATCAAGTCCTGGCTCTCACGGCCATGTGCCATCCCTGGCACCACATACAAGCACATCACACACAAAGACAAGCTAGTGCCCTATATGCACACAATCATACCACTAGCAATGCACCCCATCCCCATGTATGCTCCTAGGATGATCTAACTGACACCAAAATAACCTAGAATACATGTAAGGACCGCGTTGATCGGGCGCCCTCCCTACGCTTTTCCAAGTCACATGGAATCAATTAACCACCCCTCACTAACCTAGGTCCACTAGACCATGCTCGATACCAACTTGTCACGCCCCGAATTCCAGGGAACCCGGAACCGGGTACATGACTTCCCCTTGCCCGCACCCGAAAGGTCAAGGGGTTGGTGACTAGCACCAATAGAGACTACACCGCGGGTTTGTCTCAAATATGCAATCTGTACGATCATACATCAAGGGTAATCCTGTACTTTCCCATATATCATCATGCATACAAAGAGTCAAACAATCATACGGACCTCACATCATACAGTATGCAAATACAACTGTCCACGGACCCATGTCCGGGATATCACATAAAACAATACAGAATATAACTGTATCATACATCAGAGTAGTGGGCGTCCTCCTGGAAGAAAGTCCTCCACTAGTCTCGGGTCACACCTGAAAAGGGTAAGCAACAAGTAGGGGTGAGCGACAAGCTCAGTAGGTGACCCTAACACTCCACATCATGCAACACATATAAGTCTATACTATATGCTCAGTGTACTCGTGCACCGTGTAGTGTGCACAATCATCGGACTCGACTGCAACAAACATCAGGACAACTTGTCCACAATCCTCCATGGGATCCCGGCTCGGGGCACTCGGCCCTAGCTCCACGAGCTCAACGGCTCAACTCAGGCCTTAGCTGTCCCACGGCGCAATATGCCCGGCCACGGTCGCCACACACGCTGCCATCGGTGCATATGCCTGCCACGTCAACCACATAGCACCATTGGTGCATCACGGTGAGAACCCAAACAAGTCACGGAGTCCATGCCCCAATACCTCACACCAACATACTAACATTTGTATGGCATGTCATTCTCGACATTTCCTTTGGAACTGTAGCCAGTCTCCACAAGTAAATCCTCAATCCTTGATTTCTGAAGGAAGTACCCATAGCAGCTATTTTCTTGAAATCAAAAGTCCCGGCATTGGGTTCCCATAGCATAAATAAGATAATCTGATTTTTGGGGATTTTTCCGAGATGTCTAACCCCACTTTCCAAAAATTCACCACTACGAACTTTTGGGTTTTTCCGAGATTTTACACTAAATCCCAAATTTCACATTTTGAAATAATGGGAATTAATTTTTCTAGTATTTTTCTTTGAATCCAAATGGGGGGTATTTCGTTATTTACATTGTAACTTAAGTATAATACTTAACTGTAGAGAGGCATAATGGTTTACAATGTAAATGTCCAGTGCAGTGCAGTTGCACTGCAGCGGAACACTGTTTCACTGCTACGGATTTGATGCTCCGGACTGATGCTACGGAACCACTGTTCCACTCCTACGGATTGATGCTACGGAACTACTGTTCCACTCCTGCGGACTGACTACTCCGGAACTACTGTTCCACTCCTGCGGACTGACTACTCCGGAACTACTGTTCCACTCCTGCGGACTGACTACTCCGGAACTACTGTTCCACTCCTGCGGACTGACTACTCCGGAACTACTGTTCCACTCCTGCGGACTGATGCTACGGACTGATTACTCCGGACTACTGATCCGGACTAATTCCTCCGGACTAACTACTCCGGACTACTGATCCGGACTAATTCCTCCGGACTAACTACTCCGGACTACTGATCCGGACTAACTCCTCCGGACTACTGATCCGGACTAACTAAGTTGTTGACTCCATAGCTGCGACTCCATAGCTGCGACTCACGAAAGCTGCGACTCCATAGTCTGCGACTAGTCCGTCGACTCTAAAACTCGCCAGGTCTTGTTCATCATCGTTTTTGGCCTGCTCTTCGTATGGGAGCAACCCAGTGACCCCCAGACGCTCATAAACATCTGTTTTACGCAATATTTACCTCAAAACGCGTCCTAAACGCCTCTAATTCGCACGATAACATCATAAATACACACAAATCATATATTCATCTAGATCTAAATCTAGACCTCCATGGTTGACTTCTCAACCCTCATAAAATACACACTCATACATCCACAGATCACATATTCAGAGATAGGATCGAAATAAGACGATTAAGGACACCTACCTGGAAGATTATTTGCAATCCACGAGCTCCAATCGCCCCAAAATCGCCAATAAAGCTCTACGCTCTTCACCTTCTCTCTCTCTCTCTCTTCTTCTTGCTCAAACGTGCACGTACCAATAATTGGCAATTAAAGATATAAGGCGGTTCTTAATTATATATATACCGTTGCCAATAATTGGCCTCCCAACGAATAATTGACCCGAACGCAATAATTGACCTCCCGAGGTCACGAACTCCAAATTGAGTCAAATTACTGTCAAAACGCTCGAAATAACGAGCACAACACTGTTTAGATATTATCACACTCAAATGACTGCTCAAACGCAAAGTCAACCAATAAACCCCAAAAAGTCAACAATCGGGTCAAACGGGGCCCCGACTCGAAATCGGGCCCAAGTACAGTCAAAATGCTCACATCGATGGCTACACTACCGTCCAGATAGTTACATTCCCATAGAATGACTATCTCCCAAAACTACCCAAATACGAGTCTTTACAACTATCACCTCTGTCGCCGCCGTCATCCCCTCCTTTGTGGTTAGCTTTCAAATTTTCTTGAGCTTGCTGTGTTTATGGCACCATCTAGGATATAATGATATTCTAACATATTGCTAGTGAAAATGATTTATTCTATAGAGGATGAACCATACAATTGTTTGTGTTGCTTAATATTGTTGATTGTTGCTTGCTTTTGTTTTTGTTTTTTGTTTTGGAAATTTCTCATTAAATTACCTAAGAACATTATTAAAAAAATTACCATACATTTTTTGTATTTAAATTTCTCAATTGTTTAGGATGTGTTTCATTTTCTGGGTCTAGTATAAATTTTTCTTTGATTGTGACACTTTCTATTGTCATCATATGGAGTGAATGCATTATTTTGTATTTTTAGAGACAAGAAGCTCAAATAACATCTTTATTTTTCTTTAGCAGATCACCTGTCATTCGCAATGTCATTAGTGTTTGCATTCATCTCGGTGGCCTAATGATTTCCCAAGAAATCATATGGTGCATGCATAATTTTGTGCTTCCTGCGTGGAGCAATTAATTAACTCAGGCCTCATATAGTGCCTACAACACATTTTTGTGCTTCCTACATGGAGGCTGCTAGTGCTGCTAGGTGGTTGGTGGCTTTCTTACCTGGTGCCTGGTGATCCTTTTCTCTTGCTTGTGTATTTATGTGGTTTCAAGGCAGTCTTTATCATGTAACTTTTATTGTCCAATTTTGTTTCTTTTCTTTTTCTACATGGCAAAACTTTTCTTGGGAAGCTCTTTTTCAGGGGTTTGTTTTTTACAGAGGTCTCAGAGGAGCTTTGTTGATTTTAATTTGGCCCTAGCGGGTTTGTCCCTACTTTGGCCTTTCTACTGCATAATTTTATATGCTCATTGATTCATCTGTTCTTTAGATAATTATTAATGGTTTTTTGAAGCACACCGATTTGACGTTGTCTCATACAGGCTTGATTTTGCTCTAGGTGAGTAGTGTTAATCTATCTATTGATTCCGATTTCTAACTTGCACAGTCCAATACAATGTACAAAATTGCAAGACAGGCCTCACTTCCATACCTGCAATCACTTTCAATATTGTTGTCAGAAATAAGAAATAAAATTCAATAGCTTGCTTCACAAATAAAATCAGATTGGGCAGAATTGTATTGATAGTGATGGCCCTCGCATTGGCCAAACCAGATTGGGCAGATTGTAAGTCTTTGAGCCAGACGGTTTCCTGGGAAACTCGATTCCGCAAGAAAAAACTTCCCAATGAAGATATTTCTACGTCTCATGGGGTTCTACCCAAAGAAATGCACTGGCAACTATTCTTGGCCAGACAAGTGACTAGGACGTGCTGGCTGGCAACTTATTTATGTTGAATAAATTTCTTCTTTCCCCCATAAGCATCTATATTTTAATAACAAATCTCAATGCAACAGACTGTCCCAAAAATATCCAAAAACGATTGACGAAAAATCTGCAAATATAGGTTTCCTGGTACAACAATGGGACACCGTAATAACTGTTACCCAAAAATACCAAAATAGGATTTCCCGGTAAAGTAATGGGACACGATAACAACAAATGGAAAAATTAAATAAAACTGTATGTTTGGCATTAACATTCAGTTTTCTATTCTCTAATTTTTGTTTTCACTTGTTTTTAATTCCTTTTGTTTTCACTTGTTTTCATTAAAATTGAGTTGTGATATCTTGTTTGGCAACGATTTTCAAACCTACGCCATCTTCAAACCTCCTCCATCTTCATCAGCGGCACCGTCTCCATTCACCTGCGCCTATATTTTCGACACCCTCCATTTTTGAAGCCCGAGCCTCCACCTCTAACAATAGAGGCATTCTCGTCCGAAAGAAGCACCCCCATCTGCTTCACGTTGTTATCCTCACAACGCAAGCAACTCCTGGGCAGCGATGCTGTCGGACATGGGTCACCGCTGATTCGGCATCCTCCTGCAGCCGCAGTCGCTGGATCTGTCATCCTCCGCAGCGCGATCGCCGGATCTCGACATCCTTCCACGATGCCGTTGACGGATGTGTCATCCTTGCTCCTGCAGCGATGGAGTTTGTCAGCGCCGGCAGCCCCGCTTTCCGGCAGCCTCGTTCATCTTCTCACAACCGAACTCCAGTTCCCGACAGCCTCTTATGAAAAATATACAACAATTTTTTTGAAAAAAAAATCATTTGTACAGTAAATGTTCTCGAATACAAAAACGAAAAACAGATGCCAAACATTTAATTAGACATTAGGGCCCACTGTTTTCTCTATTTTAATACCGAAAACAAGTTTTGAGTTGAGCTACCAAAATAGGATTTACGAAAAAAAAAAACAAATCATCTTCCCAGATTATGCAAGAGAACAAATAAAATAGGTGTAAAAACCAAAATAAATAAATAAATACTTTCATTAATCCATGGCTAATGTGGCCACACTCAAACTTCACTACATATTATTCCAAAACTCATAAACACCCATTAGCCACCCATTAGGCAGCTATAACAAGTACGAGCAGCACTGCACTGTCTGCGACAATCCTTAGATATATGCCCAAGAACACCACAGATATAGCAATTGCGGCCACAGCTACATCTCCACACTTAAAACACCCATTACTGCCACCAGTGCCCCCATTGGGGCGATCACATTTCCTAGCTGTGTCCAGGCTGGCAAAGTTATAGCATTCGCTACCACCACCGCTATAACCATACCCATTTCCTTCACCAACAAATCTCAATTTCGGTTGATAGATAAGGATTCCTCCGACATAAAGGTGGGATCAGGACTACATTCATGGACCAAATGCAGAAAATATGATTTCTTTGTACTCAATATCATGGGAAAAAATGAAACCCGAACATGGTACAATAACGTTCAACAACATCAAGATACAAGACTTACCATGCATCTACGCGAAGCACTGATTCAAGATATCTTATGTATTCAAATGCAAAATCACTGCATTGGGCTCTCCATGCATATTCAATAATCAAAACCCAAATCAAAGAAATCAAATGAGAGGAAGAAAAAACAAAAGGCGATGCAAGAACAATAAGGGCAACCCAAAAAAAAAAGAACTCAAACAAACAAAACAAAGAAACAACCTCGAATCTATCGCTCATGGCTACAAATCAAAACCCATGTCTTAGTTTTTATGAAGAAAGGTCAATAAATTAAATTCCCAAAATGATTTCTTTAAAGGAGGTTCGATGGAAAAACCTTACTGCTAATGTCGATGGAGGCAACAAGCAGGGCAAGCCAAACAGCCATAAGAGGTTAACGCCGCGTTGAAAAATAAATTAATATCTAATTTCTGTCATTAGATTGTTTTAAATGAGATTCAAGGGTTAAGAGAGCTGCTCCTTTTTCATATATCGGCCTTCTATATCCAGAAACGCTTCATGGTATAAATCCAGAAATGCCGCCACATTTCCTCTTATTAAATCAAATAAAACTAGCCAATTTCCTCTATTAAATCCAGACACGCCACATTTCCTTTGTATTAAATCAAATAAAACTAGCCAATTTCCTGTATTAAATCCAGACATGCCACATTGATGGTACTAATCAATCAAAGTGCACTCTCATGGAGTTGAAGGGGGACTGAAATTAAAGTTAGAAGCTAATTTTTCAGATTTTAGAAAGCTGGAAAAAAAAACATGATTTTTTCTGGAAAATACAAGAAATTTCTTATAACTCTGAGTTGAAGGTAAGTTTTATCCATTTGTTCGAAGAATCAGAGTCTGGACCAAAAGGAGACAGCAAATCCCAAACTTCAGATAAAACATTGTTGTTCAACAGGTAATTAAACCAGTTTGCTCATATATATATAATTACAAACAACTTATTCAACCCAAAAAACAAGAGGCGATGCAAGAACAATAAGGACAACCCCCCCCCCCCCAAAGATCAATGAATTAACTTCCCAAAAACCCCCAACGGAGGCATGAGGCTGGGCGAGAGGGTTAAATGCCCAAAATAATTTTTTAAAAAACAAGTAAGTTTTGATGGAAAAACCTTACCGCCAACGTCGACGGAGGCAAGAGGCGGGACAAGCAAAACAACTGGAGGTAGGGGAGGGGGTTAATGCAGTGGAAATCATGGGAGGGGGAGAAGAAGCGTTGAAGGAGCACTGGAGCAGGTGACGGAGCGACCCAACGACACCATGCAAAAATCTCCTTTTATTTATTAGGTATTTTAAAAAATCAATATTTAATTATAGCCTTTTGGATGATTTTAAATGAGATCTAAGGGTTAAGGGTTATGAATAAAGCTGCTCAGAGAGCTGCTCTCCTTTTTCATATATCAGCCCTCTATATATATATATATATAAATCACTTGTCAGCTCATAGATGGTACTTAAAGTGTACTTATAAGTCCAAGATAGTTCATCGGGCATCAAAATTTTGCAAACATTACCCACCACTGTCCTACAAATGCCCATGTTTTTTCTACACAGTATTTGATAGGTTACTCGAATGTAAAGTTAATAAGTAAAATCTAGTAGCTAATATTTTAGTGGCGTTGAGAGTTTGATCGGACTTCAAAATTCTACATTTTTGACTTGCATACACATTAATTTAAAACAGTACAAACCACACCATCTATTTTCTTACAATAAAAAACAACACTTATCATATTAGATCACCGCGAGTAAAGGCAAAATGACTGAAAAAACACTTTTTGAGTTGCTATACCCACATTCACCTCTAGTCTATCTTCTGAACCCAGGCTATTATCATGTGTCCAGATATTAAAAGAGCACTAAAAACATAGGTATAAAAATAAAGCTAATAATCAACTTCAATCATTCAATTAAAGAGGGGGTGTTGTTTGGAAACTGACGCTTTGGTTTAGAATTCAGAAGAAGCAATTATCAAAAGGATAGCTGATAGTGAAGGTTTTCTCCATATGCGATGAAACATAAAGATTAAGAATGTCTCTCGGATCTAAATTTTGTGAGTGCACCCATACGACATTGTATCAATCAACTCTTATACGAGCATCTCCCATGGTAATAAAAGGATCGTTTTGGTGATTTGCCTTCACTGTCAGCTACTCCAAATTCTACTCATCTTCTTCCCCTTTACTAGAGATTGCCGAACATAGCTTACTTGGATTCGCCTCTTCCTTCCCTTCTTCATTCTCTCCGGATTCATATTTTCCTCCCCTTCTTCGTTTCTCCTCTTGGCCAAATTCAAGGTATCACTCCTTTATAGTGATTCTTGGTATAATTTCAATTATTGTTTGAGATGAGTTGAACTTACACTGTAAATTTATATTGCCTTTAGGAATGTAATTTTCCTTTTCATGGACAGCCATAAATAATTTAAAAATCCAAAAGCATAGAAAAACAGTACTGATATTGGACATGCGTTACTTTACACCAAAAATGGAACAGTTAGAAACTTACCTATATTCAACCAAGTTAAGAGGTATTGAGATACTGATTCAACTTACTAAATGCCCCACTTTGATATAACCGTTTAATAAATAAAGCCTTTATGAAATAAATGATCAATTGACGATAAATATTCCCGTGTCCAGAACTTCTTTTCTAGTTGAGAAAGGTATGCCCATTTTCGTGTACAAGTTGATGGAGAAAGCGGAAGAAAACACAAGGCCTATAAGCAGTGCTACAATGCCTACCAACACAACTGTATTCACTCAAGTATGATATTCAGATCACCAATTGCCTATCCTTATGTTAATCCCACATTTTTGTTATGTGGACTAAGTTTTTTCAGGCATCCATGTAAGAAAACAACTGAAACAATAAAACAGTTCCAACCTCAAAAATTAATAAACAACGCTGTTTCATTCTGTTCTAAATCCCCGCTCAGCATTCTCCAGTGTATGATGCAACTCTGTCTCACAAGCAGGGTTGAAGAAATGCCAGCTCAGATCATGAAATGCTCCGAAATAGTCCTCTGTAATGACATCAATCTTGGCCTCCTTAGTGAACCTCTGAGCGGCCAGGACATGGTTGCCTGAATCAGCCACAACAGAGTTCTTGAACTCAGCTGCATGTCGTTCATACGCCTCAAAGCTGTTCCCCAACAAAGCAATCTGTTTCAGAAAGTTCACTCTCCAGTTTGCCAGCAAGAGGTTGTTGTGTAACTCAACTTCACAATGTGGCATGAAAAACATTGTTGGCCTTGAAGCCTGCCGCTGACCCCGCTCATTTATTGATAAGACCGAGCAACCAAGAGACCTCAAAACCCCAATTTCTGTTGTTGATAGAATCGGATCAAAAACCTCTACTTCTCCAATCCAGCTGAACTTTCTCTTCATCAAGATTGCCAGGCTCAGTTGCAGCCTTGGCGTTTCATATGATTCAATGCTACCAATTCCATACACCACCATTTGCATTGTTGACTCGAATCCCAACACTCTTATTAAAGAATTCATGATTGTTGGGGCCTGCAACTGGTTCAAAAAAGCTCCATAGAATCGCGAGTCCTCGAGCTTCCTCAGAGAGATGAGCATCTTTTGCATCAGTTTTGACTCTCTGTCAGGATAGTTTCCATGGTCAGTTGGAGCCCACTGTTGGTCTTGGTCCTGTTCTGAAAATTTGATTCTACTGGGGAGACTCTTCCTCAGTTTGCCACGGTACCGACGAGGTACAACAACTGTCCAGTCCCCAGTCAGGCTAGGATTTTCAGGTGCAAGTGTTTTAGGAGAAGCATCCATTAACCCAATGAAATTTTCACTCCTTTTTATATTACTGAAGTGAACTGAAGGCTAGGTGTGTTTATATGAAATCAACAATGCATATTTCCAAATGCTAACAAAGTCCCATCCCTATTAGAGGAAGGTTAATTTCCAGCGGGTTAGATTTGGTTGATGAAAACCGGATCCAAGTTAATACAAGTCTTTAATTTTTGTGCCTGTCATGCAGCAATATAATGTAGCTAAAAATCAGACAATTATGAAGCCCAAACTAACAAAAACAAAAACAAAAACAAAACCAAGCACTCATTTCATTGTCAAATATTCCAAACTATTTTTTTTCACCCTTCAAAACCCAAGTAATATATATATATATATATATAAAAGAACTCAAAACCTAGAATCATAGAAAATTACATGAAACCCAAGAACATGCTTGCCGTAGAGCCAAATTGATTTTCCTAAAGGCCTTAGAAAATTACATCGTAAATTCAACTCATCTCAACCAATAATTGAAATTATAAACTCAACTTAAAAAGATACCTAGAATCACTTGTGCTATAAAGGAGAGATGATATGACTTATCTTGAATCTGGACAAGAGGAGAAACGAAGAAGGGGAGGAAGGGCGAATACGTTGAGAATGAAGAAGGGGAGAGGCGAATCCAGCGAGCTATGTCCGGCAAGCTCCAGCGAAGGGGAGGAAGACGAGTACAGGGCAGAGACGAATCCGGAGTAGGTAATTGATACGTGTTGATACGTGTCGATACGTATCATGGGAGATTGATACGGCGTCGTATGAATGCACTCACAAAATCCAGATTCGAGACACATTCTCACCCTTTACGTTACGTCGCATACGGAGAAGACCTGGGCCGCCGGCTGCCCTTTTCATAATTGCTTGCTCTGAGTTCCAAACCAAAGCAACCGTTTCCAAATTAAAAAAAAAAAACCTAAATTTGTCGAGCTTACCCCAAATCCTCGTCCGGCCAGGTATGTTAATGATTGTCGATGGCCTTCTACTTGTGTTTTTGGGCGTGTTCAGTTGCTTTATAAATGTTGGGGATACGAGGCTCAATCGGCTGGCTCGCGATTGTTAAAATTGTTAGAATTGTTGGGTTTTTGGGTTTTAGGTGCTAGGATTCTTTACCTGAAAACTTTTTTTCCCTGTGGATTTAAATTTTAAATAGTTTAGTGCGGCTTTGAACTGCCCTTTTTAAGTTACTAGTTACTTTCGTTGGTGCATTTTTTGCTATTAGCAAATATTTGGTCATGGTTTTTTTTTTTCAAAAATTAATTTTAAAAATTATAATTAAAAATTATTTTTTTGTTAAACCGAGAACAAATCATTGTTTGGTCAGAGTTTTTCGTTTTTGTTTTTGTTTTCGTTTTTTTGTTGAGGTCGTGCAGCTACCATGGAGGTCGTGTAACGGGAGGGCGTCACCATAATGTGGGGCATCACAGCCGGATCACGCACAGAACGCGCTGGGGGAGGCCAGGATGCCGATGCCAGTGTAGGCCAGGATATGCCGCTGCATTGGGGATCACACGCCGGGGGGAGGGGATGTCGCGCGGGGAGGGGATCACACTGGGGGGGGGAGGGGATGGCACGCGCGAGGAGTCAGGGGATGCCGCTGCGCTGGGTTAGCCGAGCGGGGGCGATAAGCAACGGCGTTCATCGGAAAACACTTACGTACAGAGTACAACAAAATAAAAACAGCCTAAATGTGTTTTCATTTTTCTGTAATCGAAAATAACTTATTTCAGAAAACAAAAAATAAAAACGGATGCCAAACAAGCCAACGTTGATTCCATGTCTCAATTTCATTTTATGTAGCATCTTTGTATGATTATTGGAAGTTTGCTTGTTTTCGGATATATTGACATGTATCAGCTTATTTTGGGGAATGGCGTTTGTTGTATCCGCATTATTGATGAAACCTCCTTTCATCTTGATCGCAACCAAAGCTATGCTAATATGCCTGCAGAGAAAGAACTTGAGAGGGGTGCTCAGGTCTGAAGTTCACCACCTGATGCAGAGAGCGCCAAGAGGATGTTTGTGGATCCAGGGCTACAGATATGAGTTATTAACTTCGTAACTTATTTTTATTTTAAAAATATTTTTAAATCCTATTAATTAATATAAAAAAACACTCACAAAAGTGGAAAAGAAAAAACAAAACTTTTGCTCTAGATTCAAAGTTGCATTTCTACTTGGCACCATCTATAATTCCATTAAGTCAAAGCCTGAATTGACCATTTTTTGCAGAGTTTAAATTATCCCATAAGCACCCAAAAAAGCCAAAATTGTCTTTCTTTTAAATGTTTAGTCACCAACTTATAGCTTACGATTAATTAAAAACTACATAATGAAAATTCTATTACACCCTTAAAGCTATATCAAATTTATTCTTAAATGATCATTTTATCTGCATATATATCACAAGCACTTTACTATCTAAATATAAATTTATACAAGCATTGTACTATCTAAATATTTTTTCCTACATATACAAAAACAAGTACTTTATTTTAGAAAAAGTAACAAACTCTTTATAAGCTTATTATTTTATAAACTTAACCAATCTCGCGCACATCAATGTAGAAGAGAACAGTAGGTATTATAAAACCAAAAACTCGCTTCAGTCTTCACAATTATCCAATGGATTTTTAACGGACTCGCTTTATGAAAATTGGGCATGACCTTTATCAATTATTTTCTGAAGTGCTATCTTGGCCTCCTCGAGTGTTTCAACAGCATGCCCTTCCTCAAATGGTAGCCTTTGTACGTTGAACTGAATAAGACACAATAACTGAATTCTTACAAAAACACGTCCGTGAGAAGAATTTGCAGGTATTACTTCTTCAAATTTGAATTTTGCTTTAAGCCTTTTATCCCATAGTTAATAGACAATATGCAGGTTTTAAGAGGAAAAAAAAGGCACATGCAGTAGACAGGTACATAAAATAGCTGGAAATTTCAATTCTGTAGGACATGTTGCATAATAAAATGAAGTCATTTTATAGGCAATTAGTGGAAATTTATTAGACTTAGATGCTGGGTTTTCCTACATAGGCCAAGTGATGCTTCCACCTGAAAACTCAATTCCACATTTCTTACCTAAAACCTACCCAAACATTCTCCTCTCAGGTAAAAGCTAGATGAATGAGCTCCTACCTGGGCACTAATGCTATCCATTATCTAAAACCTATATCAAACCTTAACATTAATACTAGGAAGTGCTAGTAAGAGGGATACCTGGGCACCTTGACGAACGCGGACATCAGTTCCTCTGCTATCTATTGATATAAGAGCAGCATCGTCTATATCAGTTTCAGTTGATAAGAGCTCTTTCAAGGGTCTCGAGAATATCAAATTAAGTTCCTATTAAATATATAAAATGCACATATCTGAGCTCCAAAATAGAATACGCTTCACAAAAAACACATCAGTGCATGCAGCCATGAGATAGATCTTTTATGCATATTTTTGACAACTGAAAATAAAAAAAAATTACCTTCAAATTTTGCTCGCCTCCATCAACTGCAATTTTATCAGGTGTAAGAGCCTCATACTCCTTGACATCGACCCACGCAACCGTCCCAAAGCCCCCAATAAAATAAATGTCACTAGTTCAACAATGAAATTAATTGATGGATGAGTTCCATGTAGAAACACCTCCTTTTATGCAATACAAGGGCGTACAAGATGTTGGACGGTATTGGACAGGAGACCATCTGATGTCTAGAAGGTAAAACGATGACTTTCGTATTTTAAATTTATTTTTAATAAATATAAACACAAATATATTATATTATCATAAAGTTGAATAAAAAAAATCCAACTTTGAAAGATATTCCCACATTGATCTGGCAAAGCATGTTTAGTTCAAGAAATGAGGTTTCAGGTGCAAGAAGATAATATTTCAAATAAACCTCTCCTGTTTCAATTCCTACCAAAACCACCAAAGGCATGTCCTTTCCAATTTCCACCCCCAGGGAGAGTTGATTTTCATTCATATATATTTAAATTTTGACTAATGTAAATTATTTTATAAAAACATTTTCATCTGAATTCTTATCAATTTGTGCTTGTTCGAGGGTTTTGTTGTTATTATTGTCTTACATGCCTTAATTGTGTGTTCTAGTATGTCACGGGAGCAAAAAGGTGACAAAGGAGCTAAATGAGCATAAATGGAATATATATATTCCTTGGTGCCTAAATGAGGTGACATTATCCTCCTTGGTGCATTTATTCTACGTCTTAAATAACCAAACTCACGTGAGTAATTCTCTCTCATTTTATGTACAATTGAAGCTACTCCAATGACACAACAAATATCTCATTTCAAATTTTTTTCAGCATTACTATAAATCTATTTACATTTCACCAACACTAAACTTATGTCTAATGTGACCCATGGAGCATAAATAGAGAATATTCAAGAAAATCACTTAGGAGCCTGAACAATGTTATAATTTTAAAATGAGTGTAACTTTTTTTATTCAGGAAGAGTTTACTCATAAGATACCAACAAAAAGATAATAAAAGTATATAAATGAAAAGCTGTTGGAAATAGACAATAAGTAAATGTATGACCAAGCAAAGCCTACAGGGCTTAAAACAGTCAATCACATGACCATGCATTTTTTTTGCATAGAAAGTTGGCACATTGTGCCTATTGTTTAACGTGCTTTCCACACATCATAGAATTGCACCGCAGCTGAGCATTTTTGCAGCAGGATGTGTAGCGACGCAAAGTGTAATAATTAAAGCCATTTTTTATGTTCAAAACAAACTAGAAAGGGGGGGATAACACAGAGAAACAAAACTCTGTTATGGCTCTCAAAACATTCCCAAGGATTATTAGGCAGACGATCAAAGAATGGAGGCAGAAGCCAGAGATTATGGTTCAGTCCAACGGAAGTGACAAACCTGATTCTTAATTAATTGATCTAGTTTTCTGCTTCTTTTGTTTCCAATGATGTACAAAACACTAATTTTTGTATTATTATTTCTTATGAGAATTGAGAATTTGGAATATTTCAATGAATAGTTTAATTTATATTGATGATAGAATGTGTAAGTTGAATGTTTATTCTGATTAATTAAATGTTTTGAGAGCTATATTATGTTTTTGGATTAATAACCCTGTTAGGTCCCTAAGCGGTGGACTATAGCGGGTGAGAATAGCTCACGCTAGAAATTTATATTGATGATTGAATGTATAAGTTGGATGTTTATTCCAATTAATTAAATGTTTTGGAGTTATATACTTATATTATGTTTTTCGATTAATAACCTTGTTAGTAAATGCAAAAACAAGCAACACATACACAAATTTATACCAGTTTTGAGAGTTATATACTTAAATGCAAAAACATGTAAATCAACAAGCAATGCATACACAAATTTATAGTGGTTTGAGACTCCTTCCGCTAGTTCACTCTCTTTTACAATTTGTGAAAGGTTTCACTATAGCCATTTTACAAGCTTACGGCAAACTACTCAGTTTTATATGTTCCCTAAAAAACTCAATTTTTTCTAAACTCACAACCAAACTTATACACGATCCAATCCTTAGGAGTTTTGGACTTTTGTTCATGTACAATCAAATACAATAAAACAAATGCTGCAAACACAAAGTTTAGAGCTCCTTTGATGATGCAGGGGGTGAAACAAATGCCACCCCATCATCAATTCCAGCACCAACAATGCAGCAAGCCAGCAAAGCATTCATAGGGACAAAATTCCGTTACAATCAGTAGGCAACACACACAGGGACCCAATCCTTGCCTCAACAAAGAATGGTAACAATAATGAGGAAGTTCAAAGTAGCACAATTCGATGCACTAGCAAACAAAGTTCAAAAGTACGAAAGGTGATACAGAACAGATCCTAAGTCATACAATGAGATAGGCACCTCAATGATGAACCAAAAAAAAAATGATATGGAATGAAAATCATGCAAAATTAATTTTAGAATAGTAAAACTATACTAAAAATATTAAATTAAATCTTATCCAATAAATTCAAATTAATTTTTCATGATAAAATATAATTTATATTGAAAATAAAAAATTTTGCCTCAACCACCATTCTTTAAAAATAAACATGATTGAAAAAAAATACTTCCAAAAAAAAATATTGACAATTAAAAAAACAACATATATATTATAATTGAAAAATAAGCACAAATAAGCATTGAGAAAAAAAACACAAATTGCACATTAACTTGAGTCAAAGTGTTGCATACTTGCACAAAGAGAGAGATCACAACTGATGACACAATGACACGAGTTTGAGAGTAATGACAATGCAGGTTGATCAAAGCAGTTATGACCATCGACATCACTGCCACTAGAGAAAGGCAATGTTGAGAAAGTCTTGAGAGGAGAAACAACAGATGATGTTGATACCACTCTACTTCAATGACAAACGATGAGAAGGCGGCTTCGACGATCAATGACGAGAGAAGTGTCGACGACGGTCAACGACAAGAGAAATGTTGATGACAACGACGAGTAGGAGGTGGCCTTAATGATTGACGATGTATGCGGCTTTGACAATTAATGACGTAAGAGGCTAATCGATGCAGAGAGAGGAGGCTTCGAAAACTACAAGAGAGAGGGGGGATATTCAAAAGTCAAATTCATTTACATCCTCATCCCAAGTATTGAGAATTTTTATGTAGTCAAAGTACTCATTGAGTAATCATAACCCCAATCACGAATATTTTTATCTAATAAAATGATATATATATATATAATAAATATCTATATACATAAAATTTAAAATTTTCTACATAACTCATTAAATGTAATTTTTATATAAGATATTATAATAAAAAATTATGATTAAATATATCTAACTTATTATATAATTAAAGGAGAGAAAATAATATCTACGTAACAAAGTAGGGTTCTCTTCACCCTTCTCATCCCCATATCCTAATAATTTCTCTTCAAGTGATGCCATTACACGCCCTAAACCCTAAAAAATTGAATATTTCACATTAATTTTGGGACATGTTTCCTTCAAATTGGGTAAAATAAACATCCCTAATCACCTTTGAAATCAAAACATTTATAAGCCATCCAATGAAATATAAAACCCTACAATCTTATTTGCTAAATCAATATGATGTAAACTAGTTAGTTACTTTTTACTTTATCTTAGAGATAATTTAATATAATTCCTACACTTATTAATTCATTTGTCCTCACTAGTAATTCTTTTAGCTTTCAATCTGATAATTGGCTAAAGTCTATGTGGAATCAACTAGAATTTTTGTCCATTATTACTTGGGTGATTGCATACTTGCATTTCATCACTTAATACTTTTGTCCAAGTATTGGTTAATAAATATCTAAGGATAACTTCTCCTATATCCAATTGATTTTAGGACAGAAGCCCTTCAAAATCTTTTTTTATAAATAAGAGAATATATTTACCCTTAGATATATTCAAAATCTAATATATACCAAACACAAGATTGGACTTGTTTAATCAATATCTAATGTTAATTTCAATTTCGATCACAATACCAAACATGCCCGGTTATTATTCATCCATCAATAGTTTCCAAAAACCTCAAGCCATGCACATCTTAAAACTCTCTAGTCCTCCACAAAACTGATTCCCCATTTCCCTCTTATTTTTTTCTCCAGCAACTTTTTTTCTACCCCAACCAAAAAAAAATAAATAAATAAATAAAATCACTAATTGATCACAGTTAAAATTATGGTTACAAACGTTTTTGGGTCTTCTCTCACTTGACATAAATTTTTTTGCTGTTTTGCTCGCAGTGTCTTCTAATAGTTTAGCCAAAAAATTCTATCAGCTCAACTAAAGTGCTCCTAGTTCCTGACCAATTCCCTAGTAATAAATATATTACAAACCTAAAAAAAACCTCAAGATCCATTTCATGTTTTTGCAACTCATGGATGAGAGGAGATCAACTACAGACATTAGTCAATCTAATCATATAGAAAAAGGAATGCAGTGAATGCATGATTGAATATAAACTATTTAATGCGCTTAAACTTATCAAACCTTATAGTTTGCATTCGAAAGTAGTAAAAGTTCCCCCACTGTTGGGAAGCCCCTTGATGGTGTTTGGCAATATACTGCTTATGAGCCCAGTCCTGGTAAAGAGTATAAAATTAATTGTCACTTTAATTATGACAACTGATAAGGAAATCCAATTAGAAATACGTGCGGTGATCATGAAAATTTTGTTTTCTTCAATACATGCTATGGGATGGGGAAACAGATTCATGAAAGAAAATTATTTAAAGTTTTGCCCACATAGTATACTAGCAAACAACAATGCTTAATTGAGTCAACAAACCAATTTCACTGCTTCACTTTAAAGGAATAGTTAATAAACAGTTTGCTTTATAGGAACAGCCTGAACAGTGAATTCCAAATTTTCCTCCAGAGTCATGTGCACAAAGAAAAAGCATAGATTTGGATTTACAATCATGAAATACAAAATAAATTAATATACAAGCACCTGTTGATCTTCTGTGAGGGGGAAGACATCACCAAATATTGTTACCCTGGCATTTGACAATCCACTCCCACCAGGTATCTGAGACAAACCTTCAATTAAATCCATAGATAGAAAACAATTACCAACCCAAATATATTAAAATGTGTGAACATCAGCACTAACCTGCACAACAAGAGTGCATCTTGGATTAGCTAATAAATTTCTCGTGTGAATGGCCAATGGGGAGAATGAAAAAATAGGATCTGGAAAAACAGATTGAAAATTAGTCTTGCCAAACTTGAAGTGCTAATGTTTAAAAGACTATAAAGCAGCCAGAGTCTCCCAAAAAACTTGTTTATTGCACACAGAAAATACAAATCATGCAAGTGAAGAAATTTGAGCGCATGGCTTCCTATAATATACCTTGCAATACAATTGTTGGTACAGAAATTGCAGAATAACCAAGGGATTTTAACATAGAAAAGATGTAAATCAGACCCAAGTAGGATCGCAATTTTCAGATAAATTTTGTAGAATAAAAGAAATGGATTTAGAATAGAAGAGAAGAAGAAATTAAGATAGAAGGGAGAAGGAGAAGAACCAGCGAAAGGATAAAGAGGAGCAAGTTGAAACCTTAAATTTAATCTCAAGCTTTATTCATAACTTAAATCTAATTTCAATTATGCAAGGTCTGATTATAGCCAACTACGAAATAATAAATGATAAGCTACCGGAAACTCTTTAAGAAATAGAAAACCAAACTGAAAACAGGATTTAGTAATCAAAATAGGAAACTAGTGGAAACAGGAAACTAATTCAAATACAAAACTAACAAAAATAGGAAAGTGGGTATTTAATTCTGATTTGATCTTGCGCATATTTCTTGTGTGCGTTCTTTTTTATTTTAATAAAATTTCTTACTTATAAAAAAAATTGATTTGATCCAAAACATGCGAGTGAGCTTGAAATTGCACCAGTTCTACTCAGCCTAGCTAAGGCAAGAGTAGTATTTTCATCACAAAGACATCCATAAAAATTAGACAACATCACAAAAAATAATAACCCATTTTCCACCCTTTTGCATCTTTAGGAGTTGATCTTGTTGAGGGAAAAAAAGGCTCAATTAATTTTTTAGTTTCAAAATGGCCTTTTTCATTCAAGCATAAACTAGTATAAATAGAGACTTGAACTTCATGTTCTCTCAACTCAGGAGCAATTTGCTTATAGTAAGTGATAAGTGCTGAGGTTCAAAGTGGATTCTAGAGTGCTAATTCATGCTATTGGATGCTGAATATTGAATCGGAATGAGAGAGAAGAGAGAGGATGAGCAAAAGAGAGAAAGTTGTGCTTTGGGAAAAAATTAATACCGTTAAGGACAATTTTATCTTATGAGGTTTGATTGAAAGTCTTGAGCAATCTAACTTCATATTCCAAGGTGAGTGGTCAAAAGACACTCAAACGTACAACCAAACTGTTTGAATCCAAAAGTCAACATCTAAAATCAATTGGCTATAGGAGAAACTATCCTTAAATCTATATTAGGATATATTGGGTTGATAACTTCTTCAATGTGAAACTCTAATATATCTCACTCACGTGATAACGTGAATAATACATACGGACAGAAATCGTAAGTAAGGTAAAACATTGAGAACACACTCTTCACAGATTCGACATCGTGAGTGAAAAAAATAATCTGTTCTAATACTATTATCATGTTAGAATTCAAGGGTCAACATCCTAAAATCAATTAGTTATAGGAGAGACTATCCTTAAATCTATATTAAAATCTATTTGGTTGGTAACTTCTTCAATGTGAGACTCTAATACAAGCATCTCTGAAAGGACTAAAAGACACCAACTTAGTGAACTTACACAATAGAACCATATGGGAAACCCAAAAACAAGAGAGTAAATTACTTACGTCCTACAGGATCTGGTGCAAAATCTACAAGAGAACCAAAAGGATATCCTTCTCGCCGGTGGTGCATCTGAGACATGACGGTGCAGAGATGAGCAAACCTAGCCTTCAATTATCAAAGGCACAAAACACAATTCAGAATTTTAAAAGTTTACTATTTTATTGGGTGCATGTCAATGATGTAAGAATGCATGCAAACATGTCTTAACTATGAATAATAAATATAAATCACTGACCAGTCCTGTCAAGAGAATTTATGCTTCATTAACACAAATCTGCCAGTGATTGAGATAAGGGTAAATTAATCTGACATCATTTTTACCTGCTCCATCAGATTGCGCACAGCTAAGGCTGGTCGAGGTAAACCGTGGGCAGAAGTAGCACTCTGTACTCCACCAGATATTGGAGTTCTAAAGAGCCCTGCCCTTGTCCCACCCCCCCATTCCACTTCCATTTGAAACTATAGCAGGCATCTCCTTCTTTAATACTTCTGTAGGGCTTTTTTCACTGCCTTGATTATGAACTGGATTATTCTTCAATAGGCAAGCAGGGACATAGCCCAAAGTAGTTAATTTCTATATCCATTATTAGACCATTACATGGGTGGGGGAAAAAAACTGTCCATATTACAGAAAAAATACAAGTGCCCATCCAAAAATAAATGATTTCTTAAGACTATCATGTCTCTAAAGGCAATCTGAATAGTTAAGTAATGGCGTCGCAAAATGCAAAGTTAGTCTATTAAAAGGGCATGATTTATACCGTTACACACACACACATTTGGCTCCATCATCCACTGCTATCTCCAAACAGTTTTGCTCTGTTTAGAAGTCTAGTCCTCTTTGCTAGGCCATCACGCAGCTGGATTAAGAGAATGGTTCTCGAGAACAAATGAGGCCTTTCCAGCAATAGATGTTGGTGTAATTCTTCACTATCTCATGCTCATGGTGGAACCTGCTCTCTTTTTATCCATGGATATAGACATATAGTGAGGGCATAGATTTATCCTTTGTCGTTTATATTTCCTCATTATGTTTCCCCAATTGCGTAACACCTAACTGGCACAGCTAACATGGTCCAGGGCTTTCTACTTTCATGAGGCTTCCTTGTTTTGTTTAGCGCGTATTTATTTATTTATTTATTTATAACTTTTCATCAGCCGAGCAGAGGACAAATCAAATCGGGAAATTACAGGAAAACAAAAAACAAAAAGGAGAGAGCTGCTGTCAGTACCCACCGGAGACAAAGAAGAAGGCACGCTAATAATATCTTCGGATGAAGCAGCTGCATGGAAGCCATTTTTATCTTCTTGGCCTTTACCTTGACCTGAGATGTCTTGAGCAGCAGCGAGAGCAAGAAACAGCCGACGACGATGTTTTGTATGAAGAGGAAGAAGACAATGATTTTCGTTGTTCGTCATGAGAGATCCAATTCCGATTCCAGTCCATCTATCTGGTCCTGATGGTTTGATGGAAGCATAAGCTTGGGATGACGACGTTCCAGAAAACCTAGAGACAAACACAGGACTTGACAGAGCTTCCATATGTTAGATCGATCGATCGATGTGGTCTAGAGCTGCCGGAAACGGACACCAGAGATAATCTGATCTTACACACTATATTGCTTCCGGAATGAGTGGGAGTTTGGGGGTTTTTTGGCTTTTTGCCGCCACCGAGTGACGAAGAGAAGAGAGTCAGAAGGGGTTTTGCTTATTTTCCAAAAAAGCTTATTTTCCAAAAGCAGATAAATTAGGAAAATATTTTCAAAAGCTTTTCTTTTTCCGTGTAACCTTCTAGATATTTTAATAAATTTATCTATAAATTTAATATTTTTCAAAAGCTTATTTGTCTCAAATTTTATTAAAGTTTAAATATTAGTAATTTAAATTTAACTAAATTCAAAGAGTATAATTTATTACTAGTATTATTTCATATAAATAATTCCAACTCTCATCACAAAACTTCACAGAAAGACAAATTATGTCTATCAAATATAAATTTTGTACAGGTTGAATTTATATGGATTTGACCTGTGCTTACTCTTGCGCGCTTGCATATAAGAAGACTCATACCAAATTAAGATTAAAAAAAGAGCAAAAGTAGCGAAAAATAAATATTTATAATATTTATAAAACTAATATATAAAAGGTTTACATGATATAAAATAACATTTTAAATCTAAAAACATATTAAAGTTAACAACGGACACCGTGTGTTTTAGTATCGTTTTTAAAAAACATGTGTCCATGTTAATTTAATGATAATATAAATTTAAAATTACTTTTAAAATGATAAATTTATTACTTATTTTTTAAAACTATTTTTAAATATTTTATATTTTAAAAACTAAACATAATCCTATGAAAAATCCTTTTTTTTTTTCTTGAGCCCACCAAGTATTTGAAAAAAATGAAATATGCTCTTTTTAAAACAAATTTTCTGTTTTATCAGATAAAAAATATTTTTTAAATTATATTCTAACATGAACTCCAATAAATTACATAAATCTACACGTACCAAATAGACTCTTACTTTAGAGGAACATAATTTTCTTGAAATTATTATATATTCTCCATTTCTCACTTATATATGTGTGTAAAAGAATTGATATTAAATTCTTATTGAAATAAAATGGGAGGCTACGCCATTACATATAAGTCTAAGGATTCCTCAAATAAGGAAAGTCATTATCTACAATATTTGATATTATCTACATGCTATATTAGACAATATTTGATATTATCTACATCTTATATTAGACAATATTTGATATTATCTACATCTTTATATTAAGCTCAGTTTCCTTTAACACTCCCCTCAAGTTGGAGTGTATATTGATAACACCCAACTTGCTAAGGGCATTTCAAATTGTGTCGAGCTCAATGGTTTAGTGAACAAATCAATTGGTTGATGTTCATTTGAATATGAGATGTCTGAATCATTCCTTCTGATTTTCTCGCGAACAAGATGACAAGCGCTGTGTCTTCGTTCTTTCATGAAACACGGGATTTGATGCTTTATGTGTATGGGCCTTGATTGTCACAAAACAATGTGATCGGCCAGTGTATGATCTACTCCCAAATCCTTCAAAATGTTCTTGACCATGTGATTTCGCGGGCATGGCACGATACGTCTAAGCTTTTGCGTGATACGGTGGTTTGTTTCTTAGTTTTCCAAGAAAGCTGGTCCATGGCCAAGTAAAACACAATATCTGTGGCCGATCTCCTTGTGTCCTTACGCGTGCCCAATCACACGAAAGATGCCCATGGGGGTGATCTGTAGATGGTAATAGAATACCTTGGCCTGGAGTTTGCTTAAGGTATTTTAGCACTTATGAGCTTCTAAATGGGGTTGTCGTGGCTTATCCATAAAGCGACTCAAGATGTGTACAGCGTAAGTCAAGTCGGGCTAGTTATGGTCAAATAAATCGACCGGCCAATAAGTCTTCTATATCCGGGAGCATCATGTAATAATTTCCCACTAAATTGTGTAAGTGATAAGTTCGTTCCATGGGGAACCGAGAGGGTTTGACACTAAGAAACCAGCATCATCCAAAATGTCCAAAGCATACTTACGTTGTGATAAGCCGATTCCCTGTCGTGATCGGGCAACTTGATGCCAAGGAAATACTTCAAGCTTGTCCCAAATCCTTGAGTTTGAAACGGTTGGCCAACAATACTTTAGTGTTTTCATATCGGCCAAATTATTTCTGCCATTATAACATCGTCAACATATATAAGCAATGGTAGAAGTTTTTTGGTGATTGCTTGTGATGTCGGACGAATAACGATAATCGGATCGGGGTGATGAAAACCAGCAAGTTTGAGAGCCATGGACAATTTTATAAACCATTGTCTAGATGCTTGCTTTAAACCATATAACGACTTGTGCAAACGGCATACCGAGTCTCCCCTTCGTCCAAACCAGGAGGCAAGGACATGAATCCCTCTTCATCAAGATCGCCATTCGAAAGGCGTTGTTGACATCAAGCGATGCGGATGACCACCAGAGAGAGGCCACGCTAAGGAGAACACGGACGGTCACCATTTTAGCAACGGGGCAAAGGTCTCCTTGTAGTCGACGCCGTCGATTTCTTTTTGTCGTCCGCGGCCTGTTCGCAGGCTTTGTAGCGTTCTAACGTTCCATCGGCCTTTAATTTCACCTTATACACCCACTTGCAACCAATTGCCCGTTTGTGAGGGGGCAAGGACACCAAGCTCCAAGTGCCGTTAGCACTGCACGCATCGATCTCAGTCCGACGCCATTGTGGGAGGCGCACGGCAGAGTGAACCCGTAGGCTCGGGGAGAATGTGAAGGTGAGCAAGATAGGATTGGTGAGAGGGAGAAAGGCGTATAAGATAAGGAGTGAGAGAGAGGGTGAGCCGTACTGTGCGGCGACCAAAGTTGTGGATGACGTTGGGACGGGCGTGAAGGTAAACGGGTCTCGACAAAGTCATCCAACGAGGCGAGGAGCGGGTGGAGCGACCATCTGCGGCGCAGAGGGACGGTGGGAACGGCTCGGTGGAGCGGGGACGGTAAGGCGATCGTGGTAGGGACGGCCAAGAGGCGGGATCGGGGAGGGCGGTGGGGACCCGGGGAGGAGACGGGGAAGCAATCGGTAGGTGGAGGGTCGACATGAGGGGCGACATCGGGGATGGGGAGCGACGGTGACCCAACGGAGAAGGGGGTAAAGGAACAGAGGCATGGGCGCAATGTTGAAAGAAAGAAGGAGGCACGGGATGGTGGAGTGGGGTGGGAACGGAGAGAGGCTTTTGAGGAAAGGGAAAATAGTCTCAAAAAAAAAACATCACGAGAAATGAGCACCTTTTTGTTGGCAAAGATCAAACGCGATAACCTTTTTGACCATAGGGATAGCCAAGAAAAATGCTGCGAGAGGCACGAGGAGCAAATTTGGAACGATGTGGTGCGGGGGTGGAAGTAAAAGGGCAACCAAAAACACGCAAGTGGGAATAACTAGGGGGTGTGTGAAATAATTTTTCATAAGGGGTCTGCCCATTGAGAAGAGGAGTGGGTGTCCGATTGATGAGGTAAGCAGAGGTGAGAATAGCATCACCCCAAACGAGGTGGTAGGCGATTGGATAAGTAAGGCACGAGCCATATTTAACGGATGTCGATGTTTTCGTTCGAACCCCATTTTGTTTGAGGGTGTTAACGCGGCTAGTTTGATGGAGGGATACCTTTATCGGCATAAAAACTCCCAAGATGAAATTCAGGGCCATTGTCACTACGAATAATTTTGATATGGGAATCAAATTGAGTGACAACCATATTGATGAAATTAACCGAAGGGTCTAGCATCGGTTTATGGTGCATAAGATAAATCCAAGTACACCTGGTGTAGTCATCGACAATGGTAAGGAAATATTTGGCACCGGAAAGTGAAGGAACTTTATAACCACCCCATATGTCAATATGAATTAAATCAAAACTAGAATGAGTACGAATTGAACTAGAGGGAAAAGGAAGCCTTGTTTGTTTAGCCAAAGGGCAAATAACACACTTATTAATAGCATGAGAGGGATGCTGTAACATGGACAAAGGGAATAATGGTAGGACTCTGGGGAAGGGTGACCAAGTCGTTGGTGCCAAAGGGTGAATTGTTGGCGTGTGCTTGATTGCGGGTTCTATCTTCCCTTGATCAAGGTGGTAGGGACCGTCTCGTTCACTTCCGTCCCAATCATCATCCCAGAACGTAGGTCTGTATGATACAAAAATGATTGAGAAATATGACAAGGCATGGCGATTGGGTTAATTTGCTAATAAAGCGGTTTAAGTTGAAGTATGGGACACATAAAACATTGTCAAGAACCAAGTTCTTTGGACAAAGCAACGGTGCCAATGTGGGTCACATGTGTCACGGTCCCATTGGGCAAGTGGACGATGCGGTTAGTGATTGGTCTTGAAGTGGTGAATAAATGGGGTCGAAAGACCATGTGGTCGGTGCGACCACTGTCTAAAATCCAAGAAGACGTTTTCCATTAGAGTTGAGGGAAAATGCCTTCCCAGGACAGTTCATGGGTATTTGGAATTAGGTTAGGGAAGGAGGACCTTTTTTTGTTTTTCGCTTAAGATTTGCTTGCACACGTCGGAGGTGAATGGGAAGGGCATCTCCTTCCTTCCCTGATTCCCTTTGGAAATCACCGCATCTGGTTTTGGATTTTTTTTTTTTGGGTTTATTAACTGTGACCCTTACCCAAAATGTGCATTTTAAGTGGGCGCGACAATATTTGGGTGTGATTGGGCTTGTTGCACTTGGTGCATCTGGATTCACTCTTGTGATTCGAGTCACCGGACAGAATGTCCGGGGTATGAGCCGCGGGTGTAAGATTTTCTACTTCCTTCGATTGCTTCTCATGCCGCAAGACTAAAGAATATGCCTTGTTCACCGTGGGTAATGGATCTTGGAGTAGAGTATTGCTGCGAACGCCAGCGTAGGAGTCATTAAGGCCCATGAGGAACTTCATGGTTTTCTGCGTGTCCAAGTACGCAGTTGTCCACAAGTGGGGCGGACGGCACAAAGCATCACGTTCATCCCATAGTCCCTTCAATTTTGTGAAGTAAGAGCCCACAGACATAGTTCCTTGCACACACTCATGTATTGCGTTTTCAATATTGAATAGTTGGACAACATTCACATGGGAAAATCTCTCTTGTAATTATCCATCTGCTGCGGTCTTACGGTGTATCACGCTGGCATGTCTTTGGACATCGATCCTAGCGCCACGTTTGTACTAGATTGTTGCGGCGATTCCATTGTCGCCATTCATTGGGATTCGTTGCGGTGGGCTACGTGATCGAACCATCGATGAGACCGATTTTGTTTTTGACCGTTAAGGCCATAGTCATGGATTGTTTCCATGTCTTGGTTATCTTCGACCAAGGGCTGCGGCATAAGGATAGCCCGGGTTGGTCCGAGTAATGGAGATATAGCTGATGATTGGGATTGTCCCTTTGGACTTTGGAAACTGTTCCAATGGTTTGCTTGTCTGCCGTGGATGCGAGCTAAGATAGAACGAGTTTGGGATATTGCCAGATCGATGCTCGATACCATGTAAAAGAATTGATATTAAATTCTTATTGAAATAAAATGGAGGCTACGCCATTCATATAAGTGCTAAGGATTCTCAAATAAGGAAAGTCATTATTTACAATATTTGATATTATCTACATGCTATATTAGACAATATTTGATATTATCTACATCTTATATTAGGCAATATTTGATATTATCTACATGCTATATTAAGCTCGTTTCCTTTAACAATGTGATTATGGTATGGTGATAGTGTAATCTCCTCCCTCTTTTTCTCTTCTTTTCTTGTTATTTTATTTGAATAAACAAATTAAAACCTCAAAGGAAAAAAAATGTTTCCCCTTTAGACAATTAGACTTATCTTATCTAATCTTTTCTTCCTCTTTTTTTTATTTAAATGAAACGCAATAAAATATAAAAACTAATTTTCTATAAATAAAATACAAAACTATTTTATTTTATAATTGATAAAGACTCGGTAACTATGAGGGCTAAGTAATTGATGATTATACTTTAATTACCTTTGTTGAAATCAATAATGTCAAGTTTTTTTCTTTTCATGACATACTAGTATATTAAAATCTTTTTTTTTTTTTTTGAAAACTTTGACACAATGGGACTTTTGGTCTCATTTCTTTGTCTAAATAAAAAAAAAATAATGTCCCTTGGTGTGATAATAAAAAAACATAAAACAAGTAGAACTTGTCATACATTAATACTATGTATCAATTATTGAATCATATTATCTTGACCCATAGACCTCATAAGCAACCAATCATGCCTTTAATATATATGATGGTAACTTTATATTTTTTTTCACCATATAATGTTGATGTAGTGATAACTTAATAATCATACTCGATCTATCGTGTTCAAAACTAATAATGAGCTAAAATAAAAACTGCAATCACTAAAATATTATTTTTTATATAACGGACCAATCGAAAGGCACCTTCAATCATTCAAATGTGACTAGGTATGTGTTATTATTTTGTTTGTGTCACTATATTGTATTTCCCTCTATATACAAATATAGAATGAAAGTTATCTCTGTCAATGCATGTGTTTTGTGTTTTTTATTTATTTACATAAAGTTTGATTAATAATGATTTTGACATTATCAAATTAGAAAAGATTGTTGGATTAAACTCAACTCAATTTGATAAACAAAAAATCATACTTAATTAATCACTATGAATAATTTTATTATTTGGTTGGTTACGTGCAAAATTAGAGACCGAGTTATTATGGACTGAAAATATTTATTTTTTTACGTGCAAAATCAGGTCATGGCCCTTCTTTGGCCGGCCAGGTGAGGCTTTTTATTATGATATGTTTTAAAAAAATGTTTTTATGCTACTTGTTCACTGATGTCACGGGGTCAGGTTTCATGCGCTTCTCGATCAATTGCACTTAGCTTCTCTATCCACGGTCCGCTAAGTTTAGCCTTTAATGGTTTTTGTACTTCCACTTCCAATGGGAAGCGGCTCCGGTTAAAACCAGTTTGTGTAAGGATGGCCAAATTCTTCTTCAAAGTCGCGGCGTTAAATAGTCATTGTGGGGCGTTAAACGTCCACTGCTCGGGTCGTGACACTGGTGGCGACAACCTAATGTTTCGCGTGCGGCTCTCCAATTTGGCACCATTTCTCAGGCTTAATCCCAATTATCAACCCTCTCTCTACGCAGACTTCCATGCATGCTCCACCTTTACCCCTCATTATTTTTGTACTTACTATTCGAGCATTTTAGGTATAAATATCATCAAAATAAAGCTTAAATATATTTTTCTAAACTCCATGCTTTTAAGGAATGAAAAATAAATTATTCGTTCATTTCATGCGTATTGATTATTTTAGTAATAACACATCAATTTTTTTTCTTTGAAAAACATGCACTATGATACATCAAAAATGGTTATTTTATATTTCTTGTTTTGATATAATATGTTATATCTTTTTTAGTTATTAATGTTTTTAATTTAATTAATAGTATATAAATAGTATTTTAAATTTTTATTAAAAAATAATAATTTATTGCCCTACTTACATCTAAAATACTATTCCATTCATGTATAAAATGTTTTAAATCAACAAACACATTATCGATAAGAAAATACAATAATTAAAACTTAGGGATGCCAACGTAACTAAATTATAATATAAATAACGTTTCCAATAAATTAGCACGGTATGAAATAATAGTTTTAATTACCTTAAGGCATCGTTTGGGATATATCTTGAAGATCTGCAACTATTCATCATCACTTGTGAATTGTCAACCGTTACAAAAAAACAAATCGTAATAGAAGCATCAATTCACGTTAGTTAACGACCTATCATAATGGCTACTTGAGATCCAACTACTCTAGTTTTGCTTATATAAAGACGAACACATTCACAGTAAAGATGCATATATAAGATATTGAAATGAAATAATGGAAATGTGAATATTAATTATTAAACATTCACACAAGATACTGATAGTGTTAACGTTGATAGATATAGAGAAAATTTTTGCATACATAAGTGAAGTATGCAAAATTTTATAAAAAAACTTAATAATTTAAAATAGGTCTACGAGGGATTGGACAAATAATATTGAATTATAATTACGTTAACCAAAAAAATGGTGATGATTGTTTTTATTTTATTTCTATCTCATAACATTTTAGCAAGGTTAAAAATATAAAAAGGTATTTTCAAACATTTTAACATCAAGGATTATGTCATACATCCTAATAAATGTATAAATAAAAAACTTTATTTTTTATTAAATCTAAAATTTAAAACTAACTAAAACAAGTAGAAAATCTTTTTTTATAAGATTAGGTATTGATTTTGAACGAATACTAATAATTTATTATGTATAACTAACTTTGAATTTATTTATGTGAAATTAAATGTCCAATCGATTACATAATTTAAATAACTAAATTTTTATAACATAAAAATTTAATTTGAACCGTTATTCAAGAATCATACTTTAATATAAGTAAGTTTGAATGAAATTAGGTGATAATAAATAATAAATAATAATAATAATTTAAAAATAAATATATGTTGAAAATGTTTTAAGTTTTATTTTATATATAAAAATAGATTTGGTATATAACAATAGCGGTATTATTATAATTACTATTAAACATTTAAACATATGTGTATTTATAATGTTGATATATAATAATTTAAAAAAACTCGACTTAATCAAGATGGAGCAAATAACATCATGAAATCATTCGCACTGCACGTCTGCAAGCAAAGCAAAACACCAGGAGGGTTAAATTCATGGCGACCGCGGAGAGCAGCAGCAGTACTTGCAGCGCAGACAACGTTACTATATCATTGTCGTCGTCGTCGTCATCGTCATCGTCATCGTCATCGTCGGCAATAACTCACATAGCCCAGGACCACCTTTTCTCGATTCTGCTACTCCTTCCCGTGGATTCAATCCTTTCCTTCTCCATGACTTGCACGAGATTCAGGTCTTTGGGATGCTCCCCTACTCTCTGGGAATCCATCTGCCGGAGGATTTCGGAGACGACTCTGTGAATGCCCTCAAATTCACTAACACCACCGCTGCTGCTGCTGCTGCTGCTACTTCAGATACGCATATGGTCCCAGTCCTGGAAGAAGCCAATAGCGATCCACATCGTCGTCATCGTCGACGCCGCCGGTCTCATCATACCACGCTTCCTCAGAATTGGAACTGGAATTGGATGAAACTCTACCGGCAGGTCTATCAGCTGGACGCTGTGTTTTGCCACCGATTGACTGATCCAGGAGGTGAAATTCCAGCCCCAAAACCCAGGGCATCTCATTCTCTCAACCTGGTCTCCGATTGCCTCGTCTTGTTTGGTGGAGGCTCTGAGGGAGGTCAGTCTAGTCTTGTTTCATTCCCCCCTTTTTTAATTAAAGTTGCGGTTCTGATTGATTGTGTTGATGTGCTTGTCCATCCATTTTAGATAGGTCCAATGCCTGATTGATGATCTATGGGCACATATTAAGAATAAATTTTCTGCCCATTTCCCATACTCGCTGTTATGTGTATATTATATGACATTCTCAACATATTCTCAAGTATCAATGCTGTTTATTGCATCAGAATCGATGCACCTGTGAGTATTATGATAACATGACAGATTTGAGCCAACCCTTCCCCTTCCGTTCAGACTGGTACTTTTTTTAAGGAACATTGGACTCTATGCTTTCTTTTGAGATTGCTCAGGCGCATGCTATGATCAATATGTCATGCTTTTTCTTGTGGGTTTGGTGGGTAGTCAAACCTTTTGCAACCTTTCCACAATACATTAGATTGTATCTGTGAGCTCACTATGCTAAAAGTATTCCGCTCTTCAATTTGTTTGTTGTTTGTCATAAAATTAAGGCAGCGAAACTTTGATTGGGTCTTACCCCAAATTGGACTGTTCCTTTACGTAGTATCTTTTGAGTAAACCAAAGCATTATTCCTACAGACTGTTCGTTGTGATGTTTCTATACTTCTTTTTATCAAAAAAGAAGAAAAAATATTTGTATTATTAGCTAGAGTTTGTTTGCACTATATGTTAAATGTTGCTAAATACCAAAACCTTACTGCTGAACAGAATTAAGCTAATTGCTGAATGCTGATTGTTTTTTTTTTCAAACATCTGATAACAAACATCTGATAACAAGTTACAGACCAAATCCTTAGCCTTATGATACTTTTGGTTCATCAGGAACATCAAACGTGGTCCCTAATGAGTTCATCCCCCAAATTGAAACACTAAACCGTTAATAAATAATTTGATGTTTATAAATATGAACTTGCCCAAACACTCTGCGTATGACTAATGAGTTCATAAGGTCATCATTCAAGGTCAAATGTAAAATTTCCTTAAAATGATGGAAAAAACAGGAACATATGTTTTGTCCTGTGAAGTTAACCCAGAAGCAAACCAAGGCTCTACGGTGAAGGTCCTAGGGCAGCAACATCGGATTTTGCTTTTGCATTTCGTCAATAGACTCAAGAAGGATGAAAGACTCACGGATGAGGACAAGGTATTTTTGTCCAAAGTGAATGGGCTCACAGATTCAGCAAAAAAAAAAAACACTGATTCAGCTAGCCATATTCTGTCATTATTTAGCATGACCAGTTATATTATCCAAAAGACTGAATGAATTAGAGTCTGGCGTACTCAGATTCAGATACTTTCGTACAATTTAAAAAAACACCACTGTAGATTTTCTGCCGAGCAGTATAACCATGTGAAGAAAATTATAATGTCTCTAACCACATGGTGTAAAGTTCTACCCAGTAAACAGGGATAACAAATTGTTGATCAATAAATAAAAAAAGGAAGAAGAAGAAAGAAAATGACTTCATTTTCCATTCTCGTATTGTTAAAAGGCTGAGGAGAGAAAGCATTAATATAGTTGGTTCTTTGTAGATTAGGAATAACTTTCTGGTCCTTTATCTATACACCCTAAATAATATCATAGACAAGTAATAGCTTCCAAGAAACCTTTCTAGTTGATAAAATTCGATGGAGTAAATCTATCATTTCTCCTTGTCCTTCGGATCTCACATTACTCTGCTCAAATTAATTGACCGGGTCACAGGTTCAAAGTCAAAACAATCTTAAAGAAAATTTTAAGTGACTTTCCCAAGTAAATTTGGACTTGAATAGAAACTATTTAAAACTCTATCTTATTCAAGTTGTACTGATGCAAACAATTCCCTATTTGGAAGAGAATTAAAATTATTAATAATAATAATAATAGAAGTTGATGCACCCTAATTGCACCAATTAACAGGACTGAGATGCACCACTTTGGAGAAGTAATAAAGGTTAAGGGTAAGAGTAAGACACAACAGAATTTGATGCAATCAGTACTTTGATTTTCATTAGTGGTCTAAAAAGTAGTCTAGACGGCCACCGAGGCAAAATCAAGTGATTTGACCCATTATGAGACCATGACTATAATAGTGTAATGGTACTACTTATTTGATTGTCATTCTTATTATACTAATTTGATTGATTTGACCTATTATGAGACCATGACTATAATGTGCAATGTTATTATTATTTTTTCTATAAATATGACAAATTTTATTAGATGAAAATCGCACACAAGAAACACGCGAAAAACATGCGAAGGCATAATTACGACAAAAAAGACGATAATCAACTCAAAAGAAACAATCATTAATAACATATCACAAGGAAGAACAATGGAGATCACCCAAAATAGACATCCAATCCCTCAAACAACGAAAAAAATACAAGAAAACTCGACGACAGACCTCTCCCAATTGTCATTCCTATTACACTAATTCAATTGCTCTGACCCATTATGAGACCATGACTATAATAGTGCAATATTGCTACTTATTTTCATTTTTGTTTGTTTAAATGTTACTTATTATAACCTCCCCCACTTTGATTGATTCAAAGTTCTAGATTATTTATCTCAACTTGCATTTTTGATTTTCACCTTAGTTTGTTAATAGTATTGTTATTGTATTAATAATTACTATATCTCAATTTTAAATTTCTATTTAAAAAAAAAAACAATTATTATCTACATTTTTTTGCAATTTAGTCATACAGTATGTTTTGGCATGTATTATTCAGAATCTCTTATGATTTTCATGATATCTGTGAATAAATATTTATAGAAGAAATTATGTAACATGTAAGCCTCCTACGACCGACTTGTCCACCTAGGACTATAGGTGCTAGAGGTACCTCAACTGACTTGAATAGTGTACTGTTTTTACAACGTTTATTTTCAAAGAGTGATAAAAAGAAGGTACATTTGAAAAATATAGAAGAAAAGCGGCTAAAGTGCTGAATTTGGCATTTATACAAAGCCAGGGTGGGCTGAGGGTTATTGTCACTCCCCTTGGCCTTCAGCGTTAAAAATATTTTAGCTTAAGGTTTAAGGATATAAAGTGCAAGCAAAAAGTAGTAGGACACGGCTTCCATTATGTATATTTTTGGCTGCTAATCAAATTATATACTCTTGAATTTTCCGTAAAGTTTCAGATTGGCAGTAGCCCAAGTACTAGATTTTTTTTTTAAATATTCCTTCTTGCAATAGAACATAGTTGCATTGCATTCATTTGTTACTTTTTTTTTGACAACCATCATCTTACCCCGACACCCCCCCCCCCCCCCCCCCCCAAAAAAAAAAAAAAAAAAAAAAGGACGCCATCTCGATGATACATGGGTGGCATACTTAGGTGATGATTTGAAGAGTTTGTTGAAGTGGCAGAGAATTAGTTCAGGAATCCCAAATGGACGATTTGGCCATACATGTGTTGTACTTGGTAATTCTCTTATTCTCTTTGGAGGGATCAATGACCATGGTGTTCGTCAAAATGATACATGGATCGGGCAATTAGTATGGGACGATACCCTTGGTTTCACATTGTTGTGGAGGCTTCTGGATGTTGGTAATGTTGCACCCTCACCACGTGGAGCACATGCGGGGTGTTACATTGATAATATGAGGATGGTTATCCATGGGGGAATTGGAGTGTGTGGTCTCAGACTGGGCGACACATGGGTTTTAGATATCTCTGAGAATCTTTGTTTTGGCATGTGGCATGAGGTCATCTCCCATCCATCACCCCCAGCTCGTTCTGGGCATACAATGACCTGTGTTGGGAGAACACAAACAGTGCTGTTTGGAGGGAGGGGATCAGGTTATGAAGTCCTTAATGATGTTTGGATGTTAGATATATCTGATGGTCATCTGAAATGGGTGAAAGTACTGTATGATTTACAGGATATCCCTGAAGGACCGTCCCTTGCACGAGTCGGTCACTCTGCAACTCTAGTAATAGGAGGTAAAGTGCTGATTCATGGAGGTGAAGACTCATACAGAAAACGGAAAGATGACTTTTGGTTATTAGATATCACTGCATTCCAGCCCACCAAAACACCACCGCTTAAGAATAAAGGATTGCTTTCAGTGAAATTGTGGAAGAGGCTGAAGTCAAAGGGTTTCAAACTCAGCTGCCGCTCATTTCACCGAAGTTGTGTGGACCCAACTGGTCGATATATGTACATGTTTGGTGGAATGGTGGATGGTTTGGTTCAACAAAGTGAATCATCTGGCCTGAGGTTTGATGGGGAGCTCTTTCTTGTGGAGCTGATGCTTTAGCTGTAGGGAAACAGGGGATTGTTGAGCTAATTTGGGCTACTGCTTACTCTAAAGATATCTTGTACATATTATTATTTATACGAGGGGAATGAGTTTAGCAGGTTATGGCCGCTGGAAAATCCGTTAGATGCCCAGAGTTGTCTTCTTCAACGTCTACAGGTGCCCTCAGTCCCAACAGAATTGCCTGATCAAATCAGCCGTCCTCAGAAAACCCCCACTTACATGTTCTACTGAGCAGTGTAGCCATATGAAGAAAATTATCCTTTGTCTCTAATCACATGGTGTAAAGTTCTACACAGTAAACGTGGATAACAAATTGTTGATCAATAAAATTCAAAAAAAGAAAAAGGAAAATGGGTTCATTTTCCGTTCTAGTATTGTTAAGATGTGAGGAGAAAGAACATTAATATAATGGTACAGAAATCTTTGTACATTAGGGCTAATACATATAAATAAGTTATTTTATATATGTTTTTTTAAATAATTATTATTATTTCACAATTTTAGTTTATTTACCAAAATTATCAAAAATAAATCATTAATATTAATAATTAAAATTTTGCTAATTTAATATGGGTAAATATTGGATTGTTTTGTACATGTTTTGGTTTTTATATTATATATGTTAAATATTTTTTGTGTTGAATTTTGAATTTTAAAAAGTATTTTTTTATAAGTATTTTTAAAAGTGTGTTTTTTTAAAATATGAGTATTTTCGATGTGTGACAAAAGATGAGATTGTTAAGAAGTTGTCACACAAAAAAATTGGAAAAGCCAAGAAGGTTAATATAGTGAAATAGGCTCAAATTGTCATAATGTGTTTCAAAGCCATGTAGGCCGATGTGTCGAACCTAAAGTGAATAATATTTTGACATGCGGATAAGTCTGCGTCTCGACTTATCCGAACAGAAAAACCTATATTTTATTTCCTCGCTCTCACATTTGCTCTTTTAAGCTACAATGTTGCCATAATACACTGACAAAGGGATTTTTCTTGTGATATAAAACTTATTTCCTAATAAAAGACACTTAAGTAATTTAAGCTAAAAGATAAATGTTGGACTTGCCTATATTACGAGTGAGTCGATTGATAGTCAAACTGTTATATATCATAATAAGAATCTAGTCTAAGACTATAAAAAATCATAGAAATCAAGTATAATTTCTTTTAAAAAACAAGTTAAGTTAAAAAGTATCACTTGAATATGTACCTACTTGTAAAATTTTGTATCAAACCCTTCCCCAAGTCCCTATATGCCCCCTTTCCCTAGCTCATGTGGTGATCCTTAACTATGCAATACTTATTAAGTGACATTTTTTTTTTTGACATTTTTTGGCAAGCCATGTAAATAGTTATATTTGTACAGACTAACAAAATGAATTGTTTTATATTAAATTCATAATAATGCTAAAAAATACATATTAATTCAACTTTGATATAAAAGGTGGATTATTATAATAAACTTAAAATTTATTTAATTTATATATTACACATTTACAATGCGTTAATATTATGCTATGTCGATTGAAATTGTCATTTAAAAATATAACTTTCTTTAAAATTTAGAGAAACTTAAAGTTTTGAATAAAAATTATAATACATCATATCCTTTAAACTGTAAAATTTGAAGATTAAAATAGAGTTGCTATAGTGAATTTTTATATTTAGAGATCCACTATTCATCCTATAAAATGTATTTTTCTCCATACATCATGTCATTTGGCACTTTTCTCCATACATTTAATATCTTAATAATTTAAAATATATTATGTTATCATATAGATGTATAAATAAAGAATATGATGTATGTAATTTTTTTTAATATCTTTAAAATTTTACTGTACATCCTTTAAAATAAAGATAAAGATAATAGTGTGGATGATATTTGAAAAAATATTATATGATAATATTTTAAAAAATAAAGATAAAGATAAAGATAAAAATATAGTGTGGATGATATTTGAAAAAATATAGTTTAACCTATAAACTTATAATTTTAGTGTTATTAAGGTTCTCATGCTAATTTTAGGCATGCAATATTTTTTTTAAAAAAGTATAGAATGAGACTCGAGACGTATTTATAAAACTAGTAATTTAATTAATATAATAGCTATCTATTGTCAAAGTTTATTATATTTTATTAAAATATTATAGATATTTTCAAGTGATACTTCAGTATATTGCATATAAATTATAAGAGCATTAGTAACAGATTTTCTATAGAAGTTCGTTTCTCTATATTTATAAGAAAAAGTTAAAAAGTTATAAAAAAATTAGCACAATAGATGTTACATATTTAACTTTCTTTATGGGATTTATATAATTTTTTTAATGTATTAAAGAATAATATTTACTCATTATAATTATTAAATTATATAATTTTTTTATTTCTCTCCTTCATGTTTCTCATAATATTAACTTTTATTTCATATTAAATTATAAATTTTTATTATTAAATAAAATAAATAATATAAAATATTATTTTAAATTAAAAAATAATTTAAAACTGTAAATTTATGAAAACAATGCTGTAAATTTTAAATTTGTTGTAACACTAGCCTTTAATATTAAGGTTAATTTAATACATTAAATTTAATATAAAATGTGCCATTCAAATATCTTTTGCAATTATATTTTTATTTACATTTCCGAAGACTAATAAATATATTTAGCGATGTTCAATCGATATTATATGGTGGCTCATAATTGCTTGGTTTGGAAGAAATCAATCATCATTATATCACCGGCAGGAGAAGAGTTAGGATTGGAATTGGAGGATGATGGCTCGATCCTTGACTCAAACCCTTACTCGCCTCTCCCTATCGGGATCCGATTCGGCGGGTCGCTGCCCGCTCGTCCCTTGCAAACACAGTCCCCCATCCATCCGCTCCACTATAATCCGCCACCGCTCAGACCAACCCCTCGCCGCCGTCGATATGGACGCCGACTCCAGCGCAGCAGCTTCCGGAGGCGATATGGTGGATATGGAAATGGAACCACAACCGCCGCCGCCGTTGTCATTGACATCGACTGCCGTGGCGTTGCGGCAGTTTGACGAAGTGGTCCATCGAATCAGGGTGAGGCGATCGGCTCCGGACTGGCTTCCGTTGGTGCCCGGATCCTCCTACTGGGTGCCGCCCCCCCTGCGAACTCCCTCCGAAGCCCTGTTTGAGTTCCTCTCCAAGTTGAATAACTCTTTGTCTGACGAGGAGGTCATGTCTCTCACCACTTCCAGAGGCTGGCCTTCTTCCGCCTTTTACCTCAACCACCAGTCCCATCAGGGTACCTACCTCTCTTTCTTTCATTTATCAATTTTCTTCATTACCCATTTCCCCTTCCCTCCCTATTTTACTAGCGTGAATTTTGTTTCCTACTCCTATCAATTTTATTTTATCTTTTAGTAATTGCTATTCTTGATTTAATTTCTCCTGATTTGCTTATAATGTTGAAAATTATAGTATTTCTTATGTTGATGAGCGGAAACCCCAAAGCAAAACGGGAAATGAAACTTTGTGATTGCGAGAGCAGTGGGAGGGTGTGATGCGGGTGATCCATAGGTGGTGCTAGTGGTGTTTTATCAGATCTGGCTCCCGATGAATCTCCTATAATATCAAAATCTTATATGAATACATGGATGCCTAAATTTGAGTGGATGCTAAGTAAGAAACGGGATATCTCATAAGGTGGTAGTCGTGCCCCCCGCACGTGAACTCATTAAATTGGCTCGTTGCACATAAGAGCCTGCCTGCAAGCTAATCCTCTTCTTCTCAGACCATACAATTCCAAACAGATTGACTTTGCCTAATTATATGCATTGAGTTTTGTGAGTTTATTTATGCCATGCTGCAACACGTCCACTGAAGATATTCCCTTTTAAAAATATTGTTAGGAAATATGTTTTGAGATATTATTGTCTGATAGCTAGTTATATAGATGTCAATGATTACATATAAGTATATTAGATTGGATGCATGGAAGTATTATCCCTTTATTTCATAGGATTTCAATTGGAGTCAGTTACCTATTTTACACTGTACACCAACTATAAATAGGCACAACCTAAGCCCAAGCCTAGGGGTTTTCCAAAAGAGCTTCAGCTTCTGCTGCAGAGGTAGTCTGCTTTTATTTATTTATTTATTTATTTAAAAAGGGTACTATTAATGTTTTGAGAATAACCTGGCTGATGTTCCAGATTTCTTTAGTCATTGTTTTTTTTTTCGCCTTCTTCCAATTTTTTGTATTACCCTATAGATTTTTCCCCTCCTCCCCCTCTTTTAGCCATTGTCCTTTAGGCCTTTATTGCTGCTATCATTTTACCTTGAGGTATATTTCTTCCCTTTGTTCTAGTTAATGCCCCCATTATCATTGCACTATGAATGCTAAGGAGGAATACAGGGATAGGCAACCCTAGCATGCCGAACAAGCTAGGAGAGGCAAAACTAGCATGGCACCCCTAGGGGAAGTGATCCTGAAATGGCACCCTTAGGAGAGGTGAACCTTAAATACTAAGAACTCATAATATGTACCCGAGGACAGATGGACTGAAGGAAAGATCAGTACAAAAAGTGCCATGTCAGCCAACATCTTGATTGTCTTGTGTGCCATGCTCAAACCCGTGCAGTACTCCCCATGTAAAGATACCAGGTCTTGGAGGCTTTAATAAGACCCCATATGAAAATACCAGGTTTTGGAGGCACGGTTTTGATTCTGATGGCTTAGCTAAGTCTCATATAAAACCTATGTTTTTGTTCATGGCTATTTATGCCTTGTGTCGTTTGAGATTCCATCCATTGATGTTTGTTGCTGATGTTCCATCCTCTACTCAAAATTAAGGAATTTGCTAGGAGTTGTCTTAAACTGCTATTTGTGTTGTGGTGTAGGATTTAGTGGCATTCTGTCTTTAGTTTGTGGAAGATTGCAGCTTGTTAGCTATTTTTCTGGCTGTGAATGGAGAATTGTAGAATTGTGTATAACTATTGTTTTGTTACCATGGTGGAAGCATGCTACACCAAGGATGCAACTCCTAACAGAGTATTAATTTTTATATTGTTTTGTTCGATGATTAATAATCTGTAGCAAACTGAAAAACATGGCGCTAGAAAGCAGGACATGTAAAGTGGAAAATAAACTTTGGACCTCAATTGTTGATGTAACAAACTTTTGAAATCTCTCTTCCTTAATCGGGTTTTTAGACTCCCCCCTTTTGATGTTATTTGTACTCTTTTGATGCCATTTTATAAAATTTGTCCTTTCGTTATAAAAAGTGTAGCAAACTGAAGTGCAATTTATAAGCTTCATCTTGAAGATATCATATTTAATATTATTAGAAAATATATCATCCAGATATTATTCTATGATATTTAGTATAATTATTAGATATTAGAAATATGGAGATATTATCCCTTCTTTATTCATAAGATTTTCATATCTAAAAAGTTTCTTATTTTACATTGTACACCTACTATAAATTGGCATGATGTAGGCCCAAGAAGGGCATGCTCTCTTTTAGAACTTCTCCCTATTTTATGACACTGACATTGACTATTTAAGCAAATGGCTTGAGCTTAATTTTGTTGTTAGCTTTACCATCTTACCCTCACTCTTACTCTAAAAGAAAAACCACTCGAAATGCACTGGCTGTTCACTGTTCGGGAAATTGGGAAATAGAACAGGGAGTGAAAATAGAAGTTGAGAATTTTCTGAATTCTCAAATTACTCTATTATGATATTTGTATTATATTTATTTTTGAATTTCATTGACATTGTGTAATGGTAAATGGTCTTAATTTTATTTAAAGACTCGCATTCGTTATGGAATGTAATTTTATTTGAACATTTTTTCCCATTTATATGTGTGTTTCATTAAATTATAAGTAAAAAAATTGCAAAATAAATTTCAGGAAATTCAGGTTAGAGGGTCTGTTGAGAAAATTAGAATATGGAAGTTATTTTGGGAAATAAAATTAACATGAATGTACCCTTAGTCCCATCTATTATTGCATTTTAAAAAAATTCATATAATGTTTGATTTGCACTTACTGGTACTTTATTATCTAATATCTATATTTCAGTATGTGATCATATCCGAACTCCCAACTACTAGTGTTCCACTTAAGATGGTATTGGCTACCTTGCAAGTGCTCATCATGTTATTTAATAGCGAAGTAGCTAAATTGTGCTTCTGTACATTTGTTTCTATCGGATCTCTAGTGCGGAAATGCTAATGGTTTTGTTTAGTGCTACTACTGTTGTGACTCTTGATACTTTTATATGCAAGGACTGTCGGGAAAATGAATGCGGCATACACTAATATTCCTCCCCTTTTATTGCAGGTGCCCCTCCCCATTCGATAAAGCTAGATATAAATTCAAAGAATGCTTCTGATTCTGAAGAGGATAAGTGATAGATGAAGTCCACCTGGACGGTGCCACTGTCTCGGATGAGCATATCTCACTTACCATGGTCCTAATCTGTTTTGATTTTCCTTTCTTCTGCTTGCCATAGGGGATTCGAGAAATCATTTATATATGCTAATCAATACTGGTTGCTTTGAATTGTCCTTTACATTCTATGTCACAAGGATAAAGGCAGGTGATATTCATTAGGTATCTAACATCCGTAAATGATTTCAATGAACTGAAATATGGATTGAAATTGGCCCTTTCTAGGTGATTTATTGTGTATGTTAATGTGTGTATTCGTGTCATATTGCATGCACGCATGGTGATTTAATTGCTGAATTTGCAGGCTCATCAATGATTGTACCGGTAGAATAGAAAGGGGGGCGTGTGGCAGGCCGACAAAAAGCTTGTTTATTGACGCAGAGAGGGCTTTCCAGATGCATCATGCAGTTGACGAATCTTGCTGCCTTGGAAGGTTGAACTTGGATCTTTGTCATCCTTCTTATTTACTAGCTAATAACACAGGATTTGCTTACTTGAATTAGTTGAAGGTGTATTGATTTTTCTATTTGGCTATAAAATTATACTCCGCAGCTTTACCAAAAGTCAATGTAAAACATCTAAGAAAATGATTTCATTTTCACTCCGCTCACAGTTTTTCTATCAAATGGTTATAATGTTCATTATCGATTTATGATTACATTACATGTAAAAGAATGTAAGAAATAGTTAACGTTTGTTATTTAAGATTTCTAAGCCATGGCAGCTCAAGTGTTGTCTCGGCCTCGTTTCAAATATTTTAGTAAGAAAATTGTTTGAAAAAAGAAATGTCGCCCAGGTTGCCCTGGTCTCTTCTTTATTACTAATATGTTGTTTCTCGCTCACCCCAACAGGCCTCGGCTTTCTTTTGCACGTGGAGTTTTCTCGGTGCTTTCTTTAGCCTGCTTTATTTTTCTCCAGAATGCATCAATGATATCCCTAATTAGCCAAATAATTATCTAGTCTAATTTTATGTCATGAAATATCAGCCTCAACAAATTTTAAGTATTTTAATTAAATTTTTTTTCCCTCCCATCCTTCTCTCTCTTGACGTGCCTCCTTCCAAAACTACACAGCTGCCGTGCCTATACCTTCCTGTACGGACGCTGCCGTCCTTCCCTTTCACAGATCTACTGCTGTCGCCCACTCCCTCTACAGATCTGCAGCCTTTTCTCCCATGCACGCCATCGGTATCCACCCACCTTCACGTCATATCCTCCAATGAAAAAAACAAGGCGGCTCAAGCCGCTGCTTCCAAGCTCAACATCCCCCACGTCACCGCTGCACTTGGCTTGGACGTCGGCGAGGTCGCCCTTCTGTGGACGACAACCCAGGACGTGTCCGTCCAACACGACCAGCCGGCCCAAAGGCATGCCCCTGACACAACTAATTTGATTATTTTAATTAAAAATAATATATAACCAGTTGAAATGACTCAACAAATTTAGCCAGCCAAATAATTATTGGCTAAATATACTGTAGATTTGTTGAGCCTATTACAAGATTGTTTTTAATGTTTTAGCTATTATTTAGTCATTTTTTAACTTAAACATGCTGTGAGTGAGTGCTCTTAGAGCATCCATAGACTCTCTATATGTATTTTTTTGTTAGTTTGAAGAGCTAGTTTAACAAAAATACCTTAAAACTATACTTTTCAAACTCTCTATTCTAAAAAAAAATTTAGCAAAATAAATAGTAACTCTTTAAATTTAACCAAATACTATTCACTCTCTATTTATTAAAATATTATATTTTCTCTCACCATATTTACTTTTCTATTTCTTCTTTTTCTTTCCACATTTACTTTTCTATTTAAAAAGTAATATTTTAATTGATAAAATGGTTAAAATAGAGAGACTAAAAAGTGTGCTTGGGTTGTTAAAATAGAAAAGATATACTTTTGGTTATTTTGAAGAGCTAAATTTGAAGAGGCTATAGTGGATGCTCTTAGAGAGGTTTATAATGCATTTTTAGGTAAATCTTAAATCCATCCAATTTTATTTTCATCTATCGCTTTATATTTGTGGGGCAAAACTATCAATAATTAATTAACATTTTATTCTTTACTATCAAGAGAGTTTTTATCATTTCATATTAAAGAAATTTTGGATCAAAATGGAATTGGAATAAATTTAAGATTATTTTAAACAATCAATACAATACATAATAATAGGTGTACAATACACTAAATAATTATGAATAATTAAATACAAACTAAATTAAAATTTTTTTTCATTTTATCAGAATCATATATATATATATCATTTAATTTTTAAAATCATAAAATAATTAGATAAATAAAAAATAAAAAAATATTTATGCTATTTTATTAATATTGTTGATTTCTTCTCCGGTCCCATGAATATAGGTCACGTAAATGTCAAATGAATGCATGTAGAAAAGTCTTTTAATATATTTTATTAAATTCAATGAATGCATGTCGCATCAACACCAATTATAACTTGTCATTAATTTTGTCGAACCCATTGTTAGCTTTTGAAATTAATTGTAGCGTTATCCTTGTAACAGACTGTCAAAATTTTAATATGATAAAAAATAAAATGAATCGTCATCAACTGAATTTAAGGACCTTAAGGTGCAGGTGACCATCTAAGAATAATTTATGTGCCTAAAAAAATTTAAGAGTCGATTATGTATAATAAAAAATTAGTATCATTATAATGCCCCAAATCAGTCCTAAATTAGTACCTACCTATCTTAGAAGATATGTATGAATTTTTAAGAGATTGGATGACGGACGCGCAAAATTTAGCAAGAAGGATGAGATGATTATGGGAAATAATACATCTCATGGGAAATTGTTGAAGGAATGATTATTTTTGATTTTTTTTATTATTGTGTGAACTTAGAGCATTGATAACGGTAGCTAAATATTTTAATAAATTTATTTATATTAACCAAAAATTATATTCATATAAGATTAATGTGAATCTATGGTTCACTATTAATGCTCTTAAAAATTAAAGCAGTCGTAATAAAGGCAACAAAGTAAAGGCTACTTTTAGAGGAGGTGAAAGGAAGCTGATATGGAATAGTAGATTGATGTAAGAAAAGAGCAATCTATTTTCTGATTTATTAGACCAAGACTTTCTTTGCAGTAACCTAAAACATTAAATGACGAAATTAAGTGTGTAACTAAGGATCAGATGATAGTTCGATGCTTAGATAGCACTTCGATGCTCAAACAATACTTCGAACACACATTCAATTTCATAAAAATTTTGATGCCACAGTAATATTATAAACATTGTGCTAACTATCACATCAAATATAATTTTTTCCTCATGCATATATAAAACAAAAATCTTAATCCTCTTACAACGATACCTCAAATTTTACACACAATCAAGCCTATTGAATCTATTATATCAATTACATGTTCTTTGTGTTCTAGAGAGAGATCCTCATATTATAATAGCTTCCTTTATAACCATTGTAATATCTAATTAAATATTTGAATTGTTAATATTTTGTGTAAATCAACGATACACACATACTTGCTATTCTTTCATACAAGTATAGTATTTCAATAAGCTCTTGATTACCTTCCACAAAGCATTTCAAATTGCAATAAAAGAATTCCTTTTATGTGATTTTTTTTCGGTTCTTGATTGTCTTTCACAGTATTTCAAATTGCAATCAAAGAACTCCTTTTATGTGATCTAAAGCAGTTCTACTAATCATTGTAGAGATCTAATGGAGGGAGAAATCAACAGTGCTATCGTCAACACAAACAATGCCAACGTCAAAGCCAACACTCCTAGTGATGCCAATAACAACGCCAACAACATTATTCAATACACAATGTATACTGTTGGGCTACTACCCAAACGTACCTGTGAGTGTGGTATGGGGGAGAGTTTTGTTGCTAAAATTGTTGTGTATAAATGGGAGCCCCTGGTATGTACTGCTTGTCATACATTTAATCATGCCACCTTCACCTATTCAGTACACGGAAATCAGACCCCTGCTGTGATTCAAAAATGGGATGTGGTTAGTTCCTCGGCCATTTGGTTGGGAATGCTCTTGCAAATCAAGTTGCCGCTAAACTAGTCTTGTCCTCTCCGGATGAAGTTGGCAAACTCCTCGTGGTGTGAGGTTGGAGCTACCAGTTGTGTCAACTCCCGTGGGTCTTATTGTCGATGTAAATCCTCCCACTGCGAATTTGGCTCTCTCTGTTTCTTGCTAAATTTGTTTGTCGTTTGCTCTAGGCCGTCTATGGCTTCTGAGTTAGGCTAGCTGGCCAGACCTTTTCTTATAAACCTTTTTTGTACATTATGTTTTTTTTTGTAATTTACATTACTAACCCAAAAAAAATGTCATCATAAATTTAAGTTTTTCATTTAGAGAAGATGGCCGGAAAGAAGAAAAATAACATAAAGGAACGGAAAGAATAAAGTTCTATGAAATTAAAATAACATGCTCACTGGAAAACTAGACTGAATTGCAACTGTGGGATTAATAAAGTCCAAGCATTCTTAGCTCTGTTACATGACTGGCGTCAAGCTCAGGGATATCGATGTGAGCTTCTCGGTCTTCTACCACGTACTCCTGAAAATGCAGTCAGCAGAGCTCTATCAATTGAAAAAATATGCGAGCAATTAGCAGCTTTATAGATAAGTAAAATAAAAAGGCCTATATTACTGATTCCAAAAGCGTATTTCATGAAAAACTCCACAATGAGCTCAAACAGAACCAGTATCGAGAGTACAATGCAGTCTAAAGTATTACAACCAACCAATGAAACAGTTCCATTTCACCAATGTTATTTTTAAACAGATTGAGATATAGTTCTCATAGATATACTCCCCTGGTATAAGAAGCATACAATAAATGGGGAGCTAAAGCAAACTATATGAATTCAATAAAATCGCCTACTAACAAAAATGACGAATATAGTGTATCTAACTTGAAAGAGAAAATTTTCAAGTAAAAAAAATTAGCAGCAGGAGGTTAAAGGGAAGAACAACTTTTTTTTACGAATATTGTTCGTGAATATTCGTTAACACTTTCTAGCAAAAACCATTCATCAAATATTGTTTGTAATAAAAACTAATCATGATATTGTACACTGAAGACAATAAGAAATAGAATGAAGAAAGACAGCAAGGAAAAGATACATCCGTAATAGAGAAAGTTCTTTCTTATGTATTTAAAATAGCGGAATGTTTTTTTATCATGAGAAAAATAGGTAGAAGATAATTCTAAATATTATTATTATTGAACAGGAAGTACAAATAAACAAACAAGAATGTATTACTTGACTTGCATTCCAAATAATACATAACTGTGAAACCCTAATAAATATAAAAACTAAATATCTTAAATAATAAAATCAATTTTTTACTTAACCTAAATATAAGATAATAATAATGATATGGTGGAAGATACACCAATATACAGGCCGGGTATGTATCCAAGCTGGATCCATTTAGTCAAGTGCAGTTAATATATTTGTACTGAGACCCAATACCCAAACTCGATATTTTTACTGAGACCCAATGCCTAGAGATCCATGTCCGATATTTATAGTACCAACTTGATTAAACTAGAAAGTGCAAGGACTCAATTAAATGGTATCTCACGCCACGTTTGATTTCCTTTTTGTTTCTAATTTTAGTTATCAAAATGAGATGGTCTGTTTTGGCTCCAGCTCCCATTTTTTGCTTGATAGCCTAAACTAACATAAAAAATAATAATGCCTTCAATTTCACTAAAAATATAAATACCACCTATAAACCAAATTCCAAGATATAGGCAGTAGTGATGGGAGATGTTTTGGTTGCTAGAGAGGGCGCTGACATGTCTCAGCATTCCAGAAAAATGGGAACAAAATTTTTATGATCACAAATTTTCATTCTAGTGGCTATATATTTAGGAATTTTCGATAATAGAAACAATAAATCAAATGCGTTCCCAATTTCTATTTCTCAAAAAAAAAAAATGAAAATGGAAACGAGAAACTGAGATCTAGAACAAATTCAAATGAAGCTTTATTTGACCATTTGTGGGATTGGCTGTGCAGGGATTCAACCGAGGAGTTGACAGCATGCAATCCAGCCTTTTGTTGGTTGACATATGTTCTAGTGCAGGGACTGCGAAAAAGGCTATCGGTCTGATATGGCTTATTTAGAAGTTCTGTGCACCTATGTGCAGAGTGATATAGCAGCTTTTAATGATTTCCTTCCACTTTTACCAGCTTCCATCGTTTATTGCTATTTCAAATTTATCATATTCTTCTAACAGGGAGTGGTGTTGATGTATTAGTCAAGGATATCTTTTATAATAAACTAAAGCAGACACTACATTTCAACTTGAAGCAATTGATAAAAATATTATCAAAAATAGATCACCCCAGAAAAACCAAATACTGAATCAAACGGCAACACACACACACACACAGACAAAAAAAAAAGCTCAACCCTCTTCGCTATACTATAGTTGACGTCTTAGTCACCAACTGTTTGCAACATGATTTACTGAGTTAAATCCACTCCCAACCAACATAGAAAAGCACATCACCTTTCTTTTTTAAGAAAGGGCAAGATACAAATATTATTATCCAAAAGTCATGATTCTTATTCCGTGACTTAGAAAATACAGAAGCAGCAAGTATTATTCAACAAGTCGCATGTAGTGAACATCAACCAAAAGATATATAGCACTTTCACTTCTTGATAAACACAATCACATGCACAAGAATTCTAAAATATTGAACCTTTGTCAATTCTTGTTTTGCAAGAACATGATAGTGGCGTTCATTGATCCTCTGTCCCCATATTATAGCAATGAACAAACCATAAAGCATACCCACAAAGACAATAGTAAAAACTGCACAATTAAACAAACATATAAACAATGTCAAATATATAACATTAAGTTTTTAAAGCATATCTGAAGATGTTTCTCTTATGACTAATCACATATTGAAGATAATCTAGAAAGTGGGATAAATAATTACCGTTTTATATTAGTTGGTGCTATAGAATTAACCAATTATGTAGAGCATAGGTTAGACTGTTGGATTTTTTTAAAATAATAGAAAAATATATAGGAGAGACCCGGTTACTGAAAGTGTGCCTTATTCTTAGGGCACAAAATGTTCGATTAAGAGTCAATTTGTAACTGCACCCCAAGAGGAGAAATAAGAAACCTAGCACCACTTTCTTTTTACCTGAAGTTCTAAAGAAAAATATTATGACATATTTCTGTACTTAATATGGAAGGGCTAAAATAAATGGCTGTTTTCCATTATGAAATTACTACCATCAGCATTATGGATTGATATGGTAGCACAAGAGGTCTAAATGATTCTCCTAGGTCAGTGTTGGTCCTTAGTTTTAGGTTACGTCTGGCACTATAGCAGTTGCAGTTTCAGGCTACGTCTGGTGGCATTATGGATTGATATGGTAGCACAAGAGGTCTAAATGATTCTCCTAGGTCAGTGTTGGTCCTCAGTTTTAGGCTACGTCTGGGACTATAGCAGTTGCAGTTTTAGGCTACGTCTGGTGGTAGCTCGTTGCTCTATAGCAGTCTCGGCCGGCAGCTAAGGCAACAGTGGACAACTATTTATAATCATATAATTGAGAACTAATGACAGCTAATAATGACAACACATTCCAACTAAGATGTTGTGAGAAGGGAAAATAAATAAAAGTCTTTAGTCAGATTTTCTGATACGGTTCCATCACTTCTTACTTATTTTGACAAAAAGAGAATATTTAATTTAATTTTCATGTCATCCATATTGTCAAGTTATACTGTTTGAAGATAGTTATGATATTATAGTATTAGTGGATAGTTACTTGAGTAATGAAGATAGTAAGATATTTCTTAATAATAATGGAGAAATTAATTAATTAGTGAAATAGTAGGAATTATTAATTATAAGGTGTACTTTTATATATTAATCAAAAAGAGTCTGTAGAAGAGTTTCCTTCAATTTTCTCTTGCTAAATTCTAGTCATTGGTCCTCATGGCCAAAACACGTACTTTCCATACCAATCAACCCACACAGCCATCACAATCCTCCATCGAAGTTTCCATTCCTAATCCATCAAACACTAGTCCCCTTAACATTTTAGACATACAAAAACAATTGTCAACCATTGTGACACATCTTGAACTACTTGATGGACTCATCCTTGGAAACACAGTCCCAAGCCACCTCGTAGCAACCAACCCATGATGTTGTGCCTAAAGCGTCTTAGCGGGGCGAGACCAAGAATCAACACCAATACTCTTATGATCATCCACGACTTCCTTGGTGGGATGATTCAGAAGCCGACAGAAACACACCTTTGCCATTGTATAAAAAAAATCGAGCAAAAATTAATTTTCCTAAATTCAAGCGTGGCTCGGTTAGTTACTCAAGGCAGAAAATATTTCTGTTACTTTGAAATTGTTGACAACTCGAAAGTTAAAGTCGCAACAATGCACTTGCAAGGAGACGCCTTGAATCTTTACGCTTCGGCCATGTGAGAGCAAGAATTGGTGCATTGAGAGGATTTGGTTTGATTATTCCAGGAAAGCTACGGCTCCCTTGAGTTTCAAAATCATGACGAAGCCTTGTGTTCCATCAAACAAATTTGTACAGTGGTTGAGTACAAATTGGAGTTTGAGAGAAGGGTGACTAGGATTGCTGATTGGCCAAAAAATGCTCTTCTGGGAAGAGGAATTAAAAGTAAAAGTGCGTATTCATAAATCCCGCACTGTCTACAAGGTTATGTCTTTAGCCCAAAGCCCAACACATTTACACGGCCTAATGGCTCCTCAAATATAACTCCGTGTCCATCTATTATGACACCCTCACGCCCCCCACCTATCCAGTCATCCATCCCTAATGAGCAACAACAAGACGCAAAAAAGAACTTTGTTTCTGTTGCGGTGAATGTTTCACACCGGGACACTAATGTCAGTCATCTTTATCCCAACTTGTATTCACTGATAACTCAAATAAAAGTTATCTCGATAACGACAACGGTGAGATGGGCCATGAAAACGAAGGAAAGGTAAATATTTTCTTCTTTTCACCTTGAGGACAAGTCGATTTTTTACGAGGTTCAAAAATATGGGCTGAGGCGGCTCCTTGAGGCGCCGCCTCGCACACCTCGGTGTCAAACCGCGTTGAGGCAGCAACCCAAATCCCGTACTGGTCGTTGACTGCCTCATACGAGTGAGGCAGCCCATTCTGCTGCTTTAACCCGTACTCTCAACTCAATAAAATGTTAAATAAGTTTACAAAAAACGCTAACCTAATTTGAAGACTCAAAGACTCATCGTCGCATCAAAGATTCTCGTATCCTTCCTCTTCCTCCGTCATCGTCATCGTCGTTGTTGAACGGTTGAATAAGCATCATCGTCGTCCCATCATCGTCATCTTAGTGACATCGCTGTCTTAGTCCAGCGTCGTCGTCCAGCCTCCAGCTCCAACATCATCATTCAGCATCTAGCTCTAGCATCCGATCGAGGTGAGTTTAACTCAAATGTTTGAGGAAAAAAGTTAGAATGTGTTGTCAATTACTAGCTGTCATTAGTTGTCAATTATATGGTTGTAAATAATTGTCAATTTTGAATAAATTAAATTATTATCTAATTAGGTCTTACCTTGTTTGTGTACACAGACGATTGTATTCTTTTAATGTAATCAAGAAGAAAGGATTATTATTCCTATATTTTCTACTAACTTCAAAATCCAAAGAGAGACTTTACTTATTTGTTTATGCACATAAATAAAATAATCAATGCAAAACAGCCAGGTCACTATACCAACAAGAGTAAACATACCAGCGATCACATAAAAGACATATGGGTGTTCTTCATAACCAAACATCTCTCTTAGTTCCTCTCCATAAAATTTGTACACCAGTAAGCCTAAGAAAGCTACGATCTGTGAAACAAAACTTATTAGTTTTCACACATAATATGAGGCCAGTGGCATAACCAAGCAGAACAATCTTTTGTAACAACTAATGACTGCGCACAAAAATAAGCTTCAGCAAGCTAGTAATCAAGTATTAAAAGCAGGAATTTATGTCATAATCCAGGCAATTGTCAATCACAATAGCGTGACTGATGAAATATCAATCACAATAACATGAATGATGGAAGTCAAGAGTAGCACAAGTATCAATCATAGGGTTTCAAAACATCAAAAGAAGAAACCTATTTACCATTTATAGAGCTTATTGTTTCTGCATGACTTGAAATAATTCAATAAATCAAAAATAAACTAGATTTACGACTCCAGCCAGGTGATGCATCATCTAGCAGAACACAAGCATAAAATTATTAGATAAACTGAGGAAAATGTGTAACATTACCAAAAATAGATGATATATAGATAGATAACAGACGATACAGCATATCAGCTAACAGCCTAATTTCAAAAATTAGATAGGTAGAACGGCCCTGTTTTGGACCATTACAATCTAAAGGATTTTTCTTTTTTTCATCATGTCACTCTCGACCAGCCATCCATCACAAGCGTGTGCATTCCCCTAAAAAAAAAAGATCCAATAACCATGCTGCAGTACACTCCTCATTCAGCCCACGTGTATGATAACTCACCCCACCAGCTTTAAGCACCTAGCATCCACGTTCAAAAACTTCATCCAATACCCAAGAAACTGGAATATGCGAACTACTTCTGTTTGATGCACGAAAGGAAGCACCCAGATGTCCCCATATTTGAGATAGCCAACACGTCCCTTGTATTCTATGTTAATAAATATTACAGTTTAATGTCTGCCTATATTTGAAGCTAGTGATCCTAAATGGGATTGGTCTATACACCAGTCTTACATTAAATCTTACATTAAATAATATATCTAAACACCAGAAATAGGAAACTAAACCCCTCATTCAAAACTAAAAATAGGAAACTGGAAGGAAATTGTGTTTAGTAAATCCAAGCCTGAAATAATAATTTTAAACCATAGGATTTACATAAAATAAATATCCTATTTAGTTTTCCTTGCTTTCAACTGAAGTAAATAAATAAACAGATGAAGCTTCTCTTGCATAAAATTTTTAATTAAGAAATTAATTCAATTAAAGCAGAATTGTAATACAGGAACTAAGAATACACGTCCAAGATTAAAAGCTCAACAAGAATTGACTAATGAACATGTTATGTTGATATTGAATCCACATGAAAATAATAATGTCGAGTTAGTCAACAACAATCATTGTAACTTAACAAAAACAAATGACAACTATTTGACATACCAAATGAACAATTACAAACATGAATGCATAGTCCCTAGCAACAAGGAACTGAAATTTCAATCTCAGCCACCAGCGGTCAGCTGGCACATTTGCACGTAGTATGAACACTGTCCTGCACTCTGTACAGTGAGAAAAAGCAAAGCCCTCCTGTAATAAGGAAATGGAGTAACTTAAAACCTCAATTTATCAATCCAAAAGATTTATTTGATCCTAATTCCTATGCATGGTACAATCTTCTAAGGAGGAAGAATTTGGGAATATATTGACAATAAAATTAAGCTATCTTATGAAATCTGATAATCGGCATATATCATTAAAAACACATCAAAATGCTAGTCAAGCAAATAAAATAATTTACCTTTGTTGATCTCCAGTTATCAAGACATGATCTATGTACATACTTCTGTGTGCCTCTGCAATGGCATGGTGCAATTAAATCATCCCCTGAAATGGGTACAAGAAAGAATTCCTTGGTCTAAATATGCCAAAAAATTACAGTTCAATTTAAAAAAATAGCATGCACAAGCTACGTGAGTCATGTCATGTCCTCATGGTAGTAAGTGAATACCTTCATTATCTAGGCATATACGACATTGTGGTTGCTCAGAGTTCACCAGACTGCAATTTTCGTCCCCATCAATACATGAGGTAAGATCATCAGCCACAGAACAATCATTTATCAAAGTTGTAATTTCACATGAAGATGAAGATTCATCAGAGCTTTGAGAAACAGATGACTGCGTCTGAGATAAGATAGGCTCTGTTTCTGAATTATCAATTGGCAGAGCATCATGTGATACTAACTGCATTGCGATTTTCAAAAATGTCAAATCAGAACTATAGTTCAGCAGAATGGCCACATCTAGTATTCTGGTAGACAATGACATTATAAACCGAGAATCCTGTGGAATAGGTAAAACAGTTAATCCCATCGCAGAACAACACCTTAAAATTATGCTGCTTCAATGAAAAGGAAAACTATTGACGTTGAACTACTGGTCAAATACCCAAAAATGCTCTATTCATATCATCTTCACCACTAATTCCACAGGTTCAACCACACTCTCAATCCATTAATTGCACATATTATACTATGATTTAGACAAAAGTTTTTTAAAAGAATAACTCCAAAGCAAACCATTGTTCCCCAAATCTTTCAACAATCCAACAAAAATCTGAGCATACTTTATGATATTGATATTCCACCATTTCACATCATTAAATTTAAAGCGCCTTTACAGTTATGGCATGGAATGAAACCAAGATATGAAATGCTGAAATTAAGTGCAAGTTGAGTATTCACATATCATCCGTTCCATTACATGAAACACGTACAGTTTACACTTGCAAGCATTCGATAATGATAAGTATGGATAATAATAATAATAATAATAATACATAAATAAATGGTGGACAGGAAAAGATCAGCCTAACATATAACCCTCCCACTCAAATCAAGTAATTGCGCATTTTTATAGTCCTAGTCCTACAGGCTACAGTCCTACAGTCCTACAGTCCTACAGTCCTATATGGGGAAGGTTAAATACGTTGCAAAAATACCTTATCCTTAAAAGGGTTGGAAGATAAATGAAAAATTATTAGCACATGTCATGTATTGATAAGGGGGTTGATGGATTATGGATAAACAGATTACGGAACACAGCACCATTATGGTTAAGTTTGAGGTACGAAATTAATATGGGCATTCGAGGATAATGAAAACGAAGATACGATGATGGATTAACGAGGAACATAAAACGAATAACATAGGAGGGCTGCGAAATGAAATTAACAGATCGAGGACAACACGGAAGACTACGCGCGCGCGCGCCCGCACGCACCTCATTCTGAGCAGAATGTGAAGGTTGGTAGGTGATGTTAGGAGCAGCAGCAGCAGCAACTCAAGCATTGCAAAACAACAAGAATCGGGCTGAACCTTTATCCAAAAATTCAAGAATCCAAATCCGCATCCCAGTCGGAGCCACTTTTCGGAGTGTGTATATATATATATATATATATATAGAGAGAGAGAGAGAGAGAGAGAGAGAGAGAGAGAGAGAGAGAATGGAAATGGAAATGGAAATGGATCGGATCAAGGTCTGGGCTATTAACTATAAAAATCCAAATATGGGGGTTTAAATTCACACAGGGGTATCACCATGCCAACCTCCCGCAGATCTCCCAGCTGTCAGCGAGATCTGGGCCGGCGTAAGGTTATGGTTCGATTCTCCCGATCTGATACGTGGTGGCCAGGTTGCTCGAGCATCGAGCAAGTCGATCAGGTAACGATTTACGTGAGTTTATTTCCATGAAACGGTCATAATAATTTTACGAGGTTTTTCTAATGACTAATATCGTGTGCTATTTCTAAAAAATACACTCTTTTTCTTTAAATTTAAATTTTATTTTATTTTTTAAATTTAATTTGTCAGTTCATATATATATATATATATATATTAATGAGATAAAATATATTCAAATCCACGAACAATACACTATGGTCAAAACAATATTATCAGCCAACAATACACACCACGGTCCCACAATATATTATTATTGATATTTCTGATTATATAGTTCATCAGAGAAAAAAATTAATTTCTGATACATTTATATTTATATTATAATTAAAAACTCATCCATCAATTCACATTTGTGATAACTCGATCATGCATATCATTTATTATACAAAATAAATACTGTTATTTAAATTTAGGTTCATAAAAAATATACAATTATATATAAATTAATTAAATTATATATATATATATATATTTATGATCGTCTGTTGGAATATTTGAAATTATATAAAAAAACATAAATCGAATAAAGATATGGATTTGATTTGTTTCCAACATATTAATAGATTAGTCTAATTGAGTCGGGAGCCTCTTATGTTAGGGTGGATTTGGACAGACACATTGAGCAGGGGAGAGAGGCAGGCAGAGAGCAGTGAGACCAAAAGGTTACAACTATAACAAATAAAGGATGGGTCAACATGTGGGAGTTGACAGGGGAACAGCTAGCGCTGCAGTAGACACCTTTCATGCGTTGCCCTGCATCGTCGACTGTTAGGTGCAATACCTACAATTCAAAACTAAACTCATCCCTGGCAGAACGGTGGACTGCTGCTATAGTAATGAAGTTGTGAAAATGCCCTCTCCCTCTCCCTCTCTCCAAACTCATTCACCTAACTAACAGCAACCTGATGAGACTGAGAGAGGAAATTAATGTATATCTCTACAAAACTAACTCCTTCACCTGTAGCTAGCTAACGTTAACGCACAGTACAGCAGCAACCTGGGGGAGGGAGGGAGGGAGGGAGGAAGAGAGCTGAAGGAAATGAAGAATGAGGCCGGAATCTGCAGAGGTTCTCCATTATCATCTTCGCCTCCAACCCCACCATCGCCTTTGCCGGTGAGCGTGGGGCCTGGCCATGAGAAGTACGACTTCTCTGCATCACCGTCCCCCTCGCCGCCCTTTTCCCCCCCTCTCTCCACCCGAACATCATCGACGGACAACTTCCTCTTTATTCATAAGAATGCCCCACTCGTCTTATCCTCCTCCAACACCAAGTCCCAATTGCCGCCTGCATCCTTTTCGGTTGACCGCCCACACTTCGAGGACGATCCAGAGTCCCAAATTACTTCATGCCTGAAAGACTTGTAAGCCTCCGCCTCTTCCTTTTTTTTCTTTTTTTTTTTTTCGCCCGTTTGCATTATTATTATTATTATTATTAGAAAAATGTTACATAGAATATTTATTAATTAATAAATATTATGATACAAGCATAAAATGTAATCATTCCTATAAAATAACTTATATTTTCCAAAATCTCTTGATTTTTTTTAAATATAGACTAATTAAAAATAATAAGTATCAAGTGCGTTGAATTTTTATTTTCCAGATAAATCGCGCATGAGATCCATTTTTTTAAAGTAAAAAAGGGTGTGTTGTTGTGTAACTTATATGCATCATTTACATGCATTTTTTTAATATAATATTATAAAATATCATCGATTAGAAGAAAAAAAAAGGTGTATAGCAACTTTTATTTATTCAAAATAATACAATTAAACAGTTTGATTTACTAAAAAAATGCTGATTAAAAATAATTAAAATATATTTCCAAAACAAATAAAAATTTTTAAATAATATTTAAAATAGTTTAAGTAAGAAATGATTAAAAAAACACTAAAGTAATAACAAAAAAATTGCAACAAAAATCGAATATATAAAAACTTGTTATTATAACGATTGATACATATAATTGGTATTAATGGAATCTTTTATAGAAAGAATGGTAATGTTAATTACTTTCTCTGGTAAAAATATCATTATAAGGTGGCCGCTACAAGGCAGTGACTGAAACCCTGCCCACATACGAAAATTAAAATGTATAATTGTTCTTTAATAGTTGACATTATTTTAATGCAAGTTAAAATATATTTCATTTCTTAAATTAAACATATAAAATTCAAAGAACTGAGGGAATGCATAGGAAAATAATTATTTTTTTAGCACGGTTTATATTTGTTTTCTCTCAAATATACCACGTTTTCAAAAATATTTTCCTATGTACCACATCTCGAGAGAACAAACTCGTTTTCAATTAGTAAAAATAACTCGGGGAAAGTCATGTTTACTGTGTGTGTGTGTGTGTGTGTATAAATCATGGTATTTTTTTCTTGATTTATTGCTGAAACAGTATTTATATCTCTGATAAATTATTTATTTAAAAGAACTTTAATTAATTGAATTTAAAATAATTATGAATTTATTTTTATTCACTTTCTTTCATTCTTTACTTTATTACACCAATACTAAATATTTGAGTTTTTAATATTAATTATATAATTTGATGATTATAATATTAAATTCAAATAATTAAATACCCTAAATACGTAAAAAAGAAAGTAAATAAAAATAAATTCATAATTAGCACGTTTTTTTAAAAGAAATTAATTAGTAGGTAATTGGTTGTTGATTGAATGGCAGGCTAGAGTGGTTGGTAGGAAGATGCTGTAGCTGCTGCTCTTGGTCTTTCACTTCCTCTACTCAATATTCCCTTAAAACTGCATAGCCAATATCCATCGCCAAAGGCCTTTTTTTTTTTCCTTATTCTGTTGAAGGAACAGTAAAATGACACGTGACGAATTTTACTGCTGACTGACGAGTACTCAAATGGTTAATTGCTTGTTTAAAAACTAGAGCAGGCAAGCCCAACTCAACTACTTACTCCCGTATTATTGAATCTAGACTGAATGCTGATCGATCATTCATTGATTTTAGTTACCAAGTTTTGGCATGATCACTGTATGAATTCCATCACCACAAATTTTTTAAACGGGACAATCTATTAATATGACCATTAAATTTTGTTGATGTCCGATTTTTACAAATGAAGCCTATCCCTATTATTTTTGGGTTCGAAGAATTCAATTTTGATATCCGCGTAGCTTATGGTAACTCAAACCTAAAAGACTGTTAATTGGTTGGTGAATGGTTTTATCAAATTCGACATTGTTATTTTTTCGCTATATGCTTTTCAGTGTCACAAGTCACGCCGTAGGGCTGAGAAACAGTGGTAACAGAGTGGGCGGGAGAGGAGCAGTAATAGTGGCAGAGTGATTTTAGGGTGTTTGGAAAGGGAATTTCCAGAGGAATTGGAGGGTTTGGCGGCAGAATTTGGGCTGTGTTGATGGAGTTTTAATAAAATGTCGCTTACCTAAGAAATGTGCTCTTTTTGATTTTTTCTCTTCAGTCTAGCTCATATCGACATGAGGACTAGTGCCGTGACTAATCATTAGAAAATGCATCTCCCCTTTGCATTATTTGGGGTTGGGACTAGCTCTTAAGCACATCAGGCGTGGAGTCCGGTACCCATGCTCGGCAAAACATGAAAAATGGAAGAAAAAAAAAATAGGTGAAAAAGATGTGGAAAGAAAAAGGATATAAAATATTATTTTCATAAGATGGTTGGTTGGAGTAGAAAAAGGATGGAGAGGAAATATGAAAAAAAATAATAATTAAAAGTTTATTATTAATTTTATAATTTTATCCTTCAATGTGATTAATTTGTATAATTTTTAAGGGTAATATTGACATTTTGATATCTTATCAGTTTTTCTAACAATTTGCTATGAAAAACTTTACACTCTTTCCCATAAGATTTTCTATATTTACTATTTAAATTCCATGTCATCCAAGCAATGGAAAAATCATTTTCAACTCATTTTCCTTATACTCACCCGTTTTTTTACCTTTTTTCTACATCAACCAAGCACAAGGTACTAATCCTTGAAAAGTACATTATCCTTTTTGCATCCCAATATATATTAGCCAGATTCCTTAGTGGCGACAGAGGTTTAGAGTTTGACATTTATTTTAGGAAAAGTTTTTTTAAGTCTTTTCACACCCACTTTCGCATACTGTTAACTGATGTGACAGTATGTGCTTAAATGACACTTTAATGTCCTGCAAGCCTCATTCATATACTGTCATATTAATCACTAATGCATAGAACCTGCTAAAATAAAAATACATATAATAGTATTTTTTATTTTATACTACTAAATTAAAACAAGGCATAGTTGATCAACAATAAGCCTAACAAGCTGCCTATTGTAATGAAAACAATATTGTTTTGTATTTTTGAATTGATGGAAGAGTACATCAAAAGTTACCGAATCAACATATACCATCAAAGTTTCTTTCTCGTCTACAAAAATTACCAAAAAATAATGAGGTAGATGTACAATATATCAAAACAAAATGACAATGTCACTAGTCTTTTACAAAGTCATTATCTATTGTAGTATTAAAACAATATATGTATAATATTATTTTCACTAAATGTAATATGTATTATCATTTGTTTTTTTTTAAAAGAGTGTGTAAATCATATTATATGGATAGCATACTCATCTCTTACCATTACCATACTCGTCCATTTTTTTTAAATGGCCACACATCAGCTAGAATACGCTTGATTAATAAATTTTATATTTTTATTTTTAAAATATAATAACTGAGATAAAAACTTACAACAAATAAAAAAATATTTTTATTGTAAGAATTCTCAAAAATTAAAATAAACTTTATTATTTTTAATTTTTATACAAAAAATTACTATTATTTTTTATGATTGTTGTTTTTTGCCCTTATTTTTTGAGTTAATTATTGTATAATTATATATTGGCCTAATTTAATAGTATTGTACTTTTAAAAAAAGTTATATTAAAAAATATTATTGTAAAAATAGGCGTTGATAAAATAAAAATTTTAAAGTAATATAAATTTGTGTTTAATAAATAAAAAATAAAATTATTATATAAAACAAAAAAGTCCAAAATATCATTTCACACATAATTTCTGTTGCATTATAATTTCTTATCGCTGCCCAACAATTTCATCCCCTGTCTCCATTGCCCAAACTCCCATCCTTGCCGCCCTCCCCAATCCCTCTAGTCCCGTCGCCCAAACCACACTCCCCTTCGGCTTTTAAAACTAATCTTCAAAGTAATTCGGATTTTGAGTAAAAAAAGTTTTAAAAAATTGTTTAAACATTTTTTTAAAGATTATTAAATAAAATTATTTTTAGCCTTCCAAAATTACTGTCAGCCCATTGGCTCCAAAGTAAAGTGGCTTGGACTACAGTACGACGACCTATCTACGTCGTCATAAGTCAAAACACCCGATCGAGTCAGCACACGAACACACACACACACACACACCTACGCTGTCAAGCAAAGCTTGACGCGCCTTTATCTCTGTCTCTGTGAGTGCTGATTGTGCGTGTGGGCAGTAGGATAGAGGCGAGCGAGAGAACTGCAAAGGAAAGGAAAGCGGCAATGGGCGAAGGTGAAACAAAAATGGTGCACTCGCCGGTGGTGACCTACGCCTCCGTCATATCCCTCCTCACTCTATGCCCTCCCTTCGTTATTCTCCTGTAAGCACTTTCTTTCTTTCTTTCTTTCTTCATTAATTTTGATTACTATAATCTTTAATGTTTATATACACAACCGAACCAGTCGAAGCGAGACTCGTCGATTCATCTTTATCTGACTTCACTTCCATCACCCATACCGGAACAGAACATGAATCTAATTTTTTTTTTTTTTTCCCTTTTAAAAAATAATAATTGAGTTTATTTTTTTGGTCAACCCCATGCGATTGCGAATGAATCGGCGTCGCGCTAATTTGTGGCGACAATAATAGATCTACCCACCCAAACGACGGATTTGGAGTACTGCTCACCTGTCTTTTGATTTGTGTTTGCCTGTTTACGTCGTTAAAACTTAAAAGCATTTGGTAATGATGGTTGAGATTGTCTTATCTATCCATCATCCGTGTGAGTGTGACCAAAACAAAACACAGCACACACACACGCGCGCACATTTGGATTCTCTTAACATACAGTTACAATGACACGGACTTTCTCGGTGGGAATTTTTCCAAGCCCGTACCGCCTCCAAATTTATGTTATTTACTTACATTATGTGGAATCTGCCCCAAAGCAACTATCCGTAGATTCAAAATTTATGTACAACGTCTTGTTGTTTCCCCCCTCCCCTTAACAACAAGTCAACAACAACAACAACAATAATGATAATAATAATTACAGATGGCACACAATGGTTCACGCTGATGGGTCTGTTTTGCAAACATGGGATTTCTTGAAGCAAAATGGGTTGCAGGGCATTATTAGCATTTGGCCAAAACCCACTGCCACGGCATGGAAAATTATTGCCTGTTTTGCAGTATTCGAGGCTGTGCTGCAGCTCTATCTACCAGGCAAAAGGGTTGAGGGCCCTCTTTCTCCTGCAGGGAACCGCCCCGTGTACAAGGTTTCATTCGTTTTCATTGCTCTCTTCTGTTGGATTTATGCCTATGAATGCCCGCACAACATTGATCCTAATATGCTATTGGTTCTAGGACCACCAAAAGTACGGAGGTTGTTGCCACTTTGTACTTGTTTACTTACTGGCTCATTTCTCATGTTTTATGCAGGCAAATGGTTTAGCAGCATATGCTGTAACATTGCTCACCTATCTTAGCCTGTGGTGGTATTATCTTACTTCTTTCTTGAACTCTTTGTGCTCTTCAATTATCTTTGAAACTAGCTTCTTATCCTGTGCTCTTACCAACTTCTGTGGGGCTACTAATTCGTTGCACACTCTGACTAAAACTTGCTATTTATTATTCACTTCTACTATCAGGTAACTAATACCTGCTAAAATTTCTGAGGGAAGGGATGTAAAATTCCCTCCATTTATCTTTTACTTTGAAATTGTATTAAGGAATCCGTAGGATTTCTTATTAAAACTTTACTGTCCATAGTTAACTTTTCTTCAGCATTTGCATGCCAAAAGTCCTATATTTCCTGATACTATTTATAATATAGAATATTAAGTATGCTGGGAATGTATGCTGTCCATTATTGCTTAACAAAAACTTTCCATCCAATTTTTTCCAATTTCTTTTTGAAACCCCAAAACCTACTAAATTGATATTACGGTGTATAGCAAATGATATAATATTTTGTACTCCAATGTCAAACATGCAACCTGCTTACTTTTATTATGAATTCTTTTGTAGGGCATTGCTTACTATTGTTACTCTCTCTCTCTCTCTCTATATATATGTGTGTGTGTGTGTGTGACCAATCCTTTTAAATGGGTTTTTCCTTATCCTGTTTTAAAAGCCTTAACACACTACCCATGCTATGCTCTTCTCTATATGTTATTTTATCTTAATATGCTGTTAATAACCAAGTTTGAAATTTGAGGCTGGTAAGTGCTCCACTGCCTGAAGGAGTTAGATTCCCCTATAAGGGATGTCAATGTTTGCGTTTAGGTACTTTAACCTGATGTTTGTGTCTTTTCCTTATTTAGGTTTGGGATTTTCAACCCCAAAATTGTTTACAACCATCTGGGAGAAATCTTTTCTGCACTCATTTTTGGAAGCTTCGTCTTTTGTATTTTCCTATATATAAAAGTGAGTATCCACAACGATGTGAATCAATATAAATTTATTTGATGTTTCTGTTGCTTACATGTTTTGTTTACAAGGGTCATTTAGCGCCATCTTCCACCGACTCTGGTTCATCTGGAAACGTCATTATTGATTTCTATTGGGTAAGCATTAATCATTTTCAGACATTCCTAGATTTCACGTGTCTGTACTATGTTCAATTGTAGAATGGATCTGTGCAAAGAGATAAATTTAAAAAAAAAAAAGTTCTTGAAGAGACTAAGGGAGCCCAGTGGAAAGAGGATATCTAGAACACACACTTGGATAAAGCTTAACATCATTTGTTGTGAAATTTATGCTTATCATGAAATTTAAACTGTATAAATTAGTCCACTGGGAGGCCACACTATTCTATCTATGAGCATTTTCCAATTTATGTAATAGATCATATGGTAGATCCCAAGTTGGGAGAATTTGCACCTAGGTTAAATTTTCAGTGTCATGCAAACAAAAATGACATTAAATCTTGCAATATCAAATTAAATATATACAGAAATATAGAAAAAAACACAAAAGAAAAATAAAAACCATTTTCCCTTACCAGTTTCTTTTAGCTAAACAAAAAGCTACTAAATGTGGTTCTGTTGACATAAAATTAGGACTTGGTCAATATTTTGAATTAAACTAGTTATCTTCCCACCACCTTGAAAAAAGTAAAAGGACAAAGATTGCCTAGAACAAAGTCAGCAATGCATGGCAATGTGAATTAATCAGCTGTTAACGGTTTTGCATATAACACTAAAGCCGAATACTTAGGTTCAATAACTGGTTTGCTAAGCTTACTTTTTATTATATTCCATTCTTTTTTATTCTATTCAACTCTTATATCTAATGTTGTCATTGTGCTTTTGCATTTTTAGGGCATGGAGCTATATCCCCGAATTGGCCAGACATTTGATATTAAGGTTTTCACTAATTGCAGATTTGGAATGATGTCTTGGGCTGTTCTTGCTTTGACATATTGCATAACACAGGTAGCTGGTTCAATAAGGATTTCTTGTTAATTGTTCGGGGTTTACTTGTGCATTGCACATGCATAGTGTAATAAAAGCAGTATTTTTAATTATGGCAAAAGAAAAATAACTGTTATAAAAGTAACATTGCAGATCTGGTTGATATTTTAAAGGGAAAATAAAAAAATCTGAAAACTGACATGATTTTCTTTAAACATGTTTTAATTTGACGTATTTACTTCTTGTTTTCACCCACAAAAGAACATAACAAAAACAATAATGTTTTGTTATCTGAAAATATTAATTCTAATTTGATTACTAATTATTCAGAAATGATATCATAAATATGGTTAGTCACTAGAAGTGAGATAGAGGGGAGTGAATAGGTCACAATAAGAAATATTGTGAAAATTAAAAACTTAAGAGGCAAGCCACACTTTTATAGTCGTTTGGAGTAAATAACTCCTAATCTACTTTTCTTTCACTGAAGGTTCTCATATGGTACTACAGTAACAAAACAGTTTCACTCATACATGTTGAATTTGCGAATATGCACAACATTAGTCTTTATATTTTATGCTTTTAAATTTTCAAAACTACACGCATGATTACACCAAAAAAAAAAAAGGATTTCAAAGCTTAAGAATTGATCTTCTCATATCTTTTTACTTTCCTTAACAGTATGAAGAAAATGGGAGATTAGCAGATTCGATGCTTGTAAGTACTGTGTTGATGCTGGTTTATATCACAAAATTTTATTGGTGGGAAGCTGGGTACTGGAGCACAATGGATATTGCGCATGATCGAGGTTTTGTATGCTCCAATTCTCCTGTTGCTTCTGTTTATTTTAATAATGCCAAAAAATCTAGAGCCACATTACATTAATGTTATTTTTTCCATTAATTGTGTGCATTTTTCTTTTACACACTTAGGGCCTTCTTTTGATGGCCATTTGCACTTCTACTAGGCAATTTCACCATTTTTGTGCATGCATTTTTTTCCTTCTTTTTGTCGGTTTTGCATTTCATATAATTTCCAAGTGGCGTGCTCTGTATTATACATACGTTGCCGGTTGCCCTATATTCAATTTTTTTTATAAATATATTTTGCAATGTCAGTTGAGGGTGGATTCTTGGAAAAAGAAAATTAATATAATTGCAATCCTTCAATGCCTCTCATTAAGATATAAATATTTGATGATAATGCTTTATGATCAAAGAATTGGTGCACGGGCATTAATATATAGCTATGATGCGGTAACAACTATTATGACATCTCTCTCTCTCTCTCTCTCTTTTCCATATTGGTATTTTATTTTAATTACCTCGTACCTTAGCATGTTAAAAGGCTGAAATGTCCCCATTATAATGTGAATTCATTTTTTAATCAAAGAATTGCTGCACGCCCGTTAATATGTAGTGTGTAAATAATAAAATCTTTGCTTCGGATGGGGTTTGTAACTTTGGTCACTTTCTTAGTGGCCTTAATAAAATTTCTCTTTTTTCCTTAAAAAAATGTAGTGAGCAAGTCAATCATTATTTGTTGAGAAATTGTGTTAACAGCTGTTATAGAAAAACTAGTAAACCATTATCAGGTATGACATTTTGTTAGCAACTGTTATGGCAAAACACACATTCTCTCTCTCTTTCTCTTTCTCTCTCTCTCTCTCTCCCAAGTTATTTTATGTAGGCCTTATACCTAACTGTTCTTAGTACATAATGCACTTCATTTTGCAGCTGGCTTTTATATTTGCTGGGGTTGTCTGGTATGGATTGCGTCTGTCTATACTTCACCTGGCATGTACCTAGTGAACCATCCCATAAACCTGGGTTCTAAGGTAGCCGTGGAAATAAATGACTTCTGCTTACTTTCAATAATGCGTCTGTGAGCCATTTTTTATGTGCTATCTTTTCAACAAATTATTTTGGAGACTTCCTGATTTCATGATTGCTATAATGTTTGTTTTTCTTTTTTTATTCCGTTTTCTTCTTCCTAACTATTTCAATTTATCATTTCAGTTGGCAATATATGTTCTTGTAGCGGGCATACTTTGTATATATATCAATTATGACTGTGACAGGCAAAGACAGGAATTTCGTAGAACAAATGGAAAGTGCTTGATTTGGGGGAAGGCTCCATCAAAGGTGTCTACTTTTAAAACATCTTATCACTAAAGTACTCTTATGTCTCATATTCCTTTCTTTGTTAGGTGTATTTGACAGAAAAATTTCATAGGGAGATTATTTTTCTAGAGGTGCGTGTGTAACATATTTCTTTTCCTTTACAGATTGTAGCCTCATACACTACCACTTCTGGTGAAACAAAATCGAGCCTTCTTTTAACCTCTGGATGGTGAGTTGTCCATTTTTAATCTTAAAACGGGAACAAGGACCCTAGTCCCTTAGGGCTGATATTCACCCTCTTTGAAAAAACGTGCATAGCTTGAATTTTGGATGCAACCAAAGTGTGGTTGAGGCACTTGGTCCTAATTGATTGGTTCTCATAAACTGAGTTGCTAGAAGTGTTTAAAAGTCACACGCATGGTGCATCCACTGGTCGTGTCTACAAAATAGTTTCTAGTAGGCATGTGCTGCCTGATGAATGTAAAGAAAGTCAGTACAGTAGTTTAGCTTTAATTTTTTTTCTTTTGTATTTTATGCAGGTGGGGTTTGTCTCGTCACTTCCATTATATACCAGAAATATTAGCAGCTTTTTTCTGGACAGTCCCAGCCCTTTTCAATCATGTAAGCAAGGACAATTACATAAAATGTGTTGCTCTCCATAACTTTGTATCATGTTGCTTATTCTTTGATTATTCTGCAGTTTCTACCTTACTTCTATGTGATATTTCTTATCATCCTTCTTTTTGATCGAGCCAAAAGGGATGATGATCGATGTCGATCCAAGTAAGCAATTTCACTGCTCTTTCTTTCTATTCTATGGCTCCTATGCGTTTGTAGCGTGAGGCATTGAATGAGTGGGTCCAAAGGTGCATTCTAGGGGGCCTTTGTATTTAGGGCGATGCTATATATAAGTTTCTTTTGCACAAGTCTCTTGGGCGCACCTAACATAACAGAATCTTATTTATTATGATTAAAGTATAAGTGAAATTTAACTAAATCATTAGGTCAATGAGATGCTGTTATGTCAAGCGTGTACGAAAAGCTTGGACAAAAGATGCTGCAACAAGTATATATAGACTTTTCCTTGTATTTAAGACTATGCCTCAAACCATGATCAAAATATGCTGCAACAAGTTTCCTAGCCTCTTAAGATTTTAAATGAACGATTGACATTAGTTCTTGATGCCTGCCTCCAGGTATGGAAAATACTGGAAGGTGTACTGCGAAAAGGTTCCTTGCCGGATTATACCCGGAATCTTTTGAGAGAAGCTTTATCACGATGGAAGGGATTAAATGCCTAAATCTTTTCGACATATATGGTAGCGCCAAATGAATTTCTAATGTGCGTTTTTGATTGGCTGGTGGTGTGATCATGCCAGCTTTTATGGATGCTACTGCTGCAAGCGACTTACAATATATTGTGTGAAAATTTTCATGTCCTGCCTGGGCGATTATTTTGATGCTTAGCTCCCTTCGGCAAACGTTGGCTGTCTAATGAGTCGTCTTTGACTTTGTGTAATAATTTCTAAAAAGAATTGAATTGAGCACTAATGTTTATGCGTACATGATGGTGCCTTCTGCTTTGCTTCGTTTGAATTGAAATAAAATGTTTTACTGACAACGTTTTTAGCGCGGCTGGATGTTTGGTATGCAGTAAAGTGAAATAAAAAGTCGATAAGGATTTTCTTTTCACCTGAAAATGAGTATGTAAAATACTAAAATCAGTTCACGGGAAAAAAAATCTCTGCAAACCATTTTCTAAAATAACGTTTTCTTTTGCTTACGCCTGCGTCTTGTGGGGCTATCTATACAGTGGAACGAACGTTTTCGCCTGTGCCTCTTGCTTAAGCGAGCGCTTCTCTCTTCCATCCTACCGCCGACACCTCCGTCGTCTAGCTGCTGGAACTCTGCCGTTGCAAGACGTTACCTGCAAAAAAAATGTGTGTTTGTTGGGGGGGGGGGGGGGGGGGGGTGCTGCTGTTGACAGTGCCTCGCCGTGGATCTTACGATGTTAGAGGCCTTAACAAATGTTGCCGCACTTTTTCAACCTCAACAACTCAAAAAAGGGCTTCAACGGAGTGGGTGAAGCCACGATGAAGAACTTTGTCTTTTTCATGGAACCGTGTTCAAATCAACCCGAGGGCATCAAAACAGGTTTCTATTTATGCATATTTCCTTTTCATTTTCCACGTCAAATACCATAACATATTTTCTAAAAATTTTATAGAATCCAAACAAATCAGAAAACCAAATATGAGCATGTATGGTCCTGTCTTTTTTTTTTCTTTTTCTGTTTTCTGCATTTAAATGCAGAAAACCAGTTGATGTTATTGTTTGGCATATGTTTTTTCTTTTTGTTTTGTGAAAACAACCTGTACTAAGTATAGGAAATCAGAAACAACTTTTTCGTGTTTTCGGGTGTTTTCGTTTCGCGTGTTCTCTCTTCCTTCCTATCCCTCCCTTGCGCGACGACAGCTCCCGCCCGGCTCCCTGTGCGATGTCCACCTGCGACGGCGGCGATGGCTCCCCCCCGCATGATGCCCCCGCCACCGATCTCCCCGCCGCATCTCCCCCCACGCGCAATGCTCCCGTTGGCCGATCTCCCTCCCCTGAGGCCGGCGGCAACCATGTCGTAGAAGACCTCCAACGCGCCGAGCACATCGTGGCCCCTCGCCCGCTGCATAAGCTCCTCCATGAACGCGAACCGCAAAACCTTCTCTGCCACCAACGAAGAAGATGGCGCTGCGGCAACAACCTGCAACGGCTCTCCCCCGCGCGATGCCCCCTGCCGCCGATCTCCCCGCCCGGCGCAACCTCCTCCTACGCGATGCCCCCCACTGGCGCGGCGTAGCACGACGGCCCCTCCCCCAAAGTGTAAAATAAAATACAATTTTACGTGAAACATCCACCAAACAAAAAGATAGATTTAAAAATTACAAAAAATGACTGTAATTTTCAAATAAATGTTTTCAAAATAGAAAACAAAAATAGTCACCAAACATATATTTCTAAAAGATAAGTACAAAATTAAAATTCCAATCAGAACAAATTCATAATTTAAATAATGTATGTTGCAATCGTATGATTGAAACAGCAGTGTAGTGAACATCAGAACATAATATAGGATTCGTGCTCAAAAAAATAAGCCCAATACATATCTTATTGCGCATATATATTGAATACAACAAAACCAACAGTACCGCCAAATCTATTTTTCCAAAGGCCTGACAATATTTTCGGATAACAATTATTAATATGGCTAGCTACAAGGCCTGAGCAACTAAAAAATCCAAACATCAAAGCAACGGGCAAGGACCTAGCACAATAAATAGTGTGGGGCTTTTCGTATTCTGAATAAAAAAGGGTGCTGTTTCAAGTTCCATAGCCAGGTGATCAGAATTGCCAGTAGGATGATTTAAGTCGCAGGCTTCGAAATATTCACCTAGTTTCATCCTCAAGGTTGCGGAAACCATTAGTTAAATCTTCATTTAACTTTTTAAATTTAGCAATGAGGGCATCTTCTCCCTCGGCTGGATCCTCGAATTTCTGAGACCTGCAAAACCAATATATCAGAAAACAGTTCCTCATCAAAGAAAATAAGTTGATGTCTAAGGTGCATTTTACTTACACCAAACGGTAGAAAAGATCACCCAACCGATGCTTTATAAGGCTGTACGTTATCTTGTGGCCATCCATACCAGCTCCTCGCTCCACAGCCTGCACTCAAAAGTCACGCCAACAATCAATGAAATCACTCCAGTAGTTGGTCATTAACAACGACTCCAAGTCCAAGTGAACAATTTCAATTCACGCCGCTTTCATTATGAATATTGTTATTACTCTTATCCAGTAGCCTTTCCTTGCTAATTTTGTTTCCAAATAATATATAACAATTCCGGCTCATTTTACACTCGCCAACCTACTAGCTTATTAGGAAGCTGTAATAGCCCCACCTATAAGGTTTTCAATAAAGCAAAAACAAATAAGTTCATATATTAACACGCTAATCTGGGTTTTTTTGATATCCTACTTGCTCCACGCTTTCCCTATGCTCAGCTTTCTTTTTACCCTTCAATCCTGTAATTACACTATAGTCTTTCTGGTGCAGTTTAAAACTAACTCCTGTTGAATTTTTCTATTGAAATCGTAAGAGTAGTTCTAAAGCATATAGATTAACTTAAAACTAGGGATTAAAAAACTCAGAAAAATTTATCATTACCAGATAATTCTACGCATTATTTTGAAGTTATTTCTATAGATAAGTCATGTTTGAATATGACTATATTTAACTTGTTAGGTTTGTTAACTAACCAGACATACTTGTGCACGAGTGAGCCTAGCTCCTGATGAATGAGACGAATGATACACGCTCAACAAAACTTAAAGTTCATTCAAAACTAAGTTAGAAATTATAAGGAGAATTGATATTTATGAACGGAGATGATAAAGCCTCTTTAAAAGAAAATATCATGTTAGAGACAAATCAATGGGATGCAATGAAGATAAAAGCAAACTCAATGGTAGACCAAAACTGATATTTACCTACAGAGACAATAAAACCAAAAATAAAATATCAAACTCAATACCAATACACGAAATGTAACGAGTTTTAGAGATATTTAATGGTGGACCATAGGGGAAAAATCAACCTGATTGGCCAAGTAATAGAAGTGGATTATGTTGCGCATCATCCAAACAGATTTGTAGAAAGGACAGAACTTATCATACCTGCGATGCCCACAATACAAACGTACAAGGTTTCAAGAAAATTATGGAAAATCACAAACCCCAATTCAAAGTAAAACAAATAAAAAGGGAAATGCTAAGAAAGATCAAATGCTGGAATAACTTACGGAGTAAATGCATTTTGAGCAAGATAGTCTTCTCGCAAAAGTTTTGCAGTCTCTAGTGTGATCTTATCACCTTCAGCTAAAGCATCCTTTCCAACAAGCTGCAGCAGTCAAAGCAAACGACCAGAATGAGCACAAACCATATTCTTAATATTCAACATATAGCTAGCTTGTGAAAATTACAATAGTTGAGGGCAAGATACTGTTTGGATCCCAAAAACAAGTCATTAACATGAAGCTTAGAATCAACCTCTACACCACCACATGTCAAACATGATGAATGGCTATATAAAAATCCATTATCTCTTGTATCATCAGAATAAAACAGAATAAGAAATAAACCTGGACGATTTCATTCAGATCATCTTCCCTTTGTAGAACTTCACGCGCCTTTGTTCTGATTTCAATGAAATCCTGATCAAAGCGTTCATAAAAGGACTCCAAAGCCTAACGAATATGAAAGGATCCCAGGTTTAATACACCCATGACCTAAAGCGATGCAGTCTGAGCTGTCTTTTAAAAATGCTAGAGGTGTTTAACATATTTACCGTAGAGTATTTTGAGTAAGAAATGAGCCAATTTACAGAAGGAAAGTGCTTCCTCTGGGCAAGCTTCTTGTCTAGACCCCAGAAAACCTGAGAAAATATATGTTAAAAATGAAGAAGAAAACAAAATGAAAGGGAAGTTTTAAACTTCTTTATCTTCAACAGGAACTAAAAGTTGAAATTACCATCAGCAAAAGAAGGAACGTGTAAAGCTTTTACCAACACAAGACTGCACTAACTACTTTTTTTTTGATAGGTAAGACTGCACTAACTACTACAACATGGCTAAACATTATTTTAAATGTGGAGGCTCTTTGTATGTGCATCAGTACATCTTATAGTGGACAGTACCTGGACAATACTGAGGGTGGCAGAGGTCACAGGATCTGAGAAATCACCACCAGGAGGGGAAACAGCACCAACGATTGTGACACTGCCAGTACGCTCTGGCCCACCAAGGCATTTCACTTTTCCCGCACGCTCATAGAAGGAGGCTAAACGTGCCGCCAAATAAGCAGGATATCCACTATCCGCAGGCATCTCTGCCTGAGAGAGAAATTAAAAAAAAAAACAGTAAGGTGACGAATTTAAAATATAGAAATAAAATTAAATTAAAATCAGATTGTGATTTTTACCATAAAAAATAAAACGTACAAAACACATCAATAATATATTTTTATTGGAAAATACGTCTGTACAATCCAGGCTCTACCCGGATCTGATATGGAAAGTAAAAAAACCATTTTGTCTAAACTACATCATTTCATAGAGCAATCACGCATAAACATCCAAAAATAGACATCTAAACAAATTAGATCAACACATGGAAAGTTTGAAAACACAAGAATTCCATAAAAGGAATTCACTATGAATATTACAAACTCAATAATTTTATTGAGAGAGGAAAATAGAGCATGCAGTAGCTATTTTCTGACACAATAATGCCTAGGAAATTTGAAATAAAAATATCAGAAATGATACTCAAATAAAAATTGTATAGAAATATAATTAAATTTGCTAAAAACTCAAGTTTGTAAAACATTTATTCATCCAATGGAAAGTTTGCATCATTCCTCTGAGATGACTTCTTTGTTCTTCTCCCATTCAATTTTTTCTATTTGAAAACTCATATAGGGAGCAGCACGTGAAGATCTTGATATAATTTCATCAATTCTTCAGCACAAAGCATATGTTGGCGGAGCACATAATATTTGTGCAGGATATAATTACTTGCAACTATCAGAACCAGGACTCAACTGACACAATCATTCCAATACCAAATGCACTGAATTAGTAGGGGCACCTACCAGCCGACCCGATATTTCACGCAGGGCTTCTGCCCAGCGGGAAGTTGAATCTGCCATCATGCTAACATTGTAGCCCATGTCTCTGAAGTATTCAGCAATAGTGATTCCTGAAAGTTAAAATTCCCATAACATAAAGCCTACCAGCACAATTCATACCACAAACTTGAATTGCCAAACAAGTTTTTCTATGCTACGAGTCTTGCATATACCCTGGATAATGTGATCAATTAAACATTGTAGAAACTACAAATATTTAACTCCTGAGTTAGAGGGAACCAGCAGCAGCAATGGTGAAGGAGCATAATAGCAGGTATGGGAATTTTGGGAAGAGAATTCATGCCAAAATGCTAGACGCGTGACAGGTCAACGTCTTAAGGTACCACTTGGTCACAGACCATCTATACCTTTTTACAATTCCTAGAATAAGCCACCTCTGGGCACAGGCCATGAGTACCAGCAGTAACACTAAGTTGATGGGCACAAAATGACTAATGGATCGTGAATCAAAACACCATCATAGAACGATAAAGACGGTCTCATCTCTACAATATGTTCATTAAAATATTTTGTGTGGCCAACTTAAGAAATTAACAATACCTATGGAACACCAACTTTATAGGGGCTCAAAGTGATTACCATTTCATGAACCAAAACACCGTAATAGAACAGTGGCCAACTCAATAACCTGTTTGTTTACCTGTATAAATTGAGGCCTCACGAGCAGCCACAGGCATGTTTGAAGTGTTGGCCACGAGTGTGGTGCGCTTCATGACAGATTCTTCACGACCATCAGGCAACGTCATTGTCAATTGAGGAAAATCCATAAGCACCTATATGATTAATAATGTGTCAAAATGTCAGAATGGAATGATGATTATACACCAAAAGACAAAAATGCATACCTCGGCCATTTCATTTCCTCTTTCCCCACAACCAACATACACAACGGTATCAGAATTCGAGTACTGCATGCAAATAGAAATCGTAAACAAAAAATGTAAAAGAAAATTTTGATTGCTTAAAGGATCTAGGATGTATAGAGCATGTTCACCTTTGAAAGAGCTTGACTGATGACAGTTTTCCCACAACCAAATGCACCAGGAATGGCACAAGTCCCACCAAGGACTGAAGGGAAAAGGGCATCAAGAACACGCTATTATGGACAAAAAGAAATCCATTAGGATCTCAAAAACCTCAAGATAACAGTCATGCATACAAAACCCACACAGCATTCCATTGGCATCAAAATTACCTGTCCGGTAAGCAGAGGAGTGTCAGCTGGAAGTTTAGCAGCAGAAGGCCGTGGTGATCGTACAGGCCAAGACTGCAATTGGATAAACCTCAATTATGTATAAGATCAAAATTACTGGCATTCAATTTTCATGCAGATAAAACTCACAAAGTGCATATGTGAAATCAAGGAATTCTATGTTAAACCTGAAGCATTGTGAATTGCTTTTTAACGCCTTGAAACTCAAGCTCTAATACCGTATCCTGCATATGAAAGCAGAAAAGATCAATGCATTGGGTCCGAGTTAAATTTACCAATCCATAAACTTCCATCACGATTATTCTACAAAAACTATAATTTAATACCAGATACTACCCATAGAAAAAAAAGAGATCGTGTTAATGCTGATTTCTCAAATTTAAAATATACAAATATGAATGTGGAACTGATTATTTTAAGAAACTGCACGGTTATGCCTTTCTATAGAACACAGACCTCTTTAACAAGAATACATTCCATAACAATCTTAAGCATGCCAAATGCCCAGGAGTATAATATTCAAACCCTTAAAGAGTATAATTTGTTGAAACAGGGTTAGACAAATTCAGCAACAAACCCTTAAAGAGTATTGACCAGGTGGCGCAATGTAGACAATCTTTCCCATGGCATCAGGAGCGAGAGCAACATGGTGCTGCATTAGACTGTTCTCAAAGACAGTCTGCATTAAAATTCAGAAAGCATTACTCAGTTGAAACTTAAAAACATATTTAAAACAGCTGTGGATATCATTTTCAAAATTGATTTTAAAATATTATAAACTAAAACTGTTAATAAGCTTACAGCATATAAGTCTCCTCCTGTTAGAATATCCCCCTCGCCTGCCCAAAAAAAAAAAAGTGTAATGTCTGAACAGCTCAAAAAGGAAGAAAATAAGGCAGGGAAACTTCTTTTCCTCTAAGAAAACATAGACGGAATTAACAAGTTACCTAATTTTTTTGGCTGGAATTCCCAAAGTGTATCTTTGTCAAGTGCTGGGACAGAGACACCACGGGGAATATAGACATCACCAGATATTTTTGCAATAGTTTTCAGAGGCCTCTATACAAGAAAATGAAATTTTTAAAAGAATGAAGGAAACACGTTAGATGATGCTGTGATCGAGTACTAAATATATACGGGGTAGGTTTTGAAAAAGAAAAAAAAAACATGTAATATAAACAGAAATTATCACACAAACCTGAATGCCATCGAATATATTACCCAGTATTCCAGGTCCCAACTCCACTGATAATGGCTGTAGCAACAACATTTAACGCAATTAATGGACAGGTAAACAGACCGTCAATTTGTCAAGCATGAAAAGATAAGATTGCCGATTCACCTTATGAGTTCGCAGAACAGGGTCATTCACCATCAATCCAGCTGTTTCTTCATAAACTGGAGACATGGGAGATGAAATCAAGGTTCCTTGTCAGTTTTGTTTTGTTTTTTTTTTTGTTTCTTTAGTTCTGACCAAAATACAGCAAAGCAAATATATAAAACAGCTTCACATGTGCAGAGTGCAATTACAGACAATATTGTAAAAGGAAATACTATATGTGTGTGTATGTATAATACATGAACAAAAGAGAATTGAGTGAAATGAAGATGTAGATAATTACCTTGAATTGTAGCAGAATTCCCTTCAAGCCGAATGATTTCCCCAATAAGATTGTCATTTCCAACACGGACTAGCTCATACATAGCTGCCCCTGCCATTCCATCAGCTACCACCACTGGTCCAGAAACCTGTATAAGGTAAACTAGTTATTTTTGTCTTCCATTAAAAAGTAGGGAAAGGATAAATGCACCCACCAAAACACTAAACACAACCACAAATTATTTTTAATCTCATGTGAAATTCCGAAAATATCCTTTAAAAAGCATTGTTTTTTTTTTGATGTTCGAATATGAATTAAATGTTCAAATATCATTTTTCGAACATTATATTTATGTTCTAAAATCATTCATGAAAAATGTTAGTTTAAATTTTTTATGATCATTTTTTCGAAAACAAATATTCGAACATAAATACAATGTTTGAAAAATAATATTCAAACATTTGATTTATGTTAGAATAATACAATGTTCAAATATCATTTTTTTTGAGCATTATAATAGCATTCAAATATCATTATTTGAACAAATTTTTAATTATTTTTAAAGGATATTTTAGTCATTTTCCGCATGAAGTGTGAGTGTTTGGTGGGTGTGATGTGAGTATGTCTCCTAAAAAGTATAATCAATACACACACGCACGCACGTACACATATGGAACAAGCAGGCAATTGCTGAAATATAAGCAGTTGGATAGATCTAAAAGTAATTATGGTCAGAGTGACTTGGAACCATCATGGTAATCATAAGAAAAGGGCAGTAGTCATTGGCAAACTCACAAACCCATCAAAATTACTCTTCACTGCCAGGTGCAGTTGAGGCAATAACACATATCACACGCACGAGATTGAAAACATATAAATCAATAAAATAACAAGTGACGTGCATGCAAGTGCAACAAGAGGAAGCAGGGTCGATGGGCGTACCTTGCGAACGTATCCATATTCGCTCTCCTTCTCGGCGTCTTCAAAAGTAGTCAATCGAGCTCCGTACACGGATGGCATCTTCAAATGCCGATGATGGTGATCGGATCGATAGTCGATAGATGATGCTCGCCACACGAAACAAATTAAAAAAAAAGCCTGATCCATTCAACCATCCATCAAATCTCAATAGTCCAGATCCACCCACACCCACCAAATGCTATTGTAAAATCAATAAATTTCAAATTACACGGATTAGCCAAAGAGAGATTGAAAGAGAAACAAACCAATTAGCCAAAGATGTGGGTGTATCTCTGTCTGTCTGGATAGAGAGAGAGAGAGAGAGAGAGAGAGAGAGAGAGAGAGAGGGAGAGAGTAGTGTCCGTCAAATAATGTCTCGTCGATCGACCAGGCTGGGGCGGGGGTGATATAATAAATCTTCCGGATTGAAGCAGCGTAGCCTCATGTATGTGATGAATTTACGGTTGTACCACCGCTTACATTTCTCAAATAACACCGTGACCATAAAAGGTAAATAAACCGTTTTATATATGTTAAACAGGAAAATAAAATATTTTTAAATATATTTCGGATCCGCAGTATTCTTGTAGGGATTACGAAAACAAGTTTTTTTTTGTTTTTTTAAAAACACACACACACACACACAAAAACATGCGTCCGTCCCCCTCTTTATCTGTCTAGTCTCTCCATAGTCCATCCAGCGGCGCCGCTACCTCCATACATGAAATCCCAGGTGGCATATCTCGCAGGTCCATAAGTTAACTGCAAATCAGGTGCTGGTCCTCCTCAGTCCTCAGCCTCAAAGAGAATCAATGTCCCAGTGAGAAGAACATGTGTAAGATCTGATATAGTCAATGAGCACACATAAGACTATAAGAGAAGAAAGCAAACCAATGGTTCTTAATGCCTGGGAACATCAGATTCTGTGAAGACTGGCGGTTCGTGACCACCATCCAACTTATTGAATTTCAATTTATTCGTAAAAAGACAATTACCTGCTTTGGCCACTGCTTCCTTTTCCATCTGAGAGTGAAAGAAATTCAATATATAGTCAAGTGTGTTTTAGATTAACAAATGACTCGTTTTTCATTGACTCTTATAAATTTGCATGCGTTTGAAATGGTGGTGGCAGGACTTGTTGAATGAGTGGACATATAAAAGTAATAAAATTCTTTAACCACCAAAATATTATATATATATATATGTGTGTGTGTGTGTGTGTTTATGTAGCATTAATAAAAAATTTATATAAAAACTCGCCAATAATTTTATAATTAAATGTTATAATAAAAATGTATAAAATAACTATAAATTTTAATTAATAATTTAATTAAACTTTAAAATTATAATTAAATTAAATGTATAATTGTAAATTTTTATTAGAAATTTTAATTGAAAGTTTAATTCCGCAAATCTAATTATAAAATATAAATAAATTGATAAAATAAAATTTAAAATTATTTGTGAGTCATCATATAAGTTTGTATTAAATTTTCATTAGAGACTTTTATTATTTATATAATGTCATAAATTTATTTCAAATAACATATATGTACATAGCATCATTTGGATAATTTTTTATTATAAAATATAATTTTTAAAAAATTTTAATACGAAGATAAATTTTTTTCAAGTAATAAAAACCGTAACTCCCTTCAAAGTGGTTAGTTTCGCTACTCTCACTACTCTCACCTTCAGTTTGTAAATGAATTGATTTGAGACGTTTGTTAGTATTTATTAATAATGTGTTAATATTTATAAATAATTCATTAGTTTAAAAAATATTGATAAATATACGATATATTTTTACTTTATTTCGTAAATTTAATATATCCATTGTTTTAGTTATTTATAAATTAAAACACTTCATTATTTAAAAATCATAAATAAATTAATTCGTTGTCTGGAAATTATGAATTTATTAATCAATTTGGTTTAACATTATTGTTATACTATATATACTCAGGAGGGGAGGAAGAGTAAACTCTGAGTTTACTTCTATCCCGTTACCACGCCACGCCACTGCCCCCCGCTTTTCAGGTTCACAACCCCCCTGTCTCTCTCTCTCTCTCTCTCTCTCTCTAGGATTTCAGGATTGTTCTATCTGCGCGCGAGGCTGCTGCTGTTTCCCACCCGGACACTGCGCAACTGTTTTTGACCAAACAAGAGAATCGCTGTTGTTGTTTTGTTTAGGACTGTTTGTGCATCACCCATCCCCGACAACACCCACAGCAACGTGAAGCCGAAGGGCAAGGTAAAGCTGAGACACACCCACACGCACAGCTCTACTCCTGTGTATTTATTAATTTAACTCATCACTTAATTATAATAACCTTCGTTCTTTCCTTTTTTTCTTTGTCGAGTTTCAACCCAGCAAATGTTGCCTCCCTGCCTAGGGTTGAAAACTCGGAGCTGTTTAGTCCTGTACTACTTAGGTTATTCATTTTTCTTTCTTTCTTTCTTTCTTTCTTTCTTTCACGTGCTTTTCAGCTACAATTGCCTTTCCTCTGTCAATTCTCAGTTAGGTTTCGTCCAAGGGCTAAATTATTTTTACCGCCTTTCATGAATCCCTGACTATATGATCATTCTCCTTCCCCGTATAAATGTAAACTAAAACTCTGATTTTTTTATTTTATTTTTTTTAAAAGATTATTTATCGGTGTTGTTCTTGTGATTTGAGGCGTATCATATTTGCATGTCAGCATATGTAGACTATTGATGTTGTTTTTGCTCCTGTTGTCACCTTCCTTAAAACATTTTCAGCTGCTATTGCCATACAATTTTTTTTTTTAATCCCTTGGTAGTCCTACGTTATGTTGTCCATTTTGTTAATTTTAAGTTGGTTATTGTTTGATGTTTCAGCGTTTGAAATTATTGGGGTTGCATTAGCCATTAAGAATCTTCCGTTTACATCTCATAGTTTTAATTATTCTTTTTAATACAGGTTGTATGAAGGAGACTGGGCTGTGGCTTCAAATTGATTTTTTTGGCTGAATTTAGTGTCATGGACCAGTTGGTATATCAGATGAAAATGTTTCAGTGATTTAAAAAAAAACAAAAAAACAAAAAAAACCCTAATAATTCATTAAATAGGATGGCAACTGAGAACCCTATGAGGTTGGTTGGAGCTAGAAAGTGGCCAACCTCTAAGAATCCTTCTGCCTTTGGGTTTCGATTTACCACTATGGAAGCAGAGGAGTTGGGAATACTCATGAAAAATTATAAAACTCACGAGGATCAGAAGGAAATTGCACCTAATCGAAGTGGTAGTGCTCCACCTAGCATTGAGGGTTCATTTGCAGCTATTGGGAACCTTATGGTTCCACAGAAGTGTACCCTTAATACAAGCATGGCATTTTCTGGCTCTTCTCTTGAAATTCACGAGTTTGAGGAGCAACTGCGCGCAGATCCAGCTTACCTGGAATACTACTGTTCTAATGTCAACTTGAATCCAAGGCTTCCTCCTCCTCTCCTATCACGAGAGAAAAGGTGCCTGGCACGCCATATTGGTGGTTTTGGAAACAATTCTAAGGTCACTTCTTTGGATGATGGTATAAATGGGTTCATGCAGTTGTCTCAAGGTTCTCTTTCTCCTCACATAGAGGAGCCTGAGGATGATAGGCCACCTTGTAAAGTTCCAGATGATAGGGCTGTAAGTGGTGTGGTTTTACCTGAGGAGAATTCAGGTTCTTCAGCAGCTCATCAAAAGAGTTCAGTTGATCTGATCGAGGTATATAATATAGTCTAAGTGGAGTGTTTGCTAGAATGCTGTTATGTAATTATGGTTATAAATGCTTGTTCATGTCTTCTAGTGTTCATGTTTTTATTTAAATGTTGTTTATCTTTTGTCATGTCATTACAAAACGGTGAATCAACTTCCTTTCATCTGGTTATTGACAATATAATGTTACATTTGACTTTGTTTTGCTATTTTCTCTAATCTTGTCTGTTTGTTTTATGATAAACTTGAAGTTCTCCCCTCAAAGACAATTGCTTATTGCTCAAGCTATAACTGCATCCATATATTTCCTTCCGCGGACCTTATTACCTTGACTAAATTGGGCTGTGATTGGGGGTGCAAACAAGCTATAGGCCAAACTGAACATCCCCTTGCCCAACTAAGCTTGAGCTTGGCTTGAATTCAAGTTGAGTCTAAAACTATATATTCCATCTTGGCTCAATTAATAACTATAAAGCTTGAGCTAGGCTCAAGCTCAATTCGAGCAGCTTTACTAAAACAACTTAATGAGTTAACCCAAACAATAATTTTAATATTAGCCCAATATTTGTTAAGCTTACGCATATAGAAATTTTGGTGTAATTCAAACAATCAGATCTAGTGGTCCATTAAGAGCCCAATATCCCATCAAGAGATGTGGGATTATATTGAGAACATGGGAGAAGGGAGTGAGACTGGTGGTCTTTTATAAAGAAGCAGGTGGGAATCATTTTGGTTGAGTTCTGATATAGTATTCATGGGAGTGAAGGAAAAAATGAAAGAAACAAAAGATAATAAAGAGAAGTAAAGGAAAGTGTAGCAAGAAAGAATTGAACCAGGAATGAAGTTTTTCAAGGAGCATCTTGACCAATTGAGCTTCTTTACTTGTATTGCATTTTCTTCTATCAACTATTATGAGTATAAATGTATTTTTTTAAAATATTAAACAATTTAGAGTGACTTGTGAATTCAACAAGTTAAGTTTGGGTTTGCTCAAAGTTGGATTGTTTAAATAGACGATCTTTAAAATGAATTCATTTAAGACTCGTGAGTCATGCAAACAGAGCTTAATTGAGCTTTTTTATGAGTTGAACAAAATGGTTCGACTCATTTTCAGCCGTTGTAGTGGTATAAGTTTTATCTTTAGAGAAGAAAAGCATGTAGTCAAATAATTCTTTCTTATTATTCATTGAGAGAGTACCATCATATATATATATATATAAAAGACCGAGAAGACCTAACCTGACAAAATTCAGGTAGCTCCTGAGAAGAGTTAGATGCATCTAGGTAACTCCTCTTAACAACATCCAATACTTCTTTAGTTATTTCACACTTCACAAAATGTAACATTAGATTAGGAATCATGAAATAAATAAGTCATAACTTAACAAGTTAATCTTTAGCTTTTCATTTATCATAGTCTGTGCGACTTTCTGAAGGTGTCATCTTTCTTCTCGTGATATAACGTGTCTTCTTTTCATCGGCAATATACATCTCCAAACCTTAAACCAAATACAGTAATTTGTGCTATATTACTGGTAGTTGCACCTTTTAAATGGATTGCCATATTAGTCTCTTAAATGGTGACAGTTAGTTGCACCTTTTTGTTCCAGACCATGGAGAGCTTATCAGTAGGCATGATAGAGTGATGATGTATAAGTCAAAGTAAGCACTTGCTTAGATAGATGAATTACACCAAAACACAGCCTATAAAAATTATTTACTTTAGATGAATTACCTATTTATTTTTTGTTATTTTGATCCATAATCTTAATTTTGCAAATATTCGAAAGAAATGTCACACCAGAAGTTGCCTACTACGTCGATGACCTAGACTCTGGCTCTCTAATCCCTCATAAGAAATTTGTCCTAGGCCCTCAGGTTTTAGATTTTATATTGGGAATCTTCAACTTAAGATTTGCATAAAAGGGATCTGTATTCTGATAGATCCCTTTTCTTATTATGATAAGGAATCTTTCTTCTTCGGTTTGTCTGAAAAGTAAAATATATAGTGTAATTAATACCTAAATCAGCCCAATGAATCTAAGAAATTAACATTATATGATAATCCATAAAGTCTTGTGTTTTATTAATCATGTCTATCAACTAGCTGACCGGACAGTTTGCTGAAGATATCATTTGTGTTTTCTCCCTCTAGCCTCTAGTACCTCCCATCCGTAGTTTGTTTTATTTTCTTGGTGATTTTGTAAAAAGGCGTCCCTTCTATTCCATCTCCTGTATATAATCATCCATTTTCTACAATAAATACTCAAATAGAGGAATCAATTAGTAGTCATGCTATACATTCCATTTTATTGAATGATCATTCTTGTGACATGTCAAACTTGCCTGAATTAAATCAGGGCTCAGTCGAAGTTGTTGTAGGTCCATCTACTTCCGATGCAGGTGTTGCTTCAGTGTCCAACAATGGACTTCCAGGTATCACTTTTTCAAATTTATCACACACTGATGGGATAATAAGCTCTCTACCTCCTGAAAAGCACAAAACGGATGCTGGTTTGGAGACTAAATCAATAATCAGTACCGTGGGATCTGGGATTTCTGGATTGGAGCCTAAAACCATGTCATTTGGTTCATCCACCCTTCCATTGGGGGAATATGTTACAAAAAGGCAAGAGCCACACCAAGATTATGGTAGAAATAGACCCCAGTGGCCTTCTACACAGCAAGACACTTTGCATCATGTACAGGGAAACCAGCCTCAAGTGATCTCTCAAGGATCAAACAGCAAAAATGGCCCCGATAAAGCTCTCCATCTTCAGCCCAAGTTCTCCCCTATAGAAGTACGTCAAGTACTGCCTTCTCCTGGACTCACTCCTCCCTTGTATGCAACAGCAGCAGCATATATGACTCCTGGAAATCCTTTTTATCCTAATTTACAGCAACCAGGTTTATATGCCTCACAATACAATATGGGTGGGTATGCTCTTGGTTCTGCTGTACACCCTCCATTCATGGCTGGATATCCTTCTCAAAGTGCTATTCCTATGCATTTTGATGGTATTTCTGCCCTTGATTATAATGGTCGAACTGGTGGTGTTTCAATTGGGGAAACATTCCCATATGTTGGTGATTACCGACATGTTAACAAGATCCATGGACAGCAAGGACTAATGCTGCAACCTTCTTTTGTGGATCCTCTTCAGTTGCAATATTTTCAGCATCCTTTCGAAGTTGCATATAGTGGTGCACCAGGTCAGTATGATCATTTTAGATCAAGAGGTGATATTGGGGGTCAGAAGGATTCTTTTGTCTTACAGGAGTCTGCATATAGACATGATATCAAGTTGCTGCCCCCTTCAATTGGAAGCCTAGGCAGCTCAAGTACAAGTAAAGGGGGAGCAACAGGTAGCAGTTATTATGGGAGGTCCACAAACATGGGTGCTGTGACTCAATTTTCAGCCTCACCTCTTGCTGGTCCAGTATTGCCAGGCTCTTCCACAAGTGGGACAAATCTTCATGTCCGAAGAAATGAAATGAGGCTTCCCCAAAGTTCTATTAGAAACACAGGAGTTTATTCTGGATGGCAGGGGCAAAGAAGAGGAGATGGTTTTGATGATGACCCCAAAAAGCATTCTTTTCTCGAAGAATTGAAAGCTAACAATTCTCGAAAATTCGAACTCTCTGATATTGCAGGACGAATTGTTGAATTCAGGTAGTGTTCTATATCAAGGCTTTTTTCTTCATTTCCATATAATCGTTGACATACTGTGATTTCCTACATATAATTTAATGCAATTTTCATTTCAGTGTTGACCAACATGGGAGTCGGTTTATACAGCAAAAGTTAGAGTATTGTGCTGCTGAAGACAAGGCATCTGTGTTCAAGGAAGTTCTTTCACATGCATCAAAATTAATGACTGATGTCTTTGGAAATTATGTTATTCAGAAGGTATGTAACCATAATTTTTATGGCCACTAGACTTTCATTTCTATCATGTAATTCATTTTCCCTTGACGCCTGGGAATGAGTTATTCATGATTCCTTCATTTTCCCAGTTCTTTGAATATGGAAGCATTCAACAGAGAAGAGAACTTGCAAACCAACTTTCTGGACAAATGTTGAATTTAAGTTTACAAATGTATGGATGTCGTGTAATCCAAAAGGTATGTTGGATTGGTGGATCATTCAGTCACCTGAAGCTGATAGATGTTTTGCTTAGGTTTTTTTATTAATGATATGTGACATGGATATCTGTTTATATTGTGCAAACAAATTTTATGAGAATTGAATCTCAATACGAAAGTTGAATATGGATAAGAAACATTAGGCGAATATGCATCCAATCATCCAATATTTGGAAAAAGTAAAGTAAACATGAGTTACGAGACTTGTAGTGGCAAATTACATTATATAATGGGCCAATGGCTACAAGTAAGTTAAGCTAAATTCCATCTTCTAAGGCCAAAAAGAAGTCATTTTGTCTTGTTGACCTGGATCCTTTTGCAGTATTCATTTATCCATTTGATTTATGCATCTAGCTCCTCTCTTACAACTTGTGTTAGACTGATATGCTTGCTTCTTTTTCTCTCTTGAATTGATCATTTTATTATGGATGTGAGCACGCGTTCTCTCTCTCACACACACATAATCTCACACACACATAATATGGTGGACTACTTGGTCCCTAACTTCATGGTTCGAGGCCAACATAATGATTATAACATGCCCCTTAGCTTGAATATTATAGATATGCTTCAAGTTGTTACAAGCTATTTGCGAAGACATTCACCCTTCATGGGGTCATACGTATCAAAGAAACCTATCTGTGGGGAATGATCCTCACTATGGGCCTCGTTCCTCTTGCGACCCTCAAGCTTCCTATGACTTAGGTCTACTTTAGGCATTAACCTCTTTCGTCCGCAGATCCAAGCGATATTTCCATTGAGTTGCATAAAGGTACTTGCTTCTTTGTCCTCGAATAAAGTCCCGAGTGATGATCTTTTTATTGCGTTGCATAAAGGTACACGTAGTACCTATCCTATTTCTTCATTTGTTTTTTATAATTGTTTATCACCATCTTCACGTTCTACCACTATTTCCAAAATTATTTGTGAAACTCTCTCCTAGTTGGCTCCAAGCAATGGGCGACGAAATAAAGGCTTTGAATGATAATGGTGTTTGGCACTTGGTTGATTTACCTTTAGGAAAATAGGTTATTGATTGCAAGTGAGTGTTCGCTGTCAAGTTTAATTTTGATGGGTCTGTTTCTCGCTTGAAGGCCTGTCTCATTCTTAAGGGCTATGCTCAAACAAACTTGTGACATTGACTATTCTAATACTTTTTCTCCTATTGCCAATTTGATTTCTGTTCGTTTGTTTATTTCTATGATTATTAGTTACCATTGACCTTTGTATCATCTGAATATCAAAAATGTTTTTCTCATAGTCTCCATGAAAAAGTGTATATAGAGCAACCTCCTTTTTTTGTTGCTCAAGGAGAGTCTGTGTGTCTGTCGTCTTCGTACTTGGTTTGGCAAATTTTGTCAAGCTATTAAAATATGAGGTATGATAAAGAGCAAGACCGATCATTTTTTGTTCTACAAACAATCAAACATTGGTATCATCCTTTTAATTGTGTATGCGAATGATATTGTTATTACTGGTCGTGATATTTCATTTCTTAAATCTTTTCTTCATACTTAGTTTCACATGAAGGACTTTGAGATGCTTAAGTATTTTTTAGGCGTTGAAGTTATAATGAGTACACTATGTATCTTTCTCTCTCAATAAAAATATTCTTGATTTATTAACCGAGACAGGAAAATTACAAGCTTAGTCTTATAGTTTTCCAATGACTCTGAACATGTATCTCACAGTAGATGAAGAATCATTTGTTTATTCTGAGAGATATCAAAGGTTTGTTGAAAAGTTGAATTATTTTACTGTAACTCGTCCAGATATTGTCTTTTTTGTCGGTATTGTTAGTCAATTCATGCTATTTTTAGCAATTCATCATTTGACAACATTATAACAAATTTTGTCTTACTTAAAAGGAATACCTAAATGTAATTTCTTTTACACAAATCATGGACACATTTTGATGGATTATTCCTAAAATGTAGATTATGCAAGTTCCATAGTGGATAGGAGATCCACATCAAACTATTGTGCATTTGTTGGGAAAAAATTGATCTCGTGAAAGAAGAAAAAATATAATGTTGTATTACAATCCAGTGCTAAATCAAAATATAGTGCTATGATATAGTCTCCGTGTGAGACTATATTGATCTCGTGAAAGAATAAGAAACATAATGTTGTATTACAATCCAGTGCTAAATCAGAATATAGTGCTATGATATAGTCTCCATGTGAGATAATATGAATATATCATATCTTAAATAATGTTGGTACTCTTTTGTACTGGCTAAATTGTAGTGTGATAATCAAGCTGCGTTCCATATTGGTTCTAATCTATTGTTTCATGAGTGAATTAAGCATATTGAAATTAATTTTTAACTTGGATTGATTTTCATAAAATATGTGAACACCATAGAAATATTAGGGATATAATTTCAAAAGTTCTAAATGAGATTCAGGTTGTTTATCTTTGTAATAAGTTAGACATGATTAATATTTATGCTTAAACTTGTGGGAAAATGTAATCGAAATTAGTGGAATATTATGATATCATAATATATTCATTACCATAGATAGCTTTTTCTTTTTGTATATATCTATTTACATATCAATATATTATATTGAAAGATATATATGAAATAATACATTTTATTTTTCTCTCGAATAGCGTGAATTAGAAAAATAAAATATCTTGGTACACTTGTTCCAGTTTTAGCATTTCGTCAATTATGATGCAACTGAATATTCTCTTAGTCACTTTGTGCTAGAGGAAATCTGAATCAGGGAAAGATCCTGAACGTCCACTCACAGGATCAAATTTCCTTGTCACGATGTTTCTTTTATCTGTTTCCAGATTGCTGTTTACATGCAATCACATTCAAAAAAATTTATTGCTGTTTTTCCTTTTTACCCTATTCTAAATCTATACTGGATCCAGGCTCTTGAGTGGATTGAGCTTGATCAGAAAACACAGCTTGTGTATGAGCTTGATGGGCATGTAATGAGATGTGTTCGTGATCAAAATGGAAATCATGTGATACAAAAGTGTATTGAATGTGTTCCAACAGAAAAAATTGGGTTTCTTATTTCCTCATTTCAAGGTCAAGTTGCTGCACTTTCTACTCATCCCTATGGGTGCCGTGTAATTCAGGTACTGAAAAGCAAGATAGTTTTTAATCTTTTAGTCTTTTTTGTTGTCTCTAAAATCCTCTAGAACTGCTGTTTTCACAGAGGTTGTTGGAGCACTGTTCAGAAGAACTTCAGAGTCAATGTATAGTGGATGAGATCTTGGAATCAGCTTGTGTTCTTGCTCAAGACCAGTATGGAAATTATGTCACTCAGGTTGTTTTCTGTTTACTGCCATTTCTAGTTGTAGCACTATCATTATAAAACCTTGATAGTATTAAAGTTCGATTTCTTACTTTGCTTGTCACTTTTGATCAGTAGTTGATTACCCCAAAGCTATTGATGCAGATTTATGGCTATGAATGTTTTGGGTTCCTTGGTTTATAAGCTGATTTGGCCACTTATAGATCTAATTTGGCTTCGAAAGTTAGTTTATCTACCGCTACGCTTGAGGATGAAAATAGTGTTAAATCCTATCAAGTTCAAATGGGGGAAGTTTGATGGGGTGTTGCGTAGCTATGTTGTGTAAACATGCGAAAATGTTGGGTTTCTGTTGGTATGAGGAAACAAAAAGAAAATAGAAAGCAGGAAAATAAATGATATGAGAATCACATTATTAATTAATGATGTCAGTGATCTAGAAGATTTTCCTTATTTATTTTGTTCTACAACCAGATATGTGGAGGTTAAGTAATCTGTGTGAATCAAATATCAAAGGTTTTTAACAATTTAAACATGTGATTTGGGTAATCTTAATGAATCTGATATCAAGAAATTGACTAAAAGGAGGAGATTTTAAGTGTGTTCTTTGTAGTTCGGTTCTGTTTACTTACTCCTTTTATTCTCTATGTCCACGTTCTGGTTTCCGTGCTACATGTTTAACTCTGATATATAGATTGATACCATTGCTTGCAGCATGTCTTAGACAAGGGAAAACCCCACGAAAGAAGCAAAATAATCAACAAGTTGTCTGGGAAAATTGTAGAAATGAGTCAGCACAAATATGCATCAAATGTCATTGAGAAATGTTTGGAGCATGGTGATGCTTATGAACGGGATCTTGTGATTCGGGAGATTATGGGTCAATCTCAGGAAACAGATAATTTATTGGTAAGTAATGCTTTCTTGTGCCAAATTTAAGAAGTGAAGTGAAGTGTAATCTGAATTTTATATCTATATGATGCATTTGTTGCAAGAGAGAGCTATGTGGGAGGTTTTAGGTAGGAAATTGTTTAGTTGGCTACCAATTGCAAGAATTGATTATGATGGTTTGTGAGGTTTCAGGGACGCCTAGTCTGCTCTAGGGTCAATTAACTAAAGTAATACTCTTCTTGCAAGCACCACTGATGTGACATCACGTGATTAGACCACAACACCACTGATGAGGTGCAAGCTCCAATCGCGTGGCACCACATTAGCGACATTTGCACGGAGCTCACATGGGCCGCTTGTACCTTGCATGATTCTCAACCAAATCTAATGGTTTTAGTTTTAGAGGGCCACAACAGAGTTTTCTATTATCTAAAACAGTGATGTTTCCATAATGCACTGTACTTTTGGAGTATTTTATAGGTCCTTTCTGATCTTAGGAGGGTATATGCTATCATTGGTTAGGAACTTCATGTATTAGTTTCTGTCACTATTGGTCAATGCAAATCCAGGTTACTGGAGTTTAGGTATAAAAACTTCCATGCTTATCATGCATGTGATAAGAAAGAAAGGGCCCAATTAGGACCCAACCCATGTTAGTGAGTTGTACGCATAATTCAAAGCCCATTGTTGTAAAGTTGATTGCCTCAGATTCAATTCAACTAGGAATTAACTTGCAGGCTTTTGATGCTGTTAGTCTCTGTGGAACTTTCATCCCTTTCTGCACATCCTCGTCAGCAGAAGAATAGCTTCTTAAACACCTTGGCCATAATTCATTTGAACTCAAATCACAGAACCAAAATGAATCCCAGAGTTTTTTATCATTCGGAAAGAATATAAATCCCACATTTCCCTAGAAAGTAGTCCCCACAATGATGTAACTGAGCTATACCATGACCATAATTTGTGTTCCACTGTTGAAACACCCCTGACTTAATGAAAGTTTTTTCCTAAGCTTATCTGCTTAACTACCTTGAAGAATCCATTTAATCGTCTTACTTAGTTTGATGTTCCATTCGCTTTCATTTTATATCCTGGGTGGGTAATTGTTCATTAGTTTTGTCATGGTACAATGTATTGCGTTATTCTTGGCCCCTAAGGCCCTGTTTGATTTTGCTCCCGATCTTGGTTCCAGTTCTCAAAATTAGATCATGTTTCTTTTGGCTTCCATTCCCAATTTTGTTATCTATATTTGAGAATAAGAACCTGATTGATTTTAAATATAATTTTTTGTTCTAAAAAAATGTCTGGACACAGGTCATATGCCTTTGCTTCCAATGCCAGATACAACTTCAAACGTACCATATAACAGTGGTTGACAGTCAGTTGACCCTTCAAACAATAAAAAATTACCTGGGAACAAAGTACCCAAAATGACGCCTGATGCACTAAAACCCAACAAATCCACTAACCCTGACATGTTATGCCAAAACCCCACTTGAATTACTTCACCGGCACACCGTAAAAACTACAACGAGAACAAACTAGGATTAAGAGATGTTTTTTGGGATCATACTTGAGATTGATGGTGAGGTGACTGTAGTCGGAACGTGCAAAGAAACGAGATTTTGAGAGGCTACGTCTGGCAATGTGGTTAGATTCATGCGAAAATAGTTGTCTGGCAGCGATGTTGGAGTGATGACAATGGTAGTGGTGGTCGTGGTTGAGAGTTCGATGATACACAGCAGCGATGGAGGTGCTTCTATGATTGGAGAAATCTGAGTACCACACTCTTGTCAGAGAAGCCCTTGGTGATGTGCCGAACTGGCAAGGTGCTCGCGGCTCTGGCTATGGGAGGAGATCTAAGCTGAAGGGAAAGAGAGAAGTGAGATGACGGGGAAAATTTAACAAAGAAACTCCCATGTTTTTTTTAAATGAAGGAACCGAAGGCATTTTTCTTTTTAAAGAAAGGATGATTTTCCCGAAGGCCTATTTTCGGAGCAAGTGGGACCGTAATTTTTACGACCCCACTATTTGGCTTTGGATCCCATTAATACGGGATGACTAAGAAACAGGAACAATATAAAAAGGGATTTTAAAATCTTAATTCTTAAAAAAATGAAATTGAGAGAAGAAACATGAAACCGAAGCAAAAACAAACAAGGCTTAAGAGTACTAGTTTAAAGAACAAGGGATATATGACAACATGAGGAAAATATAGTTGAAAGAATGCACATTCTGAATTCTTTTTTTGCTATAGTAAATTTATAATTTGGTAGTTGATTATTCTGCGAATAACTTTGTACATGTTTAACTTTCATATTTCAGACCATGATGAAAGATCAATTTGCAAATTATGTGGTTCAGAAGATTCTTGACATAAGCAGTGTTGAACAAAAGGAATTATTGCTCAATCGAATAAGGGGTCATCTTCACGCTTTAAAGAAATACACTTATGGGAAACACATAGTTGCTCGATTTGAACAACTATATGGTGAAGGTATGTCATTTTCTATATCAATCGTTTGAAAAAAAACATAGTTCCAATGAAGATCTCTGAGGTTTCAGTGGCAACAAAAATTGTACGAACATTGTTCCCCAGGATTTTAAACAACCCTAGATTATCATTGCTTTGATGCTTTTTTCATTTCATCCTGCGATGGTGTAAAGAGCTGAATGTTAACAATGAAACAGAGTTGTTGGTTTATATGTATATATTCAAATGCTTTCAGTGTTTTTTCCTTTCTAAGGGCCAGTTTTTATATTATTGTTTGATTATCACAGTCATCATTCAGTTGCCAAACTCAAACTTTATCTATGTGGTGCAGGAAGCCAAGCTTCGGATTCATAGTAAGCTGAAATTCTTGGTTTGACGTAGAGAATCTGCAAGGTGGAACATTAAAACACTAGGGACTAGGTTCCCAAAATGATTCTTTGCCTTGTAGGGCAATGGCTACTGCAGTTAGCTGCCAGTATGCTGTTTCTGAGTCTGTAAATATTTGTATAACATATTTCTGAATTGTATTTACGCATGCCTTTGTACAGAAAGAAGTAACGATTCGTGTAGATGCTAACATTAAGAACGCTTGAAAAAATGTCCCAGCCTTTTCGCGTGGTATATCTAAAGAAAAAGCAAAATGTCGTGATATGTCGGTGAAGAATTGGACAAGGTCAGCGACTTATGATGAAATCATTCAGAGTGAAGGGTTATGTGTGTTTCTTGTGTGTACATTTTCTGTTTCGACAGACAAGAGACCAAAAACATGGTTAGAGGAAATCTCTTGGCCTCGAAGTAGTCTTTAGAACCAAGAAGCAGCAGATGGCCACGGTAAATTGGGAATGAATGGACTGGTCCTATCTAGCTAAGTTTGGCCTGGGTTTAGAATGAATATTAATTGCGTGAAAATGCATAATAGTATTTAATCAGGGATAATATTTGGGTATATGTATGTATCCATTAAAGGATCATGGCAGAAGCTGCACATAACCGGTAAGTATAGCAATCCCAAGTATGATCAAGGGTGGGAAAGCAACAGATGCTGCTATTGTGGTGAAGAAAAGAGTGTCGTTCCTCTGCGAAACTGTATCCAGGTAAGCCTGTCTCCTGATATTTCTCTTCTGCGAGACCGTTAAAAACTTGGCACTCACATTCTTCAGGTCCTTACCCAGTGGTATGCTAAATTCACCATCGCTATCCCCGATCAATTGCATCAGCTGCTGTCGGATTGTATTACTTTTTCTGTTTGGATCTGCTTCATCATAAACTCTGTAAATTAATTTATTATAATACATACAGACATACATACATACACACACACATATATAATTGAATGTATTGTCAGGTTCTTTTCATAAGTGAGGCATGCTGTTTTTTTCCCTTCCACCCTTGTTCGCCAAGTTGAAGTATGACAAATGTAATAAAAAAAAAAAGGGACAGTCAACATACCCTCGGTGGCAGTGGGTAAAGTAGAGATGAGTTGATCCAAGAGACTCAACTGTGTGCGGGCAGACGCAGAAGTACCTTTCAAAGGAGAGCAACGAAATTTTTACGCTGAGAATCTTAATGTAAGCAAGATGTTGAGAAATAAATTAAGTAGACCCGGCACTGTAATTAGCATAAATCTAAATGACAATAATATATGGAAGCAGTGAAGGTACGTGCGTACGTAATATCAGAAGATTTAGATAAGTCAAGCGCGCGCGCGCATATATATATATATATATATACACACATATGTATATGTATTTGTACATGCATATGTATATGTATATGTATGCACCAGATGATGATGAGAAAGCGGGGGGAGTATCTTCCCCCTTGATTCTTCTTTCTTGTGAGTCAGGCTGAGAGTGAGCAAATGCTCTACATCTATAATTATAATTACAGTTGCTGCGGGCTGGCAGATAGCCGCAGCATCCGAGGTTGAAGAGGTTGTAGGAGCGGGTGTGTTTTGGCGTAGCGAGGTGGGCTTGGGAAAAACCAACACCAGCGGCAGACAACTTCATCATGGCCGTGGAAGCATCACCATCTTCTGATTTGCTCGCCTGCCTCTCTCTCTCTCTCTCTCTCTCTCTCTCTCTCTCTCTCTCTCTCGCCTGACACACAGACAGACTGACGCGCGCACACGCACAGAGGCTATGTGCTATGTATGAAGCCGTGCCGTATGAGCCTATCGTTTATGTATGATTCAGCTTACTTCTCATCTCATTTGTGGATTGATGTTGATGTAATCTAATAGAATAATTTGTCTTGTTTTCTTTTCTTTACTCGTTTTCTGGTTTCATTTCCACCACACAGGTTTTTGGAGTGGAACTGCCCCCTCCCACTCACGGACTCGCTGGGCCCAATTTCTTTTAAAAGAAAAAAAATTGAAGAAGAAAAGAAGACATATGGGCCGAAGTAATAAAATAATGCAAGCTGAAAGTCTGAAAGTGGAGACGGGCAGAAAACATATGGGGCGGGCCGATCACCTCCTCCCGATTAGAATTTTGAACATAAATAACATGATTCCTTGTCCGCGTCCGTGTCAGTGCAGCACACCACACCATTAGCAATAGTAATGTACCACTTGTCAAATGAAATAAAAAACGAGTAAATGTCAACACTTATAAATATATTTACTTTAAATAATAATTTAATATTTATAAAAAATATATTAATATCCTTTTTAATTAACAGATTCATCAAACTCAGTGCAATATCTCATCCTTTAGACCCCTTATTGCAATGCTCATGATTTTTACACAAATATTGCGAATTGAGTAATTTCTACGTAATTTATGATAAGAAAAAATTAATTTTGATCGGATCAATTTTAGTATATTTTGATGATTGATTGTGAAAATTCTAGGCAGTGGGCGAGAATTTAAAGACGATAAAAAAGAAGATATTAAAGTTATATGATGACAAAAGAGAACTTCAAGAAAAATTAAATTTGATTTCTTTTAATTTTGGTTCAAGAAATTAATAAAACTTTGAGCCAGTTTGACATTACTATTGGAAGGCTGATTCTACTCATTTTATAAGCAGAAAGCATTAAAAAATGTTTGATAAAATTTTAAAAAATACTTATAAAATAAATTGATGTTCTTTTTCTAAAAACAAAAGCAATTTAAATGTTATTTTTCATGAAACAGATTAAATTTTTTTAAATATCAATTAACCCTCTCATACCTTAGCCTCACCTCATATAGTTTTTGAGCACAAGAACATTGGTACAGGGAAGGTGAACCAAAATTAACGACTCCAAGCTGAACGCAATCTCATAGGAACACGACCGCACACAAAGACACAGAGAGGAAACCAAGGAGAGAGGGGAAGGTGGGAGAGAATCGACTATGAAATATCTATGTCCCTGTGTGTGTGTGTGTGTGCGTGCGTGCGTGCGTGCGTGTGTGTGTGTGTGTGTGTGGGGAAGCATTCAAACACGTGATGGGAAGCATTATAAACAACAACAATAGTGTTCCCTTCCCACCTCCACTGACAGTAGCCATTTTCCTGCACCTAAACCCACTAGATTGGTGCCCTAGCCCTTGTTGCCGCCACCTTCTTTACTCGCCTCTTCCACGACTTTTCCTTCCCCTTCTCCTTCGCACCTAGTTCCGCCGGCCCCTAGCCTTACTGAGGCTACAACACCCAGCTTTCCTTCAAAATCTACATCTAAAATAAACGCGAGATTGACAAGGGGTAAACAGGGTGGCAGGGGTGGGAATGAGAGAAGAAGGGAAGGTTTGTTTTTTTAATTATAATAAAATAAAAAAAGATATTTATATTTTTTTATCATTTATATTTTAATTTATTAAATACTTATCAACTGCTTTTAAAAATTAAAGTAATTTTAAAATTATATTTTATTAAATACTCACATACTTATTTTCACAACAACTTATTTTTTTCAGCACAACTAAAAGCACAACATTATCAAATTAGACAGTTGTCTAAAGTTTTATTTTTCGAATTAAATTAATTCAAACAATATCATCGCTATTTTATATTAATTTTACTATTTTACTTGATGAGTAAATTGTTTTTTTAAAAGAATTACTTAATTAAATCATAAATAAATTATATAAATATTTCATTAAAAATGTGTTAATTAACATCTTTCCCATCTAGAAAAACAAAAATCATGCAGATTCGTTCATAGTAGTTTTAAATAAGAAGGCATCATTTTTTATGTGTTTTTAAAATCACAAGCTGACGAGGGATGGGATGAGTGGTTGTTGACTATTCATTGGACAAGTTATGGTCATCAGTCTGTTATGTATTTGTCGAGACTTGAGAAACATTAGAGAGAGAGACCGAGAGAGAGAGAGAGAGAGAGAGAGAGAGAGAGAGAGAGAGATTGGATCCGGATGGACAACAACAGCAACAGCAAGAGCAACATAAAGGAGGAGGAGGGCAGGGGAACGGGGGCAAAGAAGGGAGCAGGGGAAGGGGGGAAGGCGGTGATAGTGATGGTATGTGGGAGCCTGGTGTACTACCACTGCGCCTACGCCAACTCCACCCTCCTCTCCCTCTTCGCCGACGTCCTCCTCGTCCTCCTCTGCTCCCTCGCCATCCTCGGCCTCCTCTTCCGCCATTTGAACATCGAGTGAGTTCCTTCCTTCCTTCCTCCGTTCCTCCCCTCTTCTCTCTCTTTTCTTTTCTGTTTTTTTTTTTAAATTATTTTTTAAAAATTTATCGTTATAACAATCATGATTCTGAAAAATTGTAACCTAGGGTTTTTCATTAAGTAATTACAAAAATTAGTACCACCACCACAAAGTAATAATAATAATAATTGATAACAGTGCACCGGTAGATCCGGTAGAGTGGCAAATCTCACAGGACACCGCCAATAGCATCGTTGCTCGCTTGGCTAATACCATTGGGGCCGCCGAGTCTGTTTTCAGGGTTGCTGCCACCGCCCACGACAACCGCCTCTTTCTCAAGGTCATCATCTATCATTGCCGCCACTTCTTCTTCTTCTTCTTCTTCTTCATCATTATTATTGTTATTATTATTCAATCTTTCTTTCTTTCTTTTATCTAGAAAAAGTATAAAGGCTGGCGTGCACCAAGCACCTTTGATTTGTTATAAAAAAAAAAAAAACAAAAAACAAAATCCAATTCCACGGTTTCATTTTTTCAAAAAATATTTATTTATCTACTCTTATGTTGTTGTTGTTGTTGTTGACTTGTTGTTGTTTTTGGGTTCCTTCACATGTTACAATACACGACAATGCATTGCTTTCTTAACTGAATGGAAGCTTTCTATGTATTCTCACATGCAATATCTCATGCAATTCATTTTCCTTTACTCAAAGCTTCCCTCTGACTGCGTCATTTGTTTCCACCGTTTTTGTCTTTATTTTGTTTTCAAGAACAGACTTTTAACTGGAGGGGTTCTAGTTATATGTATATAAAATTGTCATATGATTGATCTTCATCAAAGCATTATCTGATCTTGATATTTCCTTTTTTAGGTGGTTGCCACTCTTTATGTCCTATCAGCGTTGGGTCGATTGGTTTCAGGTTTTACGGTTGCGTATGCTGGTATGTGTACTACTATCTTTCCTCCTCAGTCCATGTGCTACTGAACTTTTTTTGTCTTCTCATCAGTCATCAGAAAGGTGACCATCCTTTTAATTTAGAATAAAAACTGAATTAAAATGAATACCCCTGTGGAATGTGGATGGAAAGCAAAACTATCAAATAGACAAGTGCAAGAATTTCAACTTTTTTTTTTTTTTTTTTGCTTACAAGTTGTCTCCAGGCACTCAGATGCTGATCAGGAGTTTCTCTCTCGGGTTGCATCAAAATTTCTAGATTTACTAGTCAAATATTTTGCCCCCAATCTTGTTTTAAGATTGTTGCCAAGTCCTATCTTTCAGTTATTTTTCCAAGTTCACTATGCATGTTCCTTTGGTATCTTTCTTTTATGTGTTTCTTATGTTGGTTTTCTATTCTGTAACAGGACTGTGCCTGTGCTGTCTATACATGTTGGCGCAGCACTCGCAATCACGAAGCACATATTTGTCACAATTTATGAGGAGAAATGACCACACAGATGTAGCTCAGGATAACATGTAGGCTATAATAATTTGTAAAGGAACTAGTGTTGCTATTTTTTGCAGCTTGGTTGAATTCTATAGCTGCGTCTCTGCGTCTCATGTACGCACAAGTATATCCATGGCTGAAGGACTAACTAATGTGAGGCCCATAGCTGCGCGGATTTGAGAAGGGAACTTAGTGATAGCTGCTGATGTGTTCTATGTCAATAATAATAAACCAAACTCTTCAGTGCAATACCCTTGGTGTCAATCTTGTATCTCTGCTCCCTGGTATTTTTATGGATTAATTTTCGTAATAAAAAATTTTATGGTCTTTCCTCATCTGTTCGTTTCTCACCCAACCCTAATGCTGGAAATTCAACAGCATCATCCTATGATTCCAAGGGGCTCCAAAATGCAAAATTAAATATTCCAAACACAATCGGAGGCCTTCGAGATTAACAGCTTGCTGAGTCAGTCTTCCCGAATCAAATCTGCAATGGAAAACACTAGACAAGCACATGCAAGTCTTCTGAACACTTATCCAAACAACAAATATAACCTCATTGGATTTGTGAACATACTGATACAAGTCCCTGCCCTGCAGTCTCGCTCCTGCCATTTAACAAACATAGGAAAATATAACGGATCTAACATGAAAGCAATAACAACTTGGCTTTTAAACTCCTGTCACTTGAACATGAGGCTGACTCACCATTCGTGAAACATACAAAAAAAATTATTGGTCAACAAAACCAAGACATTATTTGAGAACATCAAGGCGGTAAGCAATTACAATGTGCAAGAAAAAAAAAATGAAGGAAACCATCCTGACAATACAAATTAGCTGTATCAGACAAAAAGGCCCACAAAACACTCACTTTTTGAATCTTATTCTCAACCCCCTCAAACTGGTGATTTTGCTGCTTCCATTTTATCCAGAAAAGAGCCATAGCGTAATCCTGCCCTACTGCAGCCCATTAAACCATTTCAAGCCTCAATCTCTTAGACCACCAAATCCTGATGCACCCACATAAAGCCGAAGGTTTGATAAACAAATGTCCAAAGCTGTCCAAACCATGGGCAATACAAAATAAGGTGATTGACAATATTCCCTCGAGCATTTGTGCAACTGGCTTCTACTCTTTCCCATATATAAAAGCTAAAAAAGGTGTCAGGGACAAATCACTCAAATAGTGTAAATAAAATTCAAATTCAAAAACCCAATAAAAGAAGCCGTGATGAAAACAATGGACTTGATTCATTGAGAAAACCATGTTTGTACAAATCACCATTCTTGATGAGGTTGGACTTTGGGTGGATGGTATAAAACAACCATAAATATGGTGGCTACAGTTAATGGCGGCCAGTAGTTAGCCTCCATGATGACATAAGCTTAAAATGTTTATGTCTATTGACCCCAGCACAAGTTCCAGCCATTCATGCTGCGGAAAATTTGAATGAAAGTGACCTGTGCCACAACCAACCATCTTTAAGCCGTTAAAGGTGATGTCTCTCAACAAGCAATATATCTTTCCAAGCCTCATAAAACATCCAGGTGATGCCAGAGGAAGGCATGACTTTTAGACAGCTTGCTCCCCATCCCCTGTAAAGTCCCAACAAGCCCTCCTCTCGAATGACTTCTGAAAGTGCTGCAACCATGTGCGGTGGACACTTTCCCTGCAGTGTTCCAACCATCAGTCGTTTCCTAGCCACCTCTAGTGGAAAGCTGATGGTGCTTGCTGTAAAACCTGGATGCGTTTAAGCAATCAAATAAAATTACCATAATTAAACAAGCTGGAAGATGTAATAGTCATGAGCCATCCAAGAGCTGGGATATACCTCAGGGGTACAATTTTTTTTAGGATGGGATCTATAGAAAGCTAAGGAAACAACACTTATTTTTGATAAATCAACACACTTGAGTCAAAGATGTTCACCTGCAAGTGCACCAAAAACAAGCATCTCAGCACGGCTAAAAGATTCTTTTTTATTTGCTAGGCAGTAAGATCTCTTCATTTTCTCGTACATAAAGTAATAGCATGTGCTGTATGGAAGCATGCCAATAAGCGTTGGCGAAATACCAGCATAAAGGCCAACAATGCCAGCATCCTGATATATTTTTCTTACCGCAATGCCAATACTAGGATACACCTCAGGGTTCACAGTCAGCCGATCCTACAATAGATTAGGAAAAACAAATAGTTTTCAGTGCAAATAAACAATGTAGCATAACACATAACATTATCCTTATTTTTTTCGTCATTGTTAATAGAAGAACATGTGAGATGCATTATCCAAATTCCCAAACTTTATTTATAAAAAAACAAATAGTTTTCAGTGCAAATAAACAATGTAGCATAACAGAAAACATTATCCTTATTTTTTACGCCATTATTAATAGAAGATTAACCCTTAATTCTAGGCTGCTTTGGTTGTATATTTGATGTGCTTATTATGTTTTCACTCATTTTTAGTTAAATTGCATAAATCATGTAATATAATAGCCAATAAAGTATTTCTTAAAATTTTGGGATTTTTCTTGAAATCTCCCCTTCAAGAGGAGATTGAGATTCTTCAAATCAAAGTAGTTGGACAGAATTTGGTATCATGAAATTTCACCGAGTAAAGCAAAATTTATATTTTTAGAGGATTAAGATCTCAAATCGAAGAAGTACCTACTGGTCGGGTGAATTTTAAGGTTGGTTAGATGAATCACTTTCACCTGACCAATGTAAAAAGTGTATATTTGAAATATTCGGGTCTTTAATCAAAGAAGTTTCTGATCAAGTGAATTTTGAAGTTAGTTGGATGAATCATTTTCACCCGATCAAAGTGCAAATTGCATATTTAAATGATTCAGGTTTTCAATTAAAGAAGTTCCTTTTAGACAAGTGAATTTTGAAGTAGTTGGAGTCATGTGAATTTTGAGGTGGCTGACCAAGGCGAAAAATTTATTTTGGAGTTTGTAGGTCTTAATATAAATCATGAAAAGGTGAAGTAACTACCTAGAAAACCCACATAATCTAATGAGGTAATACTTACGTTATGAGAGCTCAAGTATCTTAAGAATCCAAGTCAAAAATAGGTGTAATGCTAGCTATAAGCTAAACAACTCATAAACCCAAAGGTTCACCCGTTCACCAAGCTATAGTATATACACTGGATGGATTTTGAACAAGGATAGCAAATGCATTAGAGTTGAGTTTTGAAATAGGATAACATAATTCATATAGTTGATATTAAATCAATATATTTGTAAGATTGATCCTATTTATTCTATCTATATAGGTTGAGTTATAAGTAATTATAAATATTTTTGTAAATATTACGACACACTTAACAAAAAAACATGTGAGATGCATAATCCAAATTCCCAAACTTTATTTATCAAAAAAGAGGAAAAGTTGAAGTAAGAGCTACCATATTAATACTATAACCGAATAAAGTAGTTGTTGCCAAGAGAAGAAAAGGATATTAATACCATAACCGAATAAAGTAGTTGTGACCAAGAGAAGAAAAGGCTTACTCTGGACCTCTATTCGAACAACCACAGAATAAATACCTTCAAGACTTCAAGAGGATGGCATGCAAGTGTGCTAACAAATCCAGCAGCTGCACCAGCCACAGCAACTGGAGATATCCACGAGAGAGAAAAATTAAGGCAGACAGAACCTATTTGTGCCTTGGAGCGTTCAGTCTTCTTCCAGTTCTCTTGTGCCAATGTCATTGTCCTCTTGACACACTCAAAGGTTCCAAGTTCAATTGCCTGTGTAGGGATTATGCGAAGCATATTGATTGCATTGCCAGCCCACAGGCCTTGCCATCCCTGCCGTTCAATGACCTCCATAAAACTACCACCAATATTATTGGATCCAACACCAACCACCATTCGTGTCCTGCATATCTCACACTTTTTAAGACAGGCATTACGAATCAATCAATATGTGAATAGTACTTCAACGCAAATAGAGTGCAAAGTTTTCTAGACTACATGTCCTGTCTACTTGAAAACCATACTCCACAACTCCACTCAATAGCATAACTTAAAAGTCAACTTCCTAAAAATGGTTCTTGTATAAATATCTGGCAAAAATTTTAAAGGAACCTCATGCAAAAGTAGAAAAAAGGCAAGGTGGTTATGTGGTAATTTTCAAGAAATCACAACATTTTCAGTGGCAGGCGCTCAAGTGGGAGGAATTAACTTTAGTAAAAAGTGAACAAAGTTGCAGAAGATAGTGGATTAGTAGATATATATTCACTCTATCAACACATAACCTTATTTCACATCACAAAACCAGACAGGATGAGTACTAAAGCAGAATCCTGTCACAGTTCAGATTTTTTAAGCCTGTTTAATCATCTTTTCAGTAATTCTATAAAGGATTCTTATAAGAAACATAGTTTATTCATAAGCTTGGGTCTGCTAATGGAAATTTGATAATCTGAACCTAAATTTATATAACTCTCAAAATTAATCCTGTGTTCTGTCTTCCAAATTAATCAATAAAAGTTGGTGATTCAACAATGTTCAATCAACACAATAAAATTACAAGTAACTCCACATAAGAAGTGCACCATCTGCCCTCAAGAAGACAGGAGATTGCTAACAAAGACTAACATATATCTACATTCAACTGCAAAAAACAACAAGGCCTTAAGCCCTATGTCATGTGATCGGGCACAAAATCTCCTTTACACAATCTGCTCAACCGTCAGCATTATATTAATTTGATTTTTTTTGTCTGCATAATCAGGAAATGAAATAAAAAACAGAGGAAAAAAAAAATCAAGCATACACTACACAGTACACATTATAAAAAATCTCAATAGTTTTGCATACTATGTAATAATAATAATAATAATAATAATTCACAAAAGTTTGCTCATATTTCTTGTATGAGATGGCCAACCTGATAGTCTCGAGAGGAGCAAGTACAGCTTTTGTCATTGCTCCAGCTAAAGCTCCGCTGACAAATTCGCGAGCCTCTCTAGTCCTCAAGAGACCCTAACCGCATTGACAAGAAAAAGGGGGCTTGTAATCACGTTAATAAAGCCCCACAAGTACAACACGAGAAACCAACCTTAAGTGACAAAACTTACGTTTGAAGCACAGGCGTTGCATATCCAGAGGTTTCTATTGTAATTTGGGTAATTCGAGAAAACAAAATAGGCAACAACTAATAAAAAATATTATAAATATATTATGCATAACCTCGACTAGTAAAGGTAGCGAAACTGAAAAGTGGAGGATTGAATGAAAAAAGGACGAGAGAGAGTGAGAGAAAGAGAGGAACTCACATTGATGGATTGAGTGAGATGATGAGGAAGCAGGTGAAATTGAAGCTGGGTATTGGTATTGATACCCTCGGTATCCTCGTCTTTACTATCACGAAGACGACGACTACTGCTGCTGCTGCTACTGCTACTGCTACTGCTACTACTGGTATTATTAACACTATGCAGGGTAATGAGATCTTCTTTGGGAAGCATGACCACGCCATAAACGTCCCCGGTGACACAGAAACTCTTCTTCTGCAATTTTGATTCCAATGCCATTATTAATTAATTAATTAATTTGTTGTTATTTCTCGTCAAGAGAAAAGGGAAAGCTAAGAACATAAAAACAATGTGAAGAGAGAGAGAGAGAGAGGGAGAGAGATGTTGACTTGCCTGTTTCCGTGTGGAGGAGTTCCGTCGGACCATTTTAGGGGAACCAAGGACAGGACAGGAGGAGGCCCCCTCCCCCAAAAAACCAAGGCCGTGCCGGTGGCTGTTGTGTTTCAGACGGGGCCCTGTAAGTGTTTGGAATTGGAGGGGAGTGATTGAATTTCGTTTCGTTTTTACTAGGTAGGGTTTTGCTAATTTTGCTTTTCGGGTTGTCTTGTCCAATGTCCCCCCACCCGTATTTCCTGTACGCGGTGGCATTGGTGGTTTTTTTTTTTTTTTTTTTTACCATTATTGTCCGGATCCGAAAACATAAAATAGCTTAAATATATTTTTAAAAATAATTATTTTATTCAAATAAATTAAAATTTGAATATAATACCAACCATACTTTATTATACACTGAATTTATTTTTAAAAACAAAATCATGTTTAAAATTATATAAACGCTCTTAGCTAGTTAACTTTCAGGATTCAATCTTGTTTTAAACGTGAAACAACTCAAAACAAAATTCAGCCCCCCCCCCCCCCCTCTCTCTCTCTCCCCCTCTCTCTCTCTCTCTCTCTCTCTCTCTCTATATATATATATATATAAAATGTGATTTTGTAATTTTGAATACAAAAACTTATCTAGAAAAAAAAACAAAAAAAAGTTAAAAATCAACAATTAAAGAATAAAATATAGAACCACATAATTTCAGTCAAAACTAATAACAAGATAATATAATATTATATATATAATGGCTAGTGCCGTCCTAGCCAAATTTATTTTGTTCGGATCAAAATTAATTGTTACTATCAGTTTATTTTATTTATTTAAAATCCTTTTTATTATATCTTCTTTTAAAAAGAAAAAAATATTAATTATCGAAAATTTCATAAAAATTTTTATTACAAAAGATAATATGATATAATATTTATTACGGGATAAAATACATATTTTACAAATTCAATTGTAATTATTATGAAAATCTAATTTTTTATTAATGATTAAAAAATGGTTCTCATGAAATCCAAATGGACTTAGAGCCTGGAGGGACCGCCCGTATATTCCTCACACACGGCACTGCTCTCTCCCAATTGCCTTTTTAAAAAATATTTTAAAAAAAAAACAAAAAAACCTCGCTAGCTGTTGCTGCCTTGCTGGCAAGCAAAAGAAAAGAAAAGAAAAGAAAAGGAAAAGGAAAAGGAAAAAACAATCCTTATTATTCCTCCGCCGGACCTCCCAGACCAGACGGCAGCAGCAGTTTTAAATTACATCATCAATTCTAATTCAAGTCCCATCCATGCCTGATGCGGCGATGCCTCACCCTCAGCGCGCGGGTGGTGGTCGTTGTCAATAATACAAATACAATATCCTTACTATTATTCCATTAATTAATCATATCGAAATCGAAATCGAATCGACGACAGCGCGCGGGGTTGGCGGGCGGTCGGTCGGTCGGTCGTCGTCATCAATTTCGACGCACGCGCTAGCTGCACACGTCCATCACGAATTGAATGGGCGTGCACGGGGCGGCGTCGGCGTATCCGCTGGTGCGCTCGAGCCCCCCGGTGGCACTGCTGCTCGCTCTCTGCGCCGTCAATATTAATATATATGTAGCGTTGTCGTCGGGGGCGTCCGACCCGGATTATTCATCCGGGGCAGGGGCAGGGGCAGGGGAAGACGCAGGCAGGCAGCTCCTGGATTTTAAGTCGTTCCTGATTGTGGAGGACGGAGGAAAGGCCCTAGACAGCTGGAACTCCTCCTCCGGATGGGGCGGCGGGGCGGGGGCGGGGGCGGGGAGCCCCTGCAACGGGAGCCACGCCAACTGGGTGGGGGTGCTGTGCAGCCTGAGCGGCCAGGTACGGGGCCTGCGGCTTGAAAACATGGGCCTCTCCGGACAGATCCATGTGGCCTCCCTGGCATCCTTTCCCTATCTCCGCACCCTCAGCTTCATCAACAACACCTTCCGGGGGCCCCTCCCTCCAAACATTAACACCCTCACCGCCTTGAAGTCCCTTTACCTCTCCAACAATGCCTTCTCCGGCGACATACCCGCCGACGCCTTCGCTGGCCTACCCTCCCTCGACACCCTCTTCCTCCAGGACAACCAATTCACCGGCTCAATCCCTTCGTCCCTCGCCTCCTCTTTGCCACGGCTTCGCCACCTCAACCTCGCCCGCAACTTCTTTCAGGGTACCATACCAAATTTTCAGCAGAAGCGCTTGTCACTCGTCACCTTGTCCGACAACCTTTTAGAGGGCCCAATCCCCGAGTCTCTCAGCCATATGCCTCCCACCTCCTTCTCCGGTAACTTTTTTTTTTTTTTTTTTTTTGAGAAAGTATATATATATATATTTGAGAAGTGTTATTGCTTGTTTAATTATACATATAATTTTATGAATGCAATGCATATATATATATATATATACATATATATATGCACCATGCAGGCAATGAAGACTTATGTGACCAGCCCCTGATGCCATGTTCTTCTGCTCTCATCAGTCCCGCCCCGAGCCCTGCCCCCTTGCCTCCCGGTAAAATGCACCACAGTATCTTGTTGTTATATTTTCATACATACAACACACATTAATTAATTATGTATATGATTTTGCTAAAATAAATAAAATACGGCGTGCCATCTTTTAATGTGGTTTGCATTTAAGGTCTAGATTATGTATATGTAGCAGATTTCAAACTGGACATTGTATGTAAATTCCACTTTCCAATCAAGCAGACAGACGTAAAAGTTAAATGGGTGTGTGTAATATGTATGTTGATTGTTGAATGCAAATTTAATTAAAATATCTCAATAGTCTCATTTTTAACAAAACCATATATGTATGTATGTAGATGATGGCCGTCAGACATTATCGATCACAGGTCCTGTTGCGCAGAAGTCCTCAGCTGGTTCCAAGATTGCCATCATCATGTTATCAATAGCGCTGGCATTGGTAGTACTGGCTCTGATTATGGTCCTATGCTATTATCGCAGTGTACGATCATGCAATTCAAATTTGGACAGCATCTCATCATTTGACAGCGAATCCGATATGGCATCTCCTCCTATTCCCTGCAGGGCAGGAAATAGGAAGCAGCTGCTGACATTCATTGGGGGGCATAGGGAGAGTTTTGATATGCACGACTTGATGAGGGCCTCGGCAGAGGTCCTGGGGAGCGGCAACTTTGGGGCTTCCTACAAGGCTGCGGTGTTTGGGGGCCGAGCCGTAGTGGTGAAGAGGTACAAGGCGCTGAGCAATGCAGGGAGGGAGGAATTCAAAGAACACATGGCAAGGCTGGGGAGGCTGCGCCACCAAAACTTGCTGCCTCTCCTGGCTTACTACTACCAGAAAGAAGAGAAGCTGGTGGTGTTCGACTTTGTTGACAACGGCAGCCTGGCGAGCCACCTTCATGGGAAACACTCACAAGACCGACCGGGGCTGGATTGGCCGACGCGCCTCAACATCATCAGAGGCGTGGCGGAGGGGATGGCGTACCTCCACGCTGAGCTCCCCGACCTTAACCTTCCCCACGGTCACCTCAAGTCTTCCAACGTGCTCCTCAACCAGTCCTTCACCCCTCTACTCATGGACTACGCACTCGCGCCTCTCATCGATCCGCATCCCGCCCGCACCACGCTCATGGTGGCTTACAAGTCCCCCGAGTGCGCTCAACTTGGCCGCACCCATAAGAAGACGGATGTGTTTTCCCTGGGGGTCCTCATCCTGGAGGTGTTAACCGGCAAGTTTCCCACCAGCTACCTCCCTCAGGCCAGCGGCACCGATGCCGATTTGATGACCTGGGTCGACTCCATTGCAAGGCACTTTGAGTATTCGGCGGCGGAGGTGTTTGACAAGGATATGGGGGGGAGGAAGAAGATTGCAGCTGCTGAGGGGGATATATGCAAGCTGCTGAGGATTGGACTTGCTTGTTGCGAGGAAGACGTGGACAAGAGGTGTGACTTGAGGGAGGTTGTGGAGAAGGTTGAACAACTGATGACATCTCAGAAAAGGGAAACTGCTCACATAACTTCACTGCGATCATTTGAACTCATCAACGCGCAAAATGACAATGATGGAGAATTCCATCATGCCCGTTAATATTTAATTAGCTATATAGTGATGCTGCTGATTTTATATCTAATATTTATATCCATATTTATGTTTATTTTTATATTTACAGTTAATATAAATATTAATTAATTAATTAATTAATTATTTAAAACAAATTTAAACAGTCTGACACACACAAGACACATCACATTCACCTATGCAGCTGTCTCTGCCCCTACATGTGGTGTGCGCCTAAAAGTAAAAACAAATCTGTTTTAGGATCGGTCTGGTTGTTGGGGAAAAGAAAAGAAAAGAAGAGAAAGTACATATGGACTTTTCTTTTTATATTATATGTAAAATTTTTGGACTGAGACCCATGAATGTAGTAGTGGGGCATTCATAGATTCCCACGATAAGAGGTTATAAGAAATTAAACACATTGAGATTTGAGACAGAATTGTTTCTTGTTATCTATTTCCTTAAAATCATTCTTCATGCTTGGGTTTGAATGAGAATATACTTGATCACATTACGTTATAATTAATAAGCTAGTTAATTAGATCAAACTCAAGGCATCCTGTTAATCCCCCTAGTACCTTCTCCACACCCAGCCGTCACTAATTCTATGCAATGATTTATATTTAATTTAATAAGATGATCATTTATCATAATTAAACAATCGTCTTCCGCGTGTTAATTTGTTGCCAGCTTACATGCAGACAAATGAAAATAAATAATATATAGTTCTGCACTCATATATAATATTCATTTGATTTTTGAAGAAGTAAACAATCTATAGTACGTCATATATATACATCTCTAGGGAACTATTTCATTAATTCAATGAAATTCTTTTTTAAAAACACACTCAAAATCCCGATCTCCAGAGAAAATGTGTCATATTCTTCGTTAAGACAGTATAAAAATAAATAAATGAATAAATAAAACAGTTAAAATGAGACGATGTTGGGTTGGATTTAATTTCCTCCTAACTGGAGGATGACCCGGACCATTTTGGAAAAGTAGCAGGGTTAAATAATCCTTCCATTTTCTGCACATAGTAAGAGAAAAATAACATTAATTAGCCGTGAGCAGGAGAGAGTAGAAACGTGAGAGAGCTTACAGCAACATTCTAGCCTGCAACACATTTTCGTTTGCCGGGAATTTGTTCACTGTTGGATGGATCTAAAATTTTGAGTTCATGTTCCTGATTTCTTCTTCTACAATCTAGCTACAATTTGGTCTGTAGGTCTACACAATTTTGGGAGCAGCATAATTTGTTCCAAGTTTTATTGATGTTGTTGTTTTTTAGCTAGCTAGCAAGCTGGTTGATCTCTAGTAGTGGTTGTGTTATGGATCGGAAACACGGAACAAAGTGAACCAACCTTACCAACCAACCACTCATTCTTTTGTCCTTATTTTCCTGATATTTTTTTCATTCATTCTAGTCTGACTGACAGCCCGTTAAAAACGGAGCATTTCCCTATACTTGCATGAGAGAGGTTCTGGAAAGATACGTCTTTTCCACCATCTAAATTCTATATTTAGAACGAGTTTGTGGGGGCTGGAGCAACCAGCGGGTTTGCATTTTTGACAAGAGAACGAAAGTGACAATTCAGAATAATAATGATAATAATAATATGACCATTGAGTAAATGGACATTCTGGTTATATTAATTTGCACACATGCATGGAGCGATTGACTTTAAGATATGTTGCAGCTGATTATTAAGAAGAAGGAAGAACAAAATAGAAAAGCTTCTTTGGAATCGGTTGATACCTCCAAACTAAAAGTAGAGAGGTCGGCCTCGATCAGTCTGAAGCGCTCTGGTTCCCTGGTTTTTCACGGGATTCTTACTTGTTGGGCTGGGTACGTGGTTCATTAATTCAGGGTCGGATTGATCCATCAATCTTATCTGCAGCAATCAGCATTGTAGCTAACTGCGTACAACAAAATAAAACATATTAATTAATTAAGAGAGCAAACAGGGAAGTTAATGTGGAATTCAAAGAACAGCGCTGAAAAGAAGGGGGCCAATGGGTTGGTTGCTGTTGCAATAGACAAGGATAAATACAGCCGATATGCTCTCAAATGGGCTATTGACCATCTCCTCGTTAAAGGCCGCACTGTTCTTCTAATCCATGTTCTCCACAGAACACCATCGCATCCTGGTATACATAGTACATACCTCTCTCTCTCTCTCTCTCTCTCTCTCTGTATATATATATATATATATATATATATATATATGTACATATGTATATGTATATGTATTATACGACGGGGGAGTATCTCCTAACAAAAAAACCATGAATTTTAACGTGTACGCGCATGCTAGGGGTGTTCTCCTCCCGTGTCAGTTTACAAATAATTTTTGCAATGGCCAATGCAATGTGATGTTATGCAAAGATGCATGCTAACATCAGTTTACTGTGAATACAGCTGGAAAACAATCTCCATTTTCTGAGATCAATAACGTTGTTACATCAAAACACATTGATAAGCAACTCAGGGAATTTTTCCTCACATTCCGCTGCTTCTGTACTCGTAAAGACGTGCGTCCTCAGCATATTTTTTCTGCACCTAGCGGCTTTTATACATATACATATAAATATACAAATGTTTGGTTACCGTATATTCTTGAATTGTCCTTATGTTTACAGATACACTGTTTTGATGTGATACTAGAAGACACGGATATAGTGAAAGCATTAACGGAATACGTTTCCTATGCTGCAATCGAAAATCTGGTTCTTGGCGCTTCATCTCGAAATGGATTTATAAGGTTATTAATTACTATCCATTTCACTTTGTTTGGACATACCTTCCAAAATTATATGAGAACACGTTTCGGCTGCTGTGGACAGAATATAGGAACAACTTCATTCAAATTGCAACTGTGCTCATGAATACTTGAATAGATTCTGCATGTAGGTATAATAACTTCATAAATCCATAATATGCAAATCATAAATTGATATTGTGCATGCGTATGCATACACACACACACACGGAAGGGGTGTCGTCGTGTAGCTTGCTTTTTGGTGGTTGACATCATTAGTTTCCCCATGGCAGAAAATTCAGGACGTCAGACATTCCGAGTAGTGTATCCAGATATGCACCTGATTTTTGCACCGTGTATGTCATCTCCAAAGGGAAGTTGTCTTCTGTTCGGAATGCTTCTCGAGGAGCCCCCCACACTTCCCCACTTCATGACCAAATAGAGAAAGAAAGAAACATAAGTAACAGTAACATCGAAGCTAAACGTACTGTTAGTCTAAGAAGTGGGTATTTCTCATTTGTGTTCTTAATACATTATGATGGCTGGTCGCTTTCTTAAAAAAAGCTTAAACCTTGTAACAGTAGCCGGACGAACGCCGTGCAAGCCTCACATCTTACCGGATGACAAGGAATCTGTCAGGTAAGTCACAATTACACCTGCCTTTCACAACACCACTGCACTTAACCTGGTGTCAGAAATATCCTTGAAACTTCTGGGAATAATTCACTGTCCGTCCCTTGCTCTGCTTTATTGCACATACCAAACACATGCATTATTTTTAAGTCTTTCAAGACAGAAAGAGAATTAAACACATGGGGGCAATGCTTTGATTTGGCCTGCAATATTTTCGCATCCGCACCTAATTTGCATCATCGCTATGGGTGACAAGGCTGACTCTGTCCCCCTTATTCGATACAGGTCTCCATATGCATGCAAAGTTTTAAACAGAAGATCTGGTACAGAGCTTACAGAATCTGATACAGACATGTCTTATACAGACATATCTTTCGTAAGCTCTGGCAGGCCAAGTACAGAGTATATGTCCCCTCGATACTACGATTATATGGATTCAGGACTACATAGAATTTCCACTAGCAGCGATCAAAGCTCTGGGTCAGCCCGCCTTGGGCCAAATATGATTGATCTCAACTACCAGCATGATCTCTCATTTATTTCACAGGATGATAGCGCAAGAACATCATGTTCATCCCGCAGTGTGGTATGCACCTAATTTAATCTTTTTTCATAAATATTTCATGGTAATGCATATGATTAGATGTATAAATATTTGGGCTTACGCAAAGATTCTACCAAAAAATAAAAGAAGAATGCATATGTACAACCAATAGGCCAAGAGATGTAGAAGCAGTACTCCGGTGGATCCTGGGTTCTAACCATAAACATCAAGAAATCCACTCCATCTTACGCTGATCTAAGATGGTCAATAAATTGTTTGTGTTCACAGGATGAAATGGAAGCTGAGATGAGGAGACTAAAGCTAGAGCTGAAGCAAACAATGGAGATGTACAGTACAGCTTGCAAAGAAGCCCTCACTGCAAAACAGAAGGTTCATACTAGTCACACGAGTTAATTGATGACTCCTCAGCAGGACTGATTCATTTGTAACAAATTTTAATCCATGTGACACGTAAAATCAGGCAATGGAGCTTCAACAGTGGAGAACCGAAGAAGAAAGAAAGCTGGAAGAAGCAGATGAAATGGCAACAGCGCTTGCAGAGACAGAGAAAGCCAAGTGTCAGGCAGCCATGGAAAAAGCTGCAGCCCATCAAAGGGTTGCAGAGCTGGAAGCAAGAAAGCTAATGAGCATGGAAATGAAAGCGCACAAGGATGCTGAGGATATGAAGATGGTGTTGGAAGCCCTGAACCAACGCAACATCCGATATAGGAAATACTCATTTAATGAGATTGAGAAGGCGACCGAGTTCTTTTCTGAATCCCTCAAAATTGGAGAAGGTGGTTATGGCCCTGTCTACATGTGTCACTTAGATCACACGCCTGTTGCAGTAAAGGTTTTGCGATCAGATGCAGCGCAAGGAAGGTCACAGTTCCAGCAAGAGGTGAATAATGAAAAATACTACTTCACCATTTTCTGCAGATCTTGGAATTTTTACATGTTAGATATGCAATGCTCCAACTTTGTCTTACAAAACTTTGGTAGGCATAAGACTAAATTTTCCAGAATATTAATCATCCCTCCTTTTTTATGCTAAACCTGAATGCAGGTGGAAGTGCTGAGTTGTATACGGCATCCTAACATGGTACTTCTCCTTGGAGCATGTCCAGAGTACGGATGCCTTGTCTACGAATACATGGCAAATGGAAGCTTAGACGACCGGCTCTTCAGGCGAGGCAACACGCCTGCTCTCTCCTGGCAGCAGCGGTTCCGAATTGCTGCTGAGATCGGCACTGGCTTGCTGTTCCTTCACCAAACAAAGCCAGAGCCACTAGTGCATCGGGACTTAAAGCCAGCAAATATTTTATTGGACCACAACTTTGTGAGCAAGATTGGCGATGTTGGGCTGGCCAGGTTGGTCCCGTCTTCAGTTGCAGGTGACATCACACAGTATCGCATGACAACTGCAGCGGGAACATTTTGCTACATCGACCCAGAGTACCAGCAAACAGGAATGTTAGGCATAAAGTCTGACATTTATTCGCTGGGGATCTTGCTCCTGCAGCTCATAACTGCAAAGCCAGCCATGGGTTTGACCCACCACGTTGAGAAAGCAATTGAGATGGGGACGTTTGCAGAGATGCTAGACCCAGAAGTTAGTGACTGGCCAGTTGAGGAAGCAACTGGCTTTGCGAAGCTGGCACTGCAATGTGCAGAGCTGAGGCGGAAGGACAGGCCTGACCTTGGGAAGGTAGTGTTACCAGAACTATATAGATTGCGGGTGCTCGGAGAAGCAACCATGATCACAGGCAAAGGCCTTTCCCCCTCACACAGCCCAGCTCACTGCAAAGCCTCCATGTCTCAGGCGAGTTTATGAATCCAAGTAATAAGCTTCAGAATATAATTCAATTTTGCATTGGTGCTTGGTGCATCAAACAAGGGAGTAATGGAATAACTGACAAAAATTAAGCTGTGGAATGTGCAGGAGGTGATAAGCGACCCTGCGCTGGTGAACTCAGGGTATAACAGCTCAACTTCAAAGAGCCACTGCAGCAGCAGTACTTCATCAGTTACCGACAGACAATGATAGATTAGATTAGTTACTATGATTCAAATGGCGAAAGGCCTCTCCTATGCTGAAAGTCCATCCTACTATTATTCACAGCAGTAATGCAATCACGGCTGGGATTGCCACACCCACCACTTGTAAGGTTGTCACATTTGACGGGTTAACTCTCAGTTAAATTCAGCCGGAAGAACACAAAATTAATACGTAAAAGAGCCAGCATCCTCTTCCCCCATGCATGCAGAGTGAATGAATATGCCCCGCTGATCATTCCCAAAAGGAGTTTACTTGTGAAAATATAGAGCACTACCATTTCTCATGGAAAGCACACACTAGTTGACAGAGTCATAGACCTTGAAGCTTGTTAGGATTGAGGGGGGGGGGGGGGGGGGGGTGGAGAGAGAGAGAGAGAACATATAATTAAAGTTCCTTTCCCTTTTTTGGATTATAGGGATGAAAGGAATCAACACTCTCAATCTCATTCATGCATGAGTATGACAAAGGCAGGCAGGCGGGTGGGAAAGGAACTTTTGCAAGTCATTCCTCTCTTTCAGATTTTCCTTCCTATTAAACAAAATGGGAGAGAGGCTTCAAGGCTTCAACATGTGCCCTCTTCCTTTCCCTTCAATCCAAACGTGCGGTTGAAGACATTACACTTTGAAAGCTAAATAAATTCGAGTGAGCCTGGTGTCTGTGTATCAAATCAAAATTACCAACTAAAAACTCACCAACAGAACAAGACATAATATGAAGCAAAAGAGGTCTAGCTCAGTTAGACATGTCGCAAGCCCACATTCTATGTTTTAGAGATCCCGTAGAGAAAAAAACAGTACTTTTTTTTAAAAAAATGCATTTGCCGCAAATCGTATACAACAATGCAACAATATCAAGGGGAAAACAGAGCATTAGGGAGTGCTAGATTATTTTATTAAAGACAAAGGTAGAATATAAAAACGTTGAGGGGACTGTAAAATCCTTGATCTTATGCAGCATTAATCTAAACGGCATGCAAACAACCATCATTCACGCTACTCATCCAGGAGAAAGGGCATAATAACCAAACCAAATAAAATCAAACAGTCTTAATCCCAATAATGTGGTACTTTGGAATTTCTTCTATTTGGTAGATGATAGCATAAATAAAAAAGATAAAACTAATTAAAGGATAATGCTGAAATCGGACCTTCCCAGATTAGAATCACACAAACAAACTTAACCCCATCACTCCTAAAAACATTTTAAAAAAAACAACTGATGATAACGAACAACAAAAGAGTACATTCGACAGACGCATAATAACTTAACCCCATCACTCCAAAACCATTATTCGAAAAAAAAAAACTCTTCTGATATCGAATGGCATAGGAGTAGATTCCACGGATGCATAACTGTAAAGAGAGAGAGAGAGAGAGAGAGAGAGAGAGAGAGAGAGAGAGAGAGAGAGAGAGAAGATGAGATGAGAAGTGGGTTGGGACGACCGACTCAGACCGGGCTGAGAAGCTGATAAAGGTGAGGTTTTGGCTCAGAATTCATGCCGATGATGATGATGAGAGGGATGAAGCCGTAGTGAGTGATGACCTTGGCCTTCTTCATCCCCCATGTCGTCCATTCCTTGATCCGCTTCACCGCCGTTTGTGATTGTTCCTCCGGTTTTCCGCCGCCCCTTCCTGCCTTGCCTTTGCTCGTCACCATAGCCCTAGACGCCATCTCTCCCCCTCCTTTCTGGATCTTCCCACAAAACCCTAGCAGATACTACCCGTCGCTGACACCGCCTAGAAATGCTCTGGAGCTCAGGCCTTTTATAGACCAGTAGAATTTTATTTTTATAAGCCGGCGCAGGTCACCAGGCTGACCTCTTTTTATGGACTAGTACACGAATTTATAGTATAACTCCTTTTTTATCTTTTAGCACTTGAACACAGCCCACCCGTTTTCGGCGTTTTGGCGTTTTAACTCAATTAAATTAACATATTTCGGACGCCTTCCGTTTTTTAAATATTCTAGTTATTACAATAAATTTTTATTTTTATTTTTTAAGTCCAAAAAAATAAAAAAAAATCACTTATTTTCTGTACTTCAAAATAATTTTCACATTTTAAAAAACAAAAATAAAAAACATCGAATTAATCATATCCTTGTTTTCAAAATAGCTAATTATTCAAATTATAATTTCAAAAAAAGTAACACTTTATTTTGAAAATAAATGCACCAAACAGTCAATTATATTCTGTTTTTGAAAAAAAATAATCAAATTTTAAAACAACCAAACATGCCGTAATTTGAAAATAATTTAAATCTCAATTTGAATAAAATGTGGGTCTCATTGTTATTTTTTAATTCACCTTTTTCAATTTGTTTAAATTCGACTTGAATTCAAATCTATATTCAATTTTTTATACTTGATTTTATTACTTTATTAAAAAAAAAATCTAAATACAATCTCCTTAATGAAAATTGTATCATAAGGTCATTGTATTTTTATCAAAATGATGTGATTGGATGAAAATATAGAATTTTTTTAAAATTTAAATTTGTTAAGTTGTTTGATAGATCTAAACAATAATTTTCTTCTTTTATTTTTATCTTGGGTTTTCAAGTGGTCAAATTGAAGGAAGGCATTCATTATATATTTACACTGTTTTAGTTTTTCACCTCATGATAGTATGATTTAAAATCATTATTGGTGATCTTAATACTTCAATCTCCCTTATTTTTGAGTTGATTTTTTCATAGACACCCTCAACAGTAATGATTTCATCTTACTTGCATAGATCTATATGAGGGTAAAGGCCTCATTTAAATATGCGAGCATCCAATGTTGTCTTCATTCAATTAAAAATTTGTTAATTTGACCAAAAATAAAATTATAATAAATGTTCGTGAATACGTTATAAGTACATATTTCATTCCAAAAGGTGTCAGGCAACCTTTGTGTATATATGTTTTATGTGAGTTCAAAATATACTTTTATATTATGATTTTTTATGTGTTATCTTTTTCTAAATAAACTTATATGTTAATAAGCAGTAATGGTCAGTACATAAATGACATTATGGGCAATGAATTCCTTTATAATAATTTTTGTCTTTTTTATAAAAAAAATCAAATTATTGAGAACATTAAGTAAGATTTAACAACAATCTATATATGGATAATAAAATTTACTCAAAACATAACACATAATGCATAAAATCGTAGCCTAGGTAATCTTAAAGACCTAAGCAATTGAAAACTCTAATTTTAATAACTTTTTTTCTCCTAAAATAATCTATATAATTTTAAAATATAAAATTACATCGTAAAACAAGAAACTCACAAAACTAGAAAGTATCCAAAATATTGTGCATGATACCTATATGAAAATAATTTTCTTTTATTTTCATGAAATGTCACCTGCACGAAATAGATTTAGCACAAGATGACACGTGTGAAACGATTACATTTCGTGCACAACACGCCATGTTTTGTTTCATTGGACAATTCACCGTGAAGTTTATAATTCTTATAAACTTCCTAACCCAAATATCTTTTCTTGTTTCGATTATGATTTTATGATTTAAACGTATCTTATTGATCCTTAATTAAAATGTCACATGTCAAAATCATTTAAGCTATTTATAAATCTATTATTAAGGCTGCAATAAAGAAAAGTTAATATAAATTTATAATTAATAAGTATTTAAATGAGAATAAATATAATAATAATAATAATTAGAAAACTTCATTTTAAAAGCTTGCCCTTTTCACACACCCGCTCCACGCTCGGGATACCATTAGCAGTATGATTTGATGTGGCGCCAGCGTTGCAAGTTTTGGTGGAATTAGTTGTGGGTAGACAGGAATTAACAATAATCTAGATATGGGTTCAATGTCAAACATGTGGCTTAATTGGACTTATTGCTGATGGAGTGGCACAGACAAGAGGGAAAATGTGAAGAATTTTTTATCAGCCTTTTTTTTAAAATGTAAAATTATGATAAGTCAGTAACGCTTACTAGATAAAATTGACAAAACATTTAATCTTTCAATAAATGAGTACAACATAATGAATATCAGAACATAAACATGTTCCCACCAACAGATCAACCCTATGCAATCTTGTTCCATGAAGTAGAATGCAACAACTTTGGCACCTTGAAAACCATTTGCATCCAGAGTATAGTAGACTTCAATGGGCAAGCTCTCCCTAGTTATAGTTCCTACATGTGTTTTGTATTGGCTCTTTAAAATTTAAAAAAAAAAAAGAAAAAGAAAAAAAACATAAAAAGGATGTATGTCATTAAAACCTCGAATCCAACATTTGCTATGCAACAAACTCGGTTCTAACTTAGCCTGTATTAACTAGTTTGATGACCATGCTTACACAACTTCCTCCAGATGTATGTCAGGGCAACTTTAGCACTAAAGGACGAGTGAGCACGTGAGAGACATACGACACCCCCAATGAGAAGCAATCCATTGGCTACCAGTTTCTTGGATGGCCTTCTTAAGAATTTCTTTTCACAGGATTCATTGGGAAGTTCTCTATTAAGCATACTTGCTGCATAGGCTTCTCGGCGAACAGTGCCAGTCACACTCACGCCATCTACAGACTCATATCCAGGTGGAACCTAGAGCACAAATGTGAAACACGGTTCTTTAATGCAACAGCAATGGCTAGAAGAGTAATATCAAATATAGATAAGACAAACAGCTAAGCATGACAGACACACACAAACAGATAACAGCCCAGTATAAAAACCAAATTTATTAAGATCCAGAATAGCTCCCGGATTTACCAGTGAACAGATTAGTTTCTTTATTTGATAAATATGCCTGGGTACCCTGTCACTGTGAAGGAAAGGTTTCCCAACAAATTATTCAATCTAAATCGATTATTGATCCTATCTGATTATTCAAATTTTCATTTAAAAATTATTGATCTTAAGAAGATACACAAAATAAATAAGCTATCAAAACATTGGTCATCAGAAGTTCAGCGCTATGTGGTGGGCAAATGCCTATGTTGATCCTGCTCAATTAGTTAAAGATAAGTGTGAACCATCCAAGTTGACTACAACCAGACATGCAAATTTGTTACAGCCAACTTTCATAGAAATTCCGCATGTCATGAAAAACTAAAACAGGAACATTACAGTTTGAATACAGACATGAGAATACAGTGTGTTGTCAAAATGACTAAGGTTAATATTTAAGGGAAAAAAATAGTCCTAACCTTCTGAATAAGACTGATAGCAGTCAGCCCTACAGTTTTCCGAGAAAGTCTAAAGGCAGCATATCCATGCAGAGCAGTCTCCATCTTGCACACAAAACTCCAGATGCCCTTGGCGAAAGCCAGTTTTGTCATCTCCAGATTCAAAGAAGAATCTTCTTCATGAACCATTTTAATCTCAGAGGCATTTTTACCAGGAACTGCATGTATACATTTGGAATAACTATCACACAAACCAGCTTCTACTTTGCTCCTTTGAATATAAACAACACACACATATAGTTTCCCTTCATAAAGCTATAAACAAATAAAACACATACAACAAATCAAAGCAGGGTTTTGCAAGTTCTATAAAACTAAAATTGCAGCTATTAGACCTCATATTTCACGGATACTTCCTCAAGAAGAAAATTTCTTGACATGGGTAAAAGCATCTCATTATGGCAGAATCCATAGGTCAGAACATTTAAAAAGAAAAAGCGAAATAAATTTCCAATGAACAGATAAAACAAGCACTTACCTTTTTCAATTCGCCATCCAGATCTAAAGAACCCAACACGCACATACCTCTTTTGTAGTGGTGCCAAATGATGTTCACATTCCTAACCACGATCAAAGAAATTTTAAAAAAATCATAAGGTTATTATTACAGAAACAAAAGCCTTTCAAAAGGATTAAAGGCATCATGGTTCAGAATGAATAAAACTATAATACAAAAACAACATCATGTCGTACATATAAGGGATTATGCTCATATAAAGTGTCATAAAAAGCAGTCTAAGTCGAATCAGCCCTAAGAGGTCAAAGTTAGCATTGACCAAATTAAACCCCTTCAAAAACCTATGACATTCCCTTCCCCCAAAATTGCATTATATGACTACATCGAATGACAACTGCTCATCTCAATCACTCTGCTTTCATTGATCCAATGTTCCTAGTCATTAGATACCAATTGTATTTTGATTTTAACCTGTGTTAGTGGGTTTGTGTTGAATATGTATTATGTCCCTAATTATTATTTCACTTTGATTATCATCTAGGTTTTGTTGGCAATCTGTGTCAGCCATATACTTATTCTTGAATGTATGTTTTTTTTTTTGACATATTTGTGTATCAATATTTTCCAAAACAAAATATGTAAAATGGCATTCAATTTTCATTATCCCTAAACTGTTTCACATTGTCATGCTAAATGATTTGTTTACGTCAATGCATGTACCTCTTAACTAGTACATTTTGTGTGTGTGTGTGTGAGAGAGAGAGAGAGAGAATGCAATAGAAGTTGAGTACTTTTCCCTAGGGTACATGATTTATCAATAGGTTTCAGTCACATAATGGGCTAGCCGAATGCTGGGGAATTTGGAGCAGCCGAATGCTGCCTTATTGTGGCAGTCTCCTGTCACTGGCTATTTTTCCCCTAGGGTACAAGATTTATTAATAAGTTTCACTTACATAATGGGCTAGACCTGTTTACAACAGAAAAATATGCATCAGCAGTCAAGAATTTGGAGCAGCCGAAGGCTGCCTTATTGTCTAGTGACAGTCTCCTGCCACTGGATTGAGCAATTAGCTGCCCACATTGTTACAAATGTAATTAATGCGCTTTTCAACTTGGTGAGGAAATCCACCCATTGAACAACAGTGCAAATATGGCTGAACTGAAGCACACCAAGAATCTTCGTATCATAAACAAAGTGACAATCAAGTTCAATGTTTTATTCCACTCGTGAAAATTTAGATTGTCTCGCATATTTATATCTAACTGATTATTACACCACAACTGAGTAGGATAGTCTATAGGATAATTTATTTTTGTTAAGAGCATCGCAGCAAATGAATCTTTGTATCGGCCATAGAGCAACACTCTGCAATACCAACTCAAATAGGCAACAATTGCCTCTCTTGTTCTTTCAAGAAATTAGATTCCCACCAAGGAACATTACAAAACCTGAAGTAGATCACCTATCAGCTAGAGATCTAGCCCAATTTGCATCATGTAACACCTCAATCAAAGAATTTCCATGATATCAGGGTCCTTCAAATATTTCACAATTCTCAGTACAACTTCCCATTGTAAGGTCAGCCATCAACCGACTAACAATACTAAGGCTCCGTGAAATAAACATTTTCCACCATAAAATGTTTTCAAATGAAAATAAAAGAAAAAAACGGTGCTTAGGGCGACATAAAACAACACACAGTTTTCTCTTTGACATTTAATCAAACACATTGCAGGCGTAACCTCTGACGATTAATCTCTAATTGCATGGAACAATAAAATTAAACACCACACAAGATAGAATTTTCAACCGGAAAATTTTGGAAAACTGCAGAAATGATCAATTTTTTTTGCAATTTATGCAACAATCACCACACAACAAATCAAAATTGCAGAATTTTATCTGCATCAACCCAACCCAATTGGAAATTGGAGAGATGGGTGATAGAAAGCAGCATAACCTATCAAAAACATTGAGATCTGTCGCCATATGATTGCAGGCCACAGTCAAAAGGTGGAAAGGTGGGTAATGAGAAAAAATAACATAAAACAACCAAAATTTTGAGATAATAAGCATACGATTGCAGGCTGGTTTGCAAAAGTATAATATATTTTGGAAAGTGGAAAAGTGGGTAATTGAAAAGTAGCATAAATTAACCATATTTTAGATCAATAAGCACAAGATTGCAGGCTGGTGATAAAATGCAATAAATTTCAGAAGAAGAAGTGGGTCATGTAAAAAATAGCATAAACAGACAAAAATTGGAAACTTAGAGAGATGGGTAATCTAAAACAGCATGAATCATCCCAAAAAGTAGAGATCAATATGAAAGAGATTGCAGGCTATCAGCATAAATTTCCGTCAACTATCGCTTCTTCTTGGAGCACAAATTCCCATCCCAATATGATAACGGGCTCAACGTCCTCAAGTTCCTGGACAATGATGCTGGGAAGCAGAGGTGGAAGCAGTGGGTGTAGGCGGCCGAGGAGGGAAAAGGAGGGTATTTTTGAGAACAACAAAGACGGCTGGATCAGGATCAGGATCAGGATCTGGATCAGTGTTTTGATACGGCTAGGAGGGAGAGAGCGTGACTGGGAGAGAGAGCTGTTGGGGTGGATAGAGAGAGACGCACACGAAGAAGGAAAATGTTTTACAGAATTTTTTTTCATAAAACGTTTATGCGTTTTACATAATGCGTTTTTCTCAAATGCCTTAATAGTAAATACCGAGGAAGTAGCTCAAGGAACCAAATCTTTTGTCTAAAATTGATTAGAAAGAAATCCTTTAAGTTTAGCAATATCTGCAAGATTACTGCAGTAATAACAATCCAGATAAACTAATAATATATGCTCTCTGCTTGAAAATTATAATAGAACAGTAAACATGTCAGAGTCATTAACCACAGTAGTGCTGAACCTTCCAAACGGAGCACTTAGAGACCGCTGAGACCATACAATAGCATCCGAAGACAACAGATAATTATTAGATTATGACCATATACACCTCTTCATCAAGATAATTATTGAAGAATGCATTCTGATATCTAATCAGTAAAGAACCCATCAATGGAGGCAATAATAGATATAAATATGCTAAAAAAGGGTATGTTAGCAACTGGAGAGGAAGTCTTGCAGTAATTAATACCATATTGCTCTGGGAACCCCTTAACAACTAGACGAGCATTCAACCAACAAAGTGAGTCACCTGGGCTGACTTTAACTGTATACACTCATTTGCATATATAGGAGACCTACCAATAGGCAATAGGGAAAGTCCCAAACCAGAATGGGACAAGGCTTACATAAAGTCAGGAGAGACGTGTTGAAATGTTTTGCTTAATCTCAAATTCCTCTATCAGGCAAGAAAGATGTAACAAAAATGTCATGAGAGAGATATACAGCATATTTTCAGAACATAGAAACAATGCCAAGTTATATTTTGTGACAGATACCTTGATGAAGCAGTAGAAGGACTTATCTTTCCCCTCCCACAATTTCCAGGCTAAGACGTACTCCCTAGGAGTCAAAAGAGGGAATTTTTTGATTGTGCGGCCAATTTCAACTCCATTAGTTTCATCCACCTGAAGCTGCTCATGGGACACTATGAGCTTGTCCCACGCCTTTCTATAGTCATTATCCATGTAAAAGTCCCTAAGCAACTCAGTGGGGCAATTTTCGAATGTTGTGACGCTCATGTATTTTAAGGCACCATTCTGTCAGCAAACCGAGAAAAACACCAACTGAATTTAAATTTTGAAATCCGGAAGCTGTTGTTTTGTGGGAAGAAGGCAAGGCATGAAAATGAAATTTCCCCCGTATCAATTTTTCAAATAATCTTAAACATTAATAAACCCACACACACACACACACACAAACAAAGAGAGAGAGAGAGAGAGAGATAGGCAACCTTTGATTTGCAGCACTTGGCAGTATAGGATAAGTTAATTTTGCTCTTGTGTACAACATGTTCCCATTTTTGATTGGGGATGGGCTTGTCATCCAAGCAGTCAATTAAGCTCCTTAAATCGGAATCGGGTATGATTTGTTCAGCTCTGCACAATTATAACCACGGCTTAACAGCATCAGTAGCCAGTAATCAATCGAAAAAAATAAACATGGTGCTTAATTTAATCTAAAACAAAACGCAATTCATTAATTAATATATAAAACAATATATACAAAGGAATGAAGGAACAGGAAATGGTGGATTGAAATTGAAACCCTAAAAAAAAAAATTAATATATATATATATATATATACACATAAAACAAAGAAAGGAAAAAATGAAATTACCGGAGAGGAAGATGGAGAGACGGAGACGATATGGATGAGACGGAGGAGGAGGAGGCGGCCGCAGAGGACAACAAGTAGTTTCTGTTTCTGGTCAAGTGCCACGCCGCAAGGAAGAGGAGAACAAGGGTGGTGTTGGTGGGCCACCAGGAGGTCCAGAAGGAGGAGGCGGCGGCGATTGTGCTCTGCACCCAAATTTGCCAGGGATACAGAAAGAAATAGGCCGCCTCCGTCGTCCACAATTTCAGAATTTCTTCCCACCCCCACATCTTTCTTGTCGTTAGTTGTTTATGTTTGATTTCTTGTCAGTAGTGCCTCTGCTCCGCTCCTGGGCTGCCTGCCTGAAGCCTGATCCCAATTCCCAGCCCTGCGCCATTTGTTTTTTAATCGTTGTACACTCCACTGCTTTTTGTCATTTTATATTACTATTTATAGGGTTTTAATGATTTCTATAATGCCTTCTATCTCCCTCCATCCATATGCCTTTTATAGCCCTGCTGCCTTCATCTCTATAGAATTTTCCATGTAATAATAAGCACTGGTGCAGGTTTTCCAATTGAGACTTCCACAACAAGTATCTCTAATCTAAAGATTCACTGGACTATGTGATGTATTTTTTTTTTCCTTAAATCACATGATTGATATTGTGTCATGTGACTCATGTCAACTCAGTTGTATTGTAAAACCTTCGATCAAAGCTCTATAATAATTTAAAAAAACGGCTCTTCGAATATATACCTTTTAATATTAAATAGGCTAATAGTTTACTAACTATAATACTTAAAGTCAAATTATTTAAAGGATATATAATTAAGCGACTTTTGATCGCTTACCTCTTGTATCTAAGTTTTCCATTAGAAATATTTGTCAGAGCATGTGTACTCGGCTACCTTGACCTCTCTCGTTGTCTATTTGGCTTAGTTTTTTAGCCACCTTTGCTTCATCCAATAAAAATAAAAAATTTAAACTTGTTTAGTATGAATTTTTATTTTTATAAACTGTTTTTATATTTAGTTGAATTTCATGTAGAATTTTAATTTTAAAATAATTTATATTTAATATAAAGAAAATATATTCTTCAAAAGGGGATTTAAAAAAAAATTGAATCCTACCCAAAGTTTTAAAAATATAATATAATTTAAAATAATTTTTAAAAATAACTATGGTACTTATGTGTTTTAAAAATTAAATTAAAAAATTAAAAAAAATTAAATTCTTTACTTTTACAAATAATCACAGAATTATGTTACACCAAACCGTATCCTTAATTATCAAAATGTTTTATTTTTTGAATACTCTCTGAACTCCAACATGTTGGTTCCAGGAGGGTTGGAATTTAGGCGCTGGGGATATATTCTTGCTTTTAAACGCCTGATTTCCCTTGTCCAGGTCCAAAGGGCCTTCCAAACGCGCATAGAGGATCAATGAATATATACTAAAGCTTCAGATAGTAGAGACTCAATGATGGGCTCATGCCATAGTCGTGGCTGGAAACATAGCCAGAGTTGGCAGCTATAGGTGACTCTTTTAACGGAGTAGAAAAACCTTAGCGTAGCAGAAAGCTCGGTTAGGAGGAGAGAGATTGGAGAGGAGGGAAGAGATAACAATTATATAACCCACATTTAAAAATTATTATCTAAATTACGACTAAACATCATTGTATTGATGTCTAAGAAACTATCAAGTGCGAATTGATAGTTTCTTGGGCACAGTAATGGGAGGCGTTGCATTGATGATTCCACGAATATACATAAAAAGTAGAAAAAATGCAGTTGCTTATTCACAAAATTATACACCTATATTCAGGAGGAAAGAGATCATGTATTCTTTTCTAACACGGACAATGCTGGTGTCAAATAGTTATTTGCTTTGTCAGGCAAGTGTGCCACCTGCATTGAAGAGACATTAGTGTGAAGAAATATGCAGGAAGCTTAGCCGTCTGTTTTGCCCCATTGATTCAAGGAATTCTTTTTAGCTGAACAATGTTGCTTACCAGCTCATAGAGTTCCTTCCCTTGGTCAGCCACGTACTCATAACAAACCTGCTCATTACCAAAATTACCTTAATCTTATGTTTTCAAAAGTTTAAATCTCAAGGAAAAGAAAAAAGTGTAACCGACATCAAAGCTCTTGTTCCTTGCAGTTGAATCATGCAAAGCCTTCACACATATATCAGCCACATCCGCACAGCTGATGCCCTACATTGACAGAGAAATTACAGATATCCGCTCAAATCCTAAATTGCAACTTCATTTGATTCATTCACTCACCTGAGAAATCCTATTTCCTTGATCAAATATGAGAGCACGTTGACCGCCAGGTTCCTCCTGAAAGATCCCAATGTCAGTCACATCATACTTTCTCTCTCTTTTTTTTTTTGGGTGCGTGTGGAACTTTTGTTAAATTATGATTCGTATTGGAGACTTATCCAATTCATAAGATAAAAGAAATGATATTGTCAGACATAATTTCACATGATTGCTGGCCAAATGCATATATTTGCAGCGCCTAACATCCTAGATAGTTCTTGACTGATATTGTTGATATATAGAAATACGTAGATATAATATCTTTGATTGATTATATCTAATCCACGATTGAGTCAATCACGGATTTCTTAATTATTTATTTTCTTATTTGTATAATCTCATACAGGCCTCTACCTCATTCACGAGCAAACCATTCAATTAAATTATTATTTTCCTTTTTGTATCAGAGCTAGGTTTTAGAAGAAACTCTAGCTGCCTCCATCTTCCTTTCTTCTCCATGTGAAGATCACCTATTTTTTTTCCTAGCCCATTCGTCTACCTTCCTCAGCCATAACCCAGCCCTACTAGCCTTTTCCAGCGTCATTGCTTGGTGCCGACAGACCCTAGGGGTTCTTGTTTGTACCAACAGCCCTCCCTTAGGCTGATTTGGTAAAATCTTCTTTCATATCTATTTATTTTCTTGGGCTATTCATTGGGCTTCTTTGGACTATGTCTACTTTGTCTGGAATCTACCTGTCATCCACAATATCTATTGGGTCCCTTCCCTTGTCACAACCAACTCCAGTTCATCAAAGTGTTGTTCAAAATGGGACTAATTTCCCAGTATGGAGCCATTCCCTCAACTACCTGGGAGGGCAAGTGCAAGGCCCACTGGTTTTTTACTGAAACACAGTCAGCTACTAATGATCCCAAGCGTGTCCAGTGGGAAGCTGATAATTGTGTGATTTTGATATGAATTTTAAACTCCATGGAACCATCATGATGTGCAAGCATTTGAGCTTTAACAGTCGATTGCTCAAGCCTCACAAACAACCTTGTGCATCTCTGTCGCTGAGTTCTTTTGGATATTTACAAGCTTGTTGGAAAAATTGGCTCAATATGAGCCCCCGACTAACTTTACTATTGTTCGTATGATTATCTTGACCCAGTTAGCTCGTCAGCATACATACCAGTTTCATAGGGGTTTAAAACTCGAATTTGAATCCCTTCATATTCAGCACATCTCCCTTGCCTTTCCTCTATGAGGTCTTTTCTATTGTGGAAAGCAAGGAGCGTCACCGCTGGTTAGACCAACCTGTTTCCACTTTACTTCCTGAGCCTCCTATTTTGTCTGATCAGATGGAGACTGCTCCTGTTACTGCTTTCTCTAGTGCTTTCTCTAGTCACAGATACTCTGTGGCCTTTATTGATGACCACACTCGTATTTGGTTCTCATTAAAGATAAATTTTATGCCTCTCCTATCTTTGTTCAATTTCATATTAAAAGAGCAAATCTAGTGTACAAAGCTTCCACGAGTAGTTGGGTCTGAAAAAGAGTCAGGATACATGAGCCAATATGAACACAACCTTCTCCTACAATTAATTTAATTGCAATATGAACACAACTATTATGGATTTATATGTCAAACTCACAACCTTCCTCCATAAATTTTTCTAGTCGAGCTCCCATAACTCAAACACATGCCAAGGTTCATCCTTTCAGTTTCATACTACTGTCTGAAATATTCAATCTGATAATGGTAGAAAATATATCTCATATGCATTTTGTTTCCATCTTAATCGGGTTGGAATACTTCAACAACTTGCTTTTCCTCACATGAACAAAATAAAATTGTTGAATGGAAAAATCACCACATTATATCACATTATATCTATGATTCGATGTCTTTTCCAATGGCATGCATGACCCTAAGTTGTACTAAAGCAGTACTTGAATGGTCTTGCTCTACTTCTCTCTTTAAAAGCAACTTAGACTTTTTTTCCTTTTTTGCCTCGTGTGTTTAGGTGCACTTGTTTTGTTCAAGATCGAAACTTATACTAAATTAGATGATAACGTGTTTAAGATCGAAACTTATACTAAATTAGATAATAACGTGTTCAAAATCGAAACTTATACTAAAAGGATATAAATGTTATGATCCTTCCACTTGCCAGTACTATCATTTTTATGGGACAATCTTCACGAGCATGGTTTGGTCGTTTCAATTTTCTTATTCCCTCTATTACTTTGTTCAATGTCATTCTAATTACACTAGCTTTATTCACCGATATGAGTCAATGCATTATCTTATTAGTTTATGTGGATGACATCATTCTCACTGGGATGACGTCATTGGTATTGCTCAAGTGAAGAAGGAATTGGACCAAAATTTTGATATTAAAAACCTAAACAACCTTAAATATTGTTTTTGGAATTGAGGTAGCTCGCTCATAGCATAGAATTTTCTTATCCCGAAGGAAATAAACACTTGACCTATCCCGGTATGCTAGGTGTAAACCTACCACAACTATTATGAATCCAAATGTCAAACTCACATCAAAATCTAGTGATTTATTAGTGTTTTGTGAGTCTTTTCATTTATTTGACTAACACTAAACCTAATAACTTAGTTTATACATGTCTCTCATTCAGAATATCGTAATGTTGTGAATCATATTTTGAGATATTTTAAGACATCTCCTGGTTTGTAGATATTTCTCAAACTTGCCTCTCTTGTTAATCATCTTACTATGTGGAATGTAGAACAGATCCACATTCTACCTCGAGCTTCCATACTTTCTATGGTAATCATCTTATCTCATGGAAAAGTAAGAAACAAGCAGTTGTTTCTCCGTCAAAGCTGAATATCATGTCATGGCACAAAGCACTTGTGAGATTCTTTGGCTTTGTTCTATTTTGGCATAATTGAGATTTCCGAAATTAAATCAACTTCTCTATTATGTGACAACAAATCTGCCCATCATATTGTCTTCTGACCTTCTCCTTCATAAATGTATAAACTTACTAAGCATATTAAGGTTGACATATTTCATTAACAAAAAGGTAAGGACGGGTGTTATAAGTCTCTCATTTGTTTCTTCTTCTCAACAATTAGCAAACATGTTCACCAAATCAATAGGTCCATCCTTGCTTCAATCATCTATTATCAAGCTTATGATAGTGTTGAAATATAGAAATATATAGATATAATATCTTTGATTAATTATATATAATCCGTGATTCATTCCTTAAATATTTATTTCATTATTTATATATTCTCATAATTATATATATAGGCTTCTATCTCCTTCATGAGTAAACCATTCAATTAAATTATTATCTTCTTTTGATATCATCACATGTGATAGAAATACATTGATTGGGAGTTTGCCTCTAATAGTAGAGATTCAATCATGGGTTTTACTATTCTCAGACATGAAATTATCAGCAGCAAAGCACAACTTAACCAGTAAAAATTTCACAGCAGGAATCGAGTAATGATTTTTAAAAAAACCAAACTAGTTATTTGGGTTGATAAAAATTCAAATTTTATGATCACCTTCAGGGGACCAGGGCGAATTATTGTGTAGCCAAGACCTGATCTTCGTAATGAATCTTCCCCAGCCTGGAGAAATCTTAAAACCCAGTCTTCATGCCAGAAATCATTTTCATAACACCAGAGTGAAAAATTGAAAGAAGCACTAACCTTCTTGGCTTTTAAAACTTGCTCCCTTCTGGTAGGTTCCAATCCTAAACCTGTGCACGATACTAGTACAAAGTCTGTTTCTTGCCCAGTCTGCAGTCACTAACCAATTACTTCCAACAATTTAAACCCCCACCCCCCACCAACCCACCCACCCACCCACACACACACACACAAAACAGGTGATTGACAGATGACGTTCCTCAAAGCAGAGATTTTTTATCCAATGAAAGATGATGTGAACACCAAGAGAATCATCGATAAAGAATAAAGATATTCAATGAAAGCAAAGTTGACAGTTACAGTACATCGCAGAGCTATAACTATAATCATGATTGGAATCTTTATTTTAAATTTGCAGTAATTTTCATTGACAATTTAAAAAGTTCTTTGGATTTTTTTTTGTTTGTTTGGAGTAACATTGTAGTTTCTTTTACAGAGTCAGATTATATAAGAAACTATCCTTCGTTTTTTCATTTGAGCGGCAATGACCTTTTTGTTAATAATATGAATTATTTTTGGTTTTCCCTTGTACAATGATTAAAAGAATTAACGTATCTAGCATCCTTTCCCAAATACTGATTATTGGACAAAAGGCTTCGGTCTAGATTAATATTCTAAATGTGTGGCGTGGAAACACTCAAATTAGGCCTAGCAAACTTTCTTTGATCTTCTTAATCTTGTTTGAAGTATAAAAGATTCCATCTCCAGCAGACCTACAGAGAATAAGAAATGGCAATACCATAACTACTAAAAAAACTAGTACACGTGTTTATTAGGATTATGGAGTCAAAATAACAACCATAAAATAGGAATATATTAAAATTCTGTCAACCAAATGCAGCATACACATCTACGAACACTTCCACAGTGATTATAAAATTACAATGAAGGAAACAAAAAATTCAATAATCCAACAGCAATTACTCTAAATAAGAACTGCAGGGTAGTATTGAAATCATTCACAAAAGTTAAAGGGCCACACGAGCAATATGAATGCAGCCTTAGCCTTAATTTAAAGAGAAATGAAAGTTAAACTGTGAAGCACATGTAACCAAGGTTAAACAAAGCAGAAGCTTCATATGAAAAAGGACAAAAAGTACTTACAGGCAAGGCCTTAACATATTCCATAATGAGCTGAAAACTTCTCAAGTCCTGTTTCTTAACTCCAGTGACTCCTTCCACAGGCCTCTGAAGAAAAAATGTTAAGACAAAATCAGTATGATATAACATAACACCATACTGAAGTCCCATTCAAGCTATTTGTGATAGAAGGAAAGCTCAACATTATATATTATCCTTTGGGTTGGCTACGAGAATCTCTTTTATACATCTTCCTCCATTGAAGACTGCCTTCTCTTTGAAGTGAAACAGGTAATTTATAGAGTAAAAAAGATATGAAGGTTGTCCAGGCAAGGATCATGAGACATCACCCAATTTTTCAGCGCAACAAACAACAATCAAAGAAAACAGGCTCTTCTGAAAAGCAAAACATAACAACAGAACCCAAAAGGGGGCAACCATATTATTAGTCTATCAGGGGACATCCCATGACTAATCCTACAATGGCTTCAGACTTGCGCTGCTTTGAAGAAACTGTCATCTTGGAAAAGTAACCATACCCATTCAGGTGAATTCCAGTTGTTCCGAAATATCCTCTAGTTCCTCTCCTTCTAGATGTGCTAGCATTTTCTATGTCAGCAGAGCATGTGAACATTGTCCATGTGCTATCCTTGGCACATCAAAACGTTGGTGGTAAGAAGTCACAGATTCAGTGGAGCTTTCTTTGGGGTTCGTGGCGGGTGTGCCAAGATCCATTTGGTTAATTGGGAGGAGGTGTGTCGCCCCTTCGCGAGCGTAATTCTAGACTCTTTGAAAATATTGAACGCACTTTGGAGGAGCTCAAATCTTTTTTTTTTTGGCATCCTTTTGGATTGGATGTGGGTTATGGATTACTATTCTTTATATTCTGTATTTGATGTTATTGATGTGTACTACTTTTAAGTTGGTTTTGTTTTTTGTGTTTTCTCTTTTATTGTAATTTTTTTTGTTGTAATTTTCTCCCTTGTGCACTTTTGTGTGCGTGGTGGGATTTTCATGATCCCAGGAGCTTTCAAAAGAGCAAATTTGATGCACAAAGTTCCCGTAAGTGGCAAGGTCCAAAGAATATAGTAATTATAGAATGTTAGGTGTGAACCTGTGACCTCCAAGTCACGAGATAGTAATTCTAGCTCTAGAGAACCTTCACAGAAAAAAAAAACATGTTGGCTGTTGGGAGGACCATAATTATTCTTTCTTTTGAAGAAACCATCACACATAAGAAAAGTATCAAATTATTTTAATGTTCATCCAGCATTCTAAAAAATTTTCAGGTGCCAGTCCTTTCATGATGCCATACCCCAGTTCAGTAGTAATTTGATGGCTTGATTTATTATGGTTCTTTAAGTCATAAAAGCAAGTGCTGAGGTGGACCTATTAAATGTCATGTAGCTTTAACTTGCATTTTATTTGGATTGTTGTAAGAAAGTAAACCCATACAGTGGAAAACGTATTGCCACAAAAAAAAGAAGAAAAAAACACTCATTAAAATCAGCTGGATAACAGAGCCAAACCTGCGTTCTTGGTTCAAAACGTATAGTTAAAGTATGCACAAGGAAAGGATCTAAAGGAGGATAATCTGGTTTCACGGGACGGAAGGATGAGAATGGTACCCTAACCTGAATAATACAAGAGAGTTTTAAGTAATGAACTCCCATGTGCGGATGCGGATTAGTACAAGCTTCAAACAAGTAAAATGAAGCACAGGGGTGTATATAGAAAAGAAGAAAGAAGCTCACCCTGCAAAATCCAACTTTTGTGTTAATTCGTGCAAAGTACATGTTGCTGTGAGCAGTATCTGCTGAAGGACCAGCTTCAAGAATTATAACGTAGGATCTTCCATTCCCACCGACAGAGAAAACCAAACCTTCATATCTAACCTCCATAAATAAATTTCAGAAAGGAATGCTAGCAAAATAAGCCTTTTGAAGCCAAGAAGATGAAGCGAAGTTTGGGATTAGGGGAAGGAAAAAAAAAAACAAAAACAAAGGTGAATCCAAATAGGTAGGGCAAGAAGTAAAAAAGACCTATCCAGGGTGCAACCCAGTGGAAGTGAGAGCCTTTTTGAAAGCTCCACATACCCTCCTCTGGTGAACACATAACCTGCAGCAATAGAACGTATAATATATTGTTTGTTGGACGGAACCGAACGCCCGAACCAGTGGAAAAAAAGAAAATACTCACCCATCTGGGGAAGAGGTAGAACCACCACACCTAATGAGTAACGAGAAGAAAACAAAACCGAACGTAAAATATATTGTGTTTTTGTGTGTGTGTGTGTGGGGTTTTTAGGTACCTGAGAAAATAGCATGGCCGGCCTCGGTGAAGACAAAGGTAGCATCCATTCCTCCATCATACTTGGCAGCGACCACATCCTGGAAGTAGGTTCCTCGGCGAACCTCCCAGCCGGAGGCGGCCAAGGATTGCGGAGATCTGAACTTGGCGAGCAGAAGCTTGGTTTTGCTGCTTTTTCCTGCTCGCAGCTGGGCGAGGGCGTTGCTGTAGTCCTGGAAGGCTTTGGTGAGGTTGCGAACACCTCGGTGGTCGACTCGGTTGAGATCTCCGGTGATGAGGGAACGAGCAGTGGCGCAGTAGATGATTTTGTTGCAGCCTTGGACGGCAGGGTTGAGGGTGGAGGGGTCCCCAACGTCTCCGACCACAATCTCCACGGACCTGGGAAGCTGGCCCAACACATGCTCATCAGCTTTCCTAACCAGGGCCTTGACGGTGTATCCCCGGAGCATGAGCTTGCGAACCAGGACCCGGCCGACGCGGCTGGTGGCGCCAACCACCAGGACGGTGGTGTTCTGAGCGCCCGGAACGGTGAACTCGCACATGGGTCCGCTGTCCCTGATGTTGTTGCTGTTGTCGGCGTCGTCGTAGCTGTTAATGTTAATGTCGTCGGGTCGGATGGTGCGGGAGATCTGGCCCAATCCGGAGAAGTTGCGCCACGCTTGGTCGAATACCTGGCGGGTTTTCCGGCCCAAGCCGACGGGATTAATCTCGTCCAGCCTCTTTTTCATCACCGTGATTGAATCTCGAGAAGTAGTAGTAGCTTCATTAGCATCAGCTTCTAATGATTGTTCATCGTATGGTTGCTGTTGTTGTTGCTGCTGCTGCTCAACATCATCGTCGTCGTCGTCATCAACATCAACATTAACAGCACTACTGTCAGCAGTAGTATCAGCTGAGGAAGCAGCAGCCACGTGCAGGAAGCGCGGACGAGTATGAACTTGTGCGTGTGCTTGTGGAGTCTTCCAATTCCAGCTCGTCTTGGTATTATTACTAACAATAAATAATAATAATACAGAAGGACCAGGTACAGGTCTCAACCTGCAATTCAATTTCCAATACTCCAATTGGTTTCTTCTACCACCAAAACATTTGGCGGCGGCTATACACGGTGCTGCTGCTGCTGCTGCTGATGGTGATGTTGTTGTCGCGACTGCACACATCCCTCTCTTCTTCCACTTCTTGGTTCTTCTTCTTCTATTGGTCTACCTTTTCCCTATCCGCCTGCCACTACTCCAGTTTTTTTTCTATAAATTTGTTAAATTATCGGATCGAAATTTCATGGTCGAGAGAGAGAGAGAGAGAGATAGAGAACCAACAAAGCGAGTCACCTGGGCCTGGGTTGACTTTAACTGTATACACTCATTTGCATATATAGGAGGAGCCCGGATAAAAACGGCCACATAGACGCCCAGTCACAAATAATAGCAACATACAAACATGCATACAGATCATTTAAATAAACAAATATATTTTATAAAATAAACACACGCCGTACTCGAGAGAAAGCTACTTATTTGTTTTTTCATCTTTGAAATAAAAGGCATTCTACAAAAAGGATAATGTTAAATTTTGTAAGGAAATTAAACAATAATTTAAAAGGAAAAAAAAAAAAACTAAACCTAAAACTGCCATATCCAGACTCCCCTCCTGAGTGCCCCCCCGCTTTGACCAAAAAGCCACATCTTTTTTTTTTTTTTTGGAGAAATTAGAACAAATATGGTACAACCCGTCACCCATCTGTAATGGAGGCATTGCATTTTGATACAGAAGGAAAACCAAAGAATTGCCAAATCAGACACTAGACATGAATGTGGAGCGGAGCTACTCCATGGAGGGCCACCGGTTCCCCGCCATCCTCATTAGAAAGGAGGGCCTCAACAACTCTGTCTTCTTCCAGACACAACGATTCTTGAGAGTGTATGGTTCGCTCCTGCAAGCAACCCGGAATGTGATCCCATCTTTTCATACAAAATGCCAGTTCACCACAAATTCTGCTGCCATGCCAGACTTTGAAAACATCTTACCAGAGCAGCTGAAACTATTAACCAATAATTACACTTCCCGCCTCTTATCAAGGCATCGGAAAGCTCATTCTATTTTATATGTACAAATAGGTCACCCGGAACTGCCAGCAACCTCGGCAGCTCGCTGTCTCATCATTTCCATAACAGCCGCCCTCCTCCGAGAATCTGACTGCTGCTGAAGCCGCCTCATGTGTTCTCTTAGGTCCCTGAAACCACAATCGAAGTAAAAATAAACTGAGGGCATCCTTGACATCACAGGTTAATATACGACCCCTAAATAAAACACATAAAAGGAGTCATACTCTGACAATTTTTTATCAACAAACCTGCAACGAGGCACGTGGCATTCAGACTCTTTGCATGCCCGAGCATGAAGTTGGAGGAGATACCACATTTTCTTACAAAGAACACAACCCCCAGATGCACGCGTTCTGCATTGTATTCCATGACGGAAAAGGCCCTTCACCTTCCGACAGTTGGGATATAGACACTGGGCAGAACGACATTGTGCTGCATGCACTAGAAGGTCCAGCATTTTCCGGAGCTGAAAGATTAAACCAGCAGACATTAGAACTACACAAATCTCCCCCCCCCCCCCAATGATTTTGAAAATAGTCCTATCATTCATCATTATATAATGGAGAGAGAACACACCTGCAATACACGCATTTGCCTAGCTTCTTTGTTTTGTGCATCACGATCAGCCAACGATGGATGATTTGTCAACTTATGAGGATGATCAATACCTCCATCCTTCTGATAACAAGCATTGCACACGTCGTAATCAGGACAGGTCTCACACCGCCAACCTTGACCAGTTTCAATGTCGAGATGACAAATATTACAGGTTGTCACAAAAGCTGGAGCAGTTGGGTTGTGAAGATGGTAAAGGACCATCATTGAGGAATGTTTAGCTCGTCGTAGGGTATCATATTGGTAATGGTTTCCTTGGCAAAGACTCAGAAATGCCTGCCTAGTGTCGAAAAATTCACTCTCAAGAATCTCATCATTATCCTTAGTATCTAAAGCAACATCGTTGATTTCAACCTGCAGTGATCAGCAATCCAACTTTCAATAAGTTGAAAGACAAGGACATGATCATGTGCTATAAAAATAATAGGGGGCATCATGAAAAAGAGTCATTCATTTGGAAAGAAATAAACTGAAAAACTTACTCTATAAAACCCATGTTTATCCCTCTGGCTGACAGGATGCCGCTCTCTCTCTTCTAGCTTCTGTTCAGTGTCATAGCACCTGGGAGAACGATGGCAGATATTAGAACCCAACCCACCAATGAGAGACGAATATATGTACATACATACATACATACATGTGTGTGTGTGTGTGTGTGTGTGGGGGGGGGGGGGGGGGGGGGGTGAATATTGCAACATTTACATTATTCCATTATATATATATATATATATATATATGATGCGTGCACAGAGTAGACCTTTTCAGAAAAGAAAAAAAATCATATGATTTTTCATTCTCATCAAACCATATTGCTGTGTATGAGAACTGTGCTGGTTTTCAATTTGACTTAGATCAATGATTTAACAAACAAAACAAGGGAAATAACATTTATTTATTTATTTGCGCTAGAAATGGCAGCTCCGTCAAGGCAAACAATATGCCAGCCCAACATAGAAACCCAGAATCTTTAAATAAAAAACACAACCAACATTATAATATTTCCAAGACACATATTAGAGGGCTGGGGCAGATCCAAGGGTGAATACAGCGTGTTCTAGAAAAATATAACAGTCCAAGGTTTGAATCATGAAGATGGGTGCCCTTCAAAGACAAACCACAAACCCAATAGACTTGCCTTGCCCCTTCAGAACTTTTGATGGGAAAGGTGAGTTTTATAATGGTAGAAGGGGAATCTTCCATACAAGGCAAGATTTTATAGGAACAGGGGAATCTTCTAAACATGAACAGAAGGTTGAGTTTATAACGTGAACCATCACCAAACATTCCCGATTAATTTATGTTAACTGAAAGGGATTAAAAGGAATGCACCAAAAATAAAAATTCTGGCACAAAGAACAATAAAGAAATCAAAAACTCATACAAAAACGTAACAAACAATAAGACAGGCCACCCAACAAGATGCTTACTTGTCACAAAGCTGAAAACTTTTGCACAGGTTGCAAACCCAGCGGTTTCCTGACACCAGCAGATTACAACAGTGACTGCATGCATGCTGCAAATGAACCATTATAAAATCTTCCTTCATTGGGGAAATTGTTTCACCAAGCTGCAGAAAAAGTGGAGATTGTAACAACTGACTAGATGGCGGTGAGCTTAATAAAAACCGCTGAAAATTGTACCAACTGACTAGACAGTGAACTAAACATAATTAATAAATTAATATAGTTTGAAAGTGTGGCCACACAAGAGAGGCGGATAATATTATGCACTTTTTTAGCTAGTTCACTTGAACTCCGGCAATGAGTGAAATCAATTTAACAGAATAGATAGAAAGATTGTGCATATAAAATTACTTTGTGCATCAGCAGTAAATCCTTCGATGCATTTCCAGACAAATCCATCTGACCAGATGCTTTCAGAGCCCTTTTAGTTATGGTCTTTTTTGTTGTCCCTTTCTTGTTTAATTTTCTACCATCTTCTTCTTGGCGAAGCTGATAGATCATATCCTCAGCAGCACCAGGCCAGTAGTCACCATCAAAATACGGAAGCCTTGCTGCTGTTACCTTAGCTTTACATTCACCAGTGGTAATGAAGAAGTGGTCATAGAGGTTAGTGAGATCAACAACTATATTTTCTTCGGAAGCTTTTCTTAACATTGCTAAATACCTGAAACAGGAAATTGCCACAACTTTATCAAAAAAAAAACAAAAAACAAAAACAAAAACAAAAACGATACAGAGTCCATTTATTTAATAGATTGCATGCTCACCACTCCCTGAGTTTATCAGATTTTGGAGTCTTCTGAATTTCAGGGTGACAATATAAAATATAATCTTCACCCTTCAATGGAGGGCAAGCCCATATATAGCAACTCGTGAAACCTCGCTTCTTGCAATACTCGAGATATCCAATCTGTATAAGGACACAATCAGAAAAGCCAACAAACATAATGCTGAAACATAGTAAATAGGGAACTTCATATTCACCAGAATTTCATGGTAAACAAATGTGCGAAGAGCTTCTCCAGTTACAGCTTTAATCTCAGGCCTGAAGTACTTTACAGAATCCAGATATGACAGATAAACACGGCGTTGATTTGGGAATAAACATTCCGATCCAAATTCTTGAACATACATCCCAAAAAGGCAAACTTCCACACCTTCAATCTTCTGAAATAATAAAACTACCTAAACAAAACAATGGTAAGCATTTATTAAATCACTGTACATTGCATTGCACTTCTTATTGTGGATCCACATTATTGACACTGAATTGAATGTAACAGCTATTAATAGGAAGAAATACACAAGTATACATATCCAATGAAACTGATGATCTCCACTAACAAAGATATTGCTGCATTGCTCCAATAAATTTTAAACAGCCAAACACATCAAATTCACTGTGCATTATGTAGCAACTCTTATTGTAAATTTACAGTATTTGCACTGAATTGGGTGTCACATCAATACTGCATTTTGATCAATTGTGACTATTTAAAATTTCAGGATTACTCAGCAATCGGAAAAATGTAATATCCTAATTTAATGATTTAGCACTACTATAACTAATTTTACTGGGAACTACAAATATTGGACAAGTGAAATGAGCGCACCCCTTCACTGAATTACATTATTTTACTCCCCGTCCCCGTCCCACCAACACAAACAATATAGTTATAATAGCAACTCAGAACACCCTCCCTCAAGCATAAGGTGAACTCATCTAGTTAATTTCCAATACAAACACGTGAGAGGGTGACACTACATGTAAGCTCCAGTCTAATATAATTACAATCATTCTCAATGTGTCTTGACTTTGTACACTCATGAAAGACAGAATTTGAGGCTACGTGAATTGCAAAACCACTAAACCCAAACCCAATCTTAGCCAATCCAAAAAGTGACATGTCCGCATAATCACAGTGATAGTTGCAGCCAAAGCTCGACATTCTATTTTACAAATACTCCACACCACTACCTCCCAAGGCTGATCAAGAAGAAGATTCAAACCTGGTTTCATAAGAGAAAGAATGCATATCCTTTAGGGACAAGAAAAGTCAAAAAGAGGTTATCTTTGTAAATTAGGAGAAGGTCTCAATTCTCAAAGTAATCAACATAATATGTCTGGCAATCAAATTGAGCAATGTGCGGTGCGGTGATTCTCCCCTGAAGCTTGTGTATCCCAAGCTTACATAGGCTTATGTGCTCTCATGATGCTTTCGTGGTAGATGTTCATTGTCTTCGAGTTTTCACGACATAGTTTGCTGCGGACAGGTTATGTTGGCATCCCAATCGGGAGTGAGGGTATCGTGTTTGATGTTTTTACTCCATTCTCACACCTGCCCGGACTGAGAGTTTTTTTTTTTGGCAGGCAGTGTCTAGAAGGCGCAAGTGCCCTCTAGGGTAGCTTTCTTCAGTTGGACAGCAGTCCTAGATAAGATTTGACTGCTGATTATTTGCGTCGTAGGGGCTTCATTCTTGTCAGTCAATGTCAAATGTGTAAGGCTTCGATGGAGTTCGTGGATCATCTTTTTCATTGGTAAGCGGGGCCTGCAGCATCTGCAGGCAGGTCTTGATTTCAACCTTCATCAGCCGGATCTGGCTGTTGAGGAACAGCTCATTGGCATAGGACATGGATCTGGCAGCACCAGAAGGGATGGTTGACAGCAACGCCGAGAATTCAAACTCAAAGGAGTCGCTAAAGACAGATATGGTGGTCAGAGAAGGAGAAGGCGAGGGTGACAACAACAGCGGCACTAAAGCATTGTGGAAGAAGGCAGCAGGGACAAAGCCACGGCCAGAGGGACCTGCCAGTGGAGCTAGCCCTTCTTCCTAGCCTGCTATGACATGAAGGTTGATTATCAATTGGACTGGAGGGGGAAGATGTTGGAGAGAGACAGAGAGACAGCTGGATGTATTTTAGGTTGTTGGAAGAATTGAGGGGTTAAATGTTGATGTGGTATTTTAACTAAAAGTTAAAATTTTAGGTAAATTTATCTAAAATTATAGTTGAAGTTAGATGTAGCTAATAGTATAATTAATCTATTAGAGCAGATTATTAGTGGCTTTAGTTATTGATATAGCTAAACTATTGAAGATGCTTTAACCCTTACATGCCCATCCCTCACATTAGCTAATATTTTTAATCCTAACAAAAAATAAAATAAAAATTCCAACAAAGATGCAGCAATTGTTAACGAAGGAAAATCCTATGAAGGTTACCTTTGATTTGTACGGGAATTCAATTGGGTAATTCTCTTCTTGAAAGATTTCAAGAAACCTCTGCTTCACCTCCAACTTCTTATCCACTGATGAGACAACTCTAACTACGAGCGCTTCAGCTCCAAGAACCTGTCCATATGAATTTGGCACATCAACAATTATATATGAAATAAACTGTAACATGTTGCAGAGAATGCTAGATCCTTGGGAGAAAGTGCACAATAATCCACACATGAAGGAAAAAGGACATCATTAGTTGTTCAGAACAGAGCAATACTAATACAACCACAAGAGCTCTCACTGCCATCTTTGATGGTGTTCATGTTGTTGCGTGACTGAATGCAAACAAATATATTATACAATTCTATTATACGAAAATAAGATTGGGCAGATTTTTTCTGTTAGCAAACCCACTGAATTTTCTACAAGGTAAATCAAGTCCAGCATGGAATAGAACCAGAGCAAGCAAATATCCTACAAATCCTTCAGCCTTGAACACAGAACACCCTGTAGAGTAATGCGATAAAAAGTATTTAAAAAAATATATTGAGCTGTTTTGCCAAGAAAGCCATTTCAAAACTATTATGACAGTTGAAGCATCATTAGAGTATCAGGTCGTGTTCTTGCAAAATGAAAAAAACGAGCACAAGCCAGACTTTTATATTATGTTTAGCTTCCTAAGATCATAAAGATTACAGGAGTATCAGTCATTTTTTTATAATGGAGAGACCAAATGATGATGATGATGATGATGATGATAATAGGATTTAAAGAAAAATAAATCCTCAATGGATGAATGCAAGGCAGGTAGCTCTCACCTCATCGAAACTTTTCCCTTGAACTCTTGCCCTATCTTGTCTTTCCTGCTTCAATCTCTTAAATAACCTCTGCTCTATGTGGTCACTAAGAAGTGTTTTTGGCAAATCTTTAGCTCCAAGAACAGCACTTTGGGGTAAGGGCTTACGCTCACCTCTTTCAACCTCAGCTGTATAGCAATTGGGGCAAGTATATTCAGCTTGCCCACCATCATTTCTACGACCATTAAATAAGGCACAAATTTGATGTTGCCAAGCTTCACATTTATCACATTGCACCCACTGCATGTCAAAATAAAATATTTAAATTATTGGATATCCACTCAATTTAGTAAAAAAATGCAAAAGTAAAAGGTTGTACCCATTCTTCTGTCTCTTCATCATTTTTCTTTTTCTCCAGCCTAGACTTTGGAACAGCTGTTCCATCAACTGCCATTGCATCGCCACGAGATTCATTATAGCATGGAATGCAGAAGTAATGACGTGTATCGCCACTTCCAACAGTATAATACATGGCATTTCTCTTGATCCGAGCACCACAAGGTGTACAATAAATTGGTGGAGGTTCAAAAGTAAGCTTCTCAACAGCGCACAACTGACAGGAGTTTTCACTCATTGAATGTTCCATTGCTTGGTTCTTTTCTGCCTTTGCTTTACTCTGCAAATATCAACAAGGGAAAAAACTATATATTGCTTCCAAAAGGACAAGATCAATGATATGAAAATCCTAAGCAATTAGAAGAATAATAAAACCAACAAAAGAACCATACCAGCAAGAACCACAGCAATACAATTAACTACATTAGTTTCATCCACTAATTTGATGGGGAAATATGCCAAATCTCAAGAAAAGAATATCATAATTACGTTATACTTGGTCATGTAACTGTACCAGTCAACTGAAAAACAAGACTAGACCCACTAGACCCATAATTTATGAGGAACCTTATGCATACATATTACAACAATTCACCTATCAACATGAATAAACTTATGCCATGAAAAATGCAACATGAGATTAAAGCTAACCTGGCCAACCCACTGCCTGAGACCTGTAATATGCTCCTTAATTTGTTCTGGGGTGAATAATTCGGTCAATGAAACACCCTTTATTTTAGGCTTCCCAGATTTTGTGCCTGTGGTCTGTTCAGAAGTGATTATGTTATTTTCCTGCTTTCCCTGATCATCATCCTTCTCAACTTCAATGCTTTCTTGTTTAGCAAAACTAGTTGGATCACTAAATACAGGTTCACCATCAGACTTCTGGCTATAAAGAGTATCGATATTATCCTTGACCTCCTTAAAAGGTGGGCTACACTGTCCAGAAATTACAGGAACTTCCACTTTAATTTCAGAAAACTCTGATTTAATAGGCCCGCAAATGTCAGGTTGTGAATATTCTTGAGAAGTTACATGATGGGGAACATGAGGTTCTACAACTACAGGAGCAGATACTGCAGAACACTCACTCCCAGGAATGCAAGATTGGAAGGACTGCTCTGTCTTAATACGTTTCACAGACGGCTGTATGTCATCTGATGTTTCAACAACTGATGGACTAGACTTAGAAGTCAATCTGACAGCAGATTCTCCAGTATTATAAGGCTTACAAGATCCACTTGCAGCATTGGACAATTTAGACTCAGTTTGTAACATATATTGTTGGTGCAAATATTTCCTAACAGGAACGCAAACAGGGCAAATTTTGTCCCGGCAAGTTTTGTAGTGATTAAGCAAAATTTTGGTATGATGGCACCGAGGAGTTGAACATTGATTCACATTACATCTGTCGATGTGCCGCCACAGCTTTTGTGCAGCAATGCAATTAGGCTCTGGGCATTTCCCCTCTGGGTCTATGCAACGACGAGCGTGGCGCAGAAATAAAAGCCAACGCTGCTGATTTATAAATTGTTTTTCACGGTTCGTTAAATTGGCTCTGAAAGAGGCACCACTTGAACTTGGGGGAACCACACTGCCTCTGGAAGTAACTACTTGACCAATTATAGGACCCTCAGAAGCCAAATTATTCAACTGAGCTTCATCCTGTCCCCGTATCCTATGCTGGAACTCTTCCTGAACATGCTGCTCATTTGACATGACAGATACATTTTGTGATTGAGAATTCCATTGCCCTTGCATTCCAGATTCTGATTGTCCAGCAATAGAAAGGCAGCTGAAACCACTTTGGGGCTCAGTAACCAACTGACGAGGATGTAAGAACTGCTGATTCTGAGAAAGTGAGGAGCATGTGTTCTGTTGGTTAGATGGAACAGAGCGCATCCGTACACCACCAGAACGTTCTTCAGCAGAATTTTGCTGGAAATGATTCTGCAACTCAGAAAGTTGGAACTGTTGCATAACTTCATTTTGATGTTCCTGCACATGCTCAGGCTTCACTAGATTGTTGAAATTTGATTTTGACAAAATTTCCTGCTTTTGCTGATGACTATGTTGAACAAATTGCTGTTGCTGTTGAAACTGATGTGGTTGCTGCTGCTGCTGCTTCTGAAATTGCTGCGGTTGATGAGATTGCACGAGATTTTCCTTTGATGATAGTGTTGATGCAAAATTCATCTTCTCTGGTAGATCTGTCAACTGGGGCTTCGCATTTGCAGAAAGCTGTGCATTGTGCAGATTTGAATGATTGGCTATCAACTCAGGGCCTGCATTCGATATAGCCTGCATGTTCACATGATTTGAATTCCGTGTATTCATCATTGAAGCAGATGTTACAGGAGCATAGAAGTTTCCAGAGTCAGAAGGATCAGAACCCATCCCATATACATCACCTGACAAATACATCATTTGCAGTGATTGTTATTTACGACTGAAAAATAAAATAAAATAACCCATCTCACATGCAAATGGCGGAGTAAGAGTGTGAGAGTGATTGAGTGAGAGAGTGAGAGAGTGAGAGAGAGAGAGAGTTACCATAATGTGTAGCAGTTAGGTAACCATCAGAGGATCCAGATCCAGTTCCACTCACAATTGGTAAATGATTCCCAATCATTCCTAGCCCACCATTTAAGGAGCCATTTGAATATCCATATGCTTTCTGCTGCATTACAGACCTCATTCCACTACTCATTTGGCTGCCATGATTGTGCAATATACGGCTGTTTTGCCCACTAGCCTGCTGCTTTGGCTGCTGTGCCTGTGACACCATTGAAGATTCCACACCGGAAAACCCACCAGTATTCGAAGAAGCCTCCAAATTCACATATGTCTGGCTGTTGCAATTATTAAATCCAGGAGTAGGAATCATTTGACTACTGATTCTTTGTCCACCCATTGATGACATCATATTGTTTCCAGCAGAACTAATGGAGAAATTGGAAGGAGATTGCTGATATCCATTAGACAGATCTCCTGCTAGCAAAGGGAAAATCTTCAACAAAAGAAGGGAAACAACAAGATATAATAAAAACATAAAAACAGCAGAACAAATATGAGAGTTGATGTTACCATCACGTGCACTGTATGAAGCACCATGGGTGTTCGCAGATGGCCCATTGCCAGAGGGCAACAAATTTCCAGAGATGACAGTTGTGGATGGGATTGTATTACAGCTGCTGGCAGCCATCATGGATGTATCCATAGAAGATGTAACCATCAAGGTTGAGTTCCCACTATGTGACATACCAGGTGTTGGTATCATTGCTCCAATGGTAGAGGAGGAGTTAACAAGTTGTGGAAACTGATGGTTATGATTACTCAGAGGTAGATGCTTAATTAGGACATGTAAACGACTCTCCAAGGTTTCCAAATTCATATACTCGTCCTAACAAAATAAGTACAGATGAATCACAAGATTATAATGGATCATCACAATAGAACCAAGTACAGTTCAAATACAATATGTATATATCTATACATATGTATGTTTGTGTAGGAGTGGGGACGGGTGCACTTCTTAAATGCAGGGTTAATTGGGAAAGATAAAGGTGTTCATCAAGAAGGAAGCAATTCACATAAGGAATGAAAGTACATATACCTTTAACTTAGTATTCCTAAAGAGAATCTCCTCTAAGCGTCTTACAAGATCATATATCCTCTCTGGTAGTAATTCATGAGCTTGAGGCCGACGCTGCATCAGAAATTCATAGCTGGAGAGAATATAGAAGTTAATAAATATTCAGCAAACAGCAAGAATAGAAAATTTTGCCGCTTCAAAATTCAACAAAAGTACACATCAAAACAAAGGATATGAAAAGCAAAACAGTTGGAAAAAATAGCAATTATACATTAGAAAACATTCCAATGCTAACACCTAAAATATATCATAAATTATAATTGAAGTAAAAAAAGAATCATGTGAAACATCACACAATTTTCTAACTCCATACATAGTTACTAATAACCTCTCCAAAAATCATGGAGAATGAACATCACGTGAATCCATGGCAAGGGACCAAAAAACACAGGATCCGAAATCCAATCTTTCAGAATTCAATTGATAAATTTGATCTTGCAAAAAAGGCTACTGCAGGAAATCTTAGACACAAGATAGTTATCATTTTTCTTTTTCATAAAATCTGGTATTTTTCAAACAATACATTAAAATATATGAACTAGTAAATATCACATCATCAAAGGCCATTTTGTCAACGACATGTGTTGTCAAAAATCCAAGACTTACATATCAAGAGATGCTATTAAAATTGTTATGATAAGTTCAGAATTATCGTCAATAATGTATTTAATCTTAAGTAAGCTTAGTAAATAAAACATTATCTGTAAAATAAGAACACAGTCAGAGAACATAATGAAAGAAAATATGCAAACATGTGCCACAACTATACAGCTTATTGACTTTCAAAGGCACATTAAACAACAAACATCCAAAGTCTGTCCAACACTTTCTTACATCTGCTTTCGAAAGTGAAGTGTATTTTAAAAATGTAAAAATAACTAAAGAAATAAATGTCTGTCTATACATATACATATATTAGGGACCACGAATTCACAATATAAATTAAGCAACAAACTTTCTTACATTTTCCCCTGCATGTATTTTCGCATTCTCACAACATCATGCTCCATATTTCGTTGATTACCAAGAGCTGGCAATTGAGGAGGGAGAGCATTTACATTCTGCTGGGATAGCCCAGTTAATTGAGTGACAGTTTGATTAGGCACCTTCCCTGAGATCTGTCCCGACATATGGGCCTGCACATTCATCTTTACTGTGGGCTTCCTATAACAAAGTAGTGCATAGCTCAATGTCTAACAGTTCCGCCATCTAGGCGAAAATCCAAATATCACGTGGCTTGCAAAGATCCATCTTCATCTATCATGCTGTTTAATAGGAAATACAAACAAATAAAATAATATATAATGAAACAAATAATGTGCTCTATTATAAGAAAATATTGTGAATTCTGTCATATTGTTCCTATGTCCTTCTTCCTCTCTAGATTTCCCCAGAAAAGCAGATGGTGAAGCAAAAACAAAAAACAAAAACAAGATGGAAATAGACTAGCAAATTTCCAGAGACCAAGTCACAAAATATTTTCTTAAAATAGGAAAAAAAAAACAGAATTCACAGAAGAAACACTTATCACGCTTTATTGATATATTCATGAATAACTACATGGATTTTCCAGACTCGAGCTTCCAGCCCTTGCAGAAGAACTTTTTTTTGAAAACACTGGGTATGGATAATCTGCTCCCTGGGAGCCACCCCAGACCCAACAGCAATCTTTCCAATGGGCATCAACAACTCAAGGCCCTTCCAAAAGAATTATTTTCTAACATTTGCCTTATTAGTTTCATTTTATCTTCTTTTCACAGGATGAGTATTTACAGATTAAATTTGATTTATCAGCATACATCAAAGAGTACGAACAGAATCATTAGAACTAATTAAAATAATGAATTCTATTAAATAGGAAATTAATGCAGTTTTCCTTATATTTATGTATTTTCAAGGATTTTGGTCGGGAATCACGATGACTATCGTATGTGAGACCTGTTTATAAAGATTGTGAGATCCCTAAATTTCTCGCTTAAATAGGAAATTAATGCAGTTTTCGATGAGTATCGTATGTGAGACCTGTTTATAAAGATTGTGAGATCCTTAAATTTCTCACTTGGTTCAGAATATTTTTAAATTTTAGATATTGTAATATAAAGTAGATCAGATACCCAGAAAAATAAGGACCCAGTATTTCTCTTCTCCTCACAAAAACTATTGTCCACAATGTTCTAAATTCATATTGCAATGCAGTCACTTCCAAAACGTTATGGCTTACACGTGGATTCCAAAATTTGGCCAGCCACCATGTCCGGAAACTTAAAATACCATCCACACTTAGGAATCTCAAATAAAAGACTACACCGAACAGGCAAAACCCAAAGAGTACACCGTGTTATGGCTTACGCGTTGATTACCAAGTTAGAATAAGCAACACTATTCATTAGTACTCAAAAAAATAGCCTTTTAGAAGAGAAAGAAGATTACATGAATAGAAGAAATTACAGCGAATTCAACATCGGAGGTATTAAAACATATACGGAAAGAGAGAAAATTCAAAAATTAACCCATATACCATCCCAAAGAAAAGCTCCTCTATAAGATAAGAGGGAAGGAGAAAAACTGAAACTGAATAACAGTTTAAGGTCAACCCACCAAACACCTTCGCCCTCCGAAAAACCACACACTAGTTACCACTTCCCGAAAACACCAGAATAAAGGAACCACCCACACCCATTTGAAAAGAGGAGACAAAAAACTAAAGAAAAAATCCCCGCCTTCATCAAGTACCGTCCGATGATGTTGGAATGAGTCAAAATAAAAACATGGCGGCAAAGGTGGTAAATTCATAAAAATTGGGAAAGTAGGGTGAAGAAACTGCATACATTCACATCGACTGAACCAAAGCCCTAGGTCGGGAGAGGGTTGGAGAGATGTCGGGAGAGGGACGATCTGCAAGCGTTTAAGGACGAAATTGGCTTTCAATAGAGAAGATCAAAAGCCCTAATCGAAGAGGTTGACAGGTGAAGAAATTAATAAGAGAAGGATTTGCAACAACAAACCTGCGGAGGATCGCGACACCAACGAGAAACGACAAACAACCGGGGGAGTGGTGGGATTGAGGAATTGAAGTACTGCAACGTCCACCACAGAGGTAACAACGGAACGATGGAAGAACCGACAACCTCCTTGTGTTTACCTGTGCGTGTGAGAGAACAGGGGATAGAGAGAGGGGGGTGTTTCTCTTTCGAGGGTTCCGTGCGACTGCGAGAAGAAGGAGTCTGAAATTAAAAAAACGAAAAACAAAACAAAAACAAAAATACGATGAAGACGAAGATATATAAGTTAAATTTACCTTAACCCTTTCCAACAACTCGAACAGAGGTGAAGTAAAGGATTTATTTGATATAAGTTTAAATTTTTTATTATATTTTCTAAATTAGTTAAAATATGTATTAAATTATAATTTTAAAATAATTTATATTTAATAGAAAAATATTTGCTTTAACAAAATTATTTTTAAAATTAAGTTTTAAAATTTTTTAAAAAATAATATTTAATGGATTTAAATAATAAGTATAGAAAAAATAAATTAATAATAAGTATTATTATTTACATTTCTGGATAAATTTAAATTTAAATTTAAAAATAAAAAATAATTAAAAATATTTTAAAAAATAAGTATAGGATTTATTATTTTAAAAATAATTTTAAATATATTTTATTATTAAATTTGAGTGCATTCACGGCTCATAATTTTTTTAAAATATTAAAAATAATTTATATCAAACATACCGAAAAGCTAATGGTTGTGATTTTTTTATGAGAGCTTTTAAAAAGAAAATGACTTTGATAAGTGTCTCTATGAGTTTGGGATGCGTCACCCTTATCCCGAATCCGTCCCGTTTAAAAAACTATTATGCCAAATTCGACCCGAACTCGTTTAAGCTGACCCGAAATCCATCCCATTAGGGACGGGGCGGGGCGGGTATCCGTTAAACCCGCTATTTTACCTTATATATACGGGTTTGAGACGGTTTATTCCGCCCTGAATCCTGACCGGGTCAGAGATACCCGTCCCAAACCCGCCCTAAACCCGATTACAGTTATCTTAAACCCGTCCCATTAGGGGCGGGGCGGGTACATGATATAACCCGCCCCATTGTCATCATATATAGAGTATATATGAACTAAAATTAGTGTGTTTTATCATTAGGAGTTGATTATGTGATTGGTTGGTTAGCTAGATGAGTTTCAGAAATTTATGAGAAAAACGACTTTGAAAAAAAAACATGACTTTAAAGGATTAAAATCTGTTAAGCTTAAGTTAAATAATTTTTGAATCAAAAGACATATCAGTATCATCCTAATATAGGTTTTTATAAAAAAAATTATCAAAAGGCTTTATAAATGAATAGACTATCATTTTTTATTAGAAGGCTTTTGAAAGTCAAATCATACTTAGAGCACTGGTATAAGTGCAAAATTAGAATTTAATGATTTTTATCTAAATGTGTCGTCATTAAAAGCTAAACATTTAGCTTTTAGCCATAGTAAATGCAAAGAATAAGCCAAATTTTGCGACATCCTATGACATCATCAATGTGTCTTCTCTTCGCCAAATGCAAGATCTTTGGGGGGGGGGGGGGGGGGGATACAATGCCAGCCTTTGAAAAAATTTCTTTAAATTTATTAAAAAAAAAGTAACTTTTTATGTTAAATTTTAGCATTTAATTGATGAAACCAATACTAATGCTCTTAAGGCGAAGGCTTTAAATAAAAAATTTTTTAGCAAATATGAAAATGCTTTTAAAGTTTAAATAAAAAAACTCAATTCGATTAATAGATGAATTACATATACGAAAACTATAAAATATAACAAACTCAACAAAAGTCTTTACAAGTGAAAGTCAAAACTTTATTATCTCCATGGAAACTAATCATTTAATTTTATACATAAACAAAATTAATGATTTAGTGAAAAGTCAATAATAATTAAATTAAAAATAAACCTAATTTTAAAAATCTTGACTATGAGTTCTTTTAATGTTAAGAAAAAGACATCAATCCCACTTAAAAAGAAATAGGTAGAACCGAAGAATAGAAAGAGTTAGATCTTAGTATGTGTTGTTCCCGCAAAGCAAAGAGCATTCGCTCAGCTCATAATGTGAAAGTAGTAAAACCTTTGTTTGTTGGCTTCGGCAAACACTTGTTAAAGTAAGAACTGTCTACAAAAGAAACGATGCGAGAACATATTCTCTTTTCTTTGATGCTTATCATTTTATACAAACCCATAGTAGAGAGTTCCGTCACGAAAAACATACAATTTGTGTGATTAATAAAAGATAAAATAAGCCCTAAGATTAAAACTACCAAAAATAGTCATATAAAGACAAATTCTTTTATTCTAGTACTAGAACACACTAAAAGCAAAAGCCATACTTTCTCCGTTGGATCCCGAATCTTTGCCACAAACTCCCCCCCCCCCCCCAAATGCTCTCCCCTTCGACAACACCACACAAGAGAAGAGTGAACAAAAAGTCTATTGCAAGAGGTGGCAGTAGAAGTTGAATTAGGACAAATATATTTTGTTCCGATATCAAATTAAAATAATAATAAAAATAATTCTTCTTTATTATTATTATTAAGAGAAAGATTATATATACTTACGTAATTATAAATATATGACAATTAATTAATTAAAATTTTTTTCTAATTAATATAAATCATTACACAATATTACATGTCACTAAGTACTACAACTTTTAATGAATTCATGTCCGAAATAAATAAATAGATAAGCCAAAATGCATATTCGAAATGTTACATGAATAGATATGATCCACCCGTAGTGACTTAACTGGTCTCTAATAACACTTAAAAAACATATAACATAAAGTGAACAAATAGCACAATAAGTGACCCGCATCTCCATAACACCCTCCGACTCAAACAATACATAGATTCTACATGCTCAACGCATTTATAAGTTGTAGTGCTTACTAATTTATAAACAACATAATATCAATGCACTCAATATAGGTCATTATCATTTGTCACAAGCCATCAAGTCACACGGTTGCATCACAATACCAAAATTACGCTTAACCTATCATATTATAACACAACCATCATATTCCAAGTCATCTGGCTTTAGCTTATAATCTCATTACCAATGGCCTTAGCTTATCACATTAGAATAGCCTTAGCTTATCACATTAGAATACGAACATCAGACCTTTGCCGGTCAACATCATATTGGAATCCAGTCCCACTACATCGCTCAGTCCTCCAGTAAAGTATTAGGGCCATCAGCCCTATCACAGTAACAATATCACAATCCTCCAATATCAAACTTAGCCTATCAAATCATATATCCAATGATGTTGTAGCTTGTCAAATCATACCTCCATTACTCTAATATTAGTGGCCTTTAAGTGCTACTTATCAAAACCAATCCTCCTCACATAGCACAGGCCCAACAAGTCACAGTCATCAATACAATCACAACAGTATAAAATAGATATCCAAACATTGATCATTACACCATATATCATTGGATTCCCGACTGGATTACCACATCATTTATAGCTATTATGCCAAAACAACATCATAATAGTCCAAGTTGCATTAGATTGACTCAAACCAGTCGGAGCAAACATGCAAAAACTGCATAAAAAAGAGGGTAGGGGGATAAAACTTAATGCACGCAAGACGCACGGATTTGAGCCATAATCAATAATTTATGATACCCTAAGATACGCCCAATCTGTAATCTAATAAACAGGACTCTAATAATAAGGAAATGAATTTCAAAGGCATAAATATGTCAACATCAAAATTGAACTCAAAATAAGCTTTTCAGGTTTTGCACAGCTCAATAAAAAATTCATCATTTTAAAAGCATAGGAGCATGGGTCAACGATGAATTGCCTGGCGTGGATTGACATGCAGAATTGACAATCATTTTTACAAAGTTCAGAACAGAAACCTACTCAACTTCCCTCCCCGCTTTATTCGGAGTGGTTCTTCAATGCACCATCATTTCATCCAGAAACGAATCTTCCCCGGTTTCCACCCCCTTTAAAACGGAGTCCTCCCATAATGTTGCCAACAGATCCTCTCCCAGAGACAATCTGACGAAACAGTATCCTCATTCACCACTTAAACGGTTCCACTTTATAGCGGATCTCTCCTGCTGCTGTGGGGCCTGCGCAGCAGTGCCATCCACCTATCCCTTTTGCATTTCTGCCCACTTCACTTGAAGGAACGCTGGCAGTCAATCATACAGGGACACGTTCATTCTTCCCTACCGTCTATTTTCCCATAATAGAACCGCTGCAAAAATAACCGTTAGTCTTCTAACAGGTAATATGAGTAGGAGAAAACCACAATAAAACAAGGGTAGATTCCTCACACCGCTGGTGTGACCTGATAGATTTTTTTCTTTAACATTTTAGGACAGACTAAATAATGCTGTAAATATATAAAATTGAATAAACAACAAATTTAAATAATTACACAAATAATGAAACCTTCAATTTTTTTATATTTTTCTTCATTTTATGATTTATTTTTATCTGAAAATATTAATTTTCATTTATTTACACTACGGTTTTCAATTATTAAAAAAATTGTGAAACTATAAGTGAAAAGAATTGTTAGAAATGAGCCGAGCAACTGCCAGAATTCTCAAAAGCAGTTTAAGATATTTCAGAAATTTTGAACGAAGTTTGAGGAATCTTCCCTAACCTAAACGGTGATCTAGAGAATTTACCCCTAAACGTGACAAAAGGGCACATAGAAAATAACTCACAATTTAAAATCTGCAAAACCATATCACAATGATGGCTTCCTGCTTCGTACTTCCTGCTCGCTCACACCATGCTCCTTTATTTCAAGCAACATATTCATGAGTTGGCAAGGAATCAAAGTCACAAATCCTTGAAAAAATAAGCCCAGCGGAATGAAAATATTGAATTTACATGCCGAAATAGGCACAAACTCCGACAAAATATACCATGTCTTAAATTTCATACTTTCAACACCAAAAAAATATCCAGATGAACCGTAATAAACATTAAAAAATTTAGTAAAGTGAGATTTTCATATGATTTCATAATATGGGGTCCCTCCATCAAAAAGCAGAAAAAGTAATCAAATATTCACAAAATTTCAGGAGCTAAAATAAAGAATACAAACATTGTCAAAACTTGTGAAGATTTTACTGTTATCTTACAGTTCCATATTATTTCGTTCATATAGTTGAATGCTCTTAAACATTTTACAGGAGTACGAAATTTTTGGTACACCTGAGCCCAGCGAAACTTATTTAAAGAGTGGATCACATGCCCCTATCTCTTCTTTAAAATAACAATAGTATGCGGAATGCAACATTAGAATACCACAACTTATTATGATAATATATTATCACAAATTTGGAATAAAACAACACAACAATTAGATTTCTCCGCTATCTTTCTCATAGCAACATGCATAAAAGGAAACCACAAAAGCGCACATACAATAAAACACACATAAAGAGAGAGAAGAGGGAAGAGTACCAGATGTAACAAATCTGGTCCTTCAGAAGAGCACCAGATGTAACAAAGCTAACTCCCATCACAATAATTTGCCTCAACAACCTAACATGTGACAGTGATTAAACAATGTCAGCTATTCACAATAACATTCATTAAAAACAGAAAAACGCAATAATGCTTATATTTATGTTACTATTCTGTAATTACAAAAAATAAGGTCTTAGATATCATTCGGGGTAATATATTATGCTTCTATTTTATGTTACCATTCGAGGTAATATTATCATTTACAGCAATATCAAGTAATTGCAAATCTATATATCATCATAAGTTTGACCTTGAAACAGATTTAGGATGTCACACAACAAAACCTAAAATATATAACTGATGAATGGTGCGCTTAAGTTGAAATACCACATAAATAAAATTTAGTAATTAAATGTCCACTTAGAGTATCATATTCATTGAATTTATGTTTTTTTCCTACACTTCTAAAAAGTACAGAACTGGCAAGGGACCGTGGGTTTACACCCCCCACAATTCTCAACAGTACTACCATAGAATAAAGGAAGTCCTACACAATTCAAAAAACTATGACATACATGAAGGGGCTTATTATGGAGAATATCTCCATGTCTTTCAACCTTCATAATAATACCAAATATTTAACCCACTGAACAATACCTTCCATATAATTTCCTCTACTGCAACAGTGTCGGCTCCCATAAATCTACAAAAAACATGCCATATGAAAACCATTCAAGTAAATGACATAATTTATTGTAGACAACTCTCCAACATGATAACTGGTGTGGCTAAACAATTTTTAGACGGATTAATTTGAAGTAAAATACCTCCCCATTAACATCACATTCTGTCAGAGAACCATCCGAACTGCTATTTTTTAATTGAACAAGGTTGAATATTGAACAAGGAGAAAACCAGTTGCATTGGCAAAAGAAAAAGAAATTTTAGTTGTGTTGAAATAATTTTAGAAATATAGAAAAAGAAAGAGGGTAAACACTGCAGGGAAACTTTATTACTGTACTTGAGAAAAAAAAACGGTTCGCTCTAGCCATTGAGCAAGCAATTGCGAGCTTATACTGTTCGGGTCAGCTGAGCCTACTAAACCTGCCACTTCTTCCAACATGGGGTCTGGATCAAAACAACAGATAGGTGGAAACATAAACCAGCCTCCAAATCCCAATTGGAAAGCTGTTTCCCATTCATAATTCACTATTATCATACGTACGCATTAGTCATCCAGAATTGCTAGCCACTTCTGCAGCTCGCTGTCTCATCATTTCCTTCACTGCTGCCCTCCTCCGAGAATCTGACTGGTGCTGTAGTCTCCTCATATGTTCTCTCAGGTCCCTGAACCAAATATATACACATTAAAATTAATAATCAGCAGTGACACAACCACAACAAAGCTATGACATAAGAAAACAATCCACTTTCAAAACAAATCAAATGCCAGTTTAATGACAAACCTGCAGCGTGGAACCTGACATTCAGGGTTTTTGCAAGCCCGAGCATGAAGTTTGAGAAGATACCACATTTTCTTACACAGAACACAACCCCCAGATGCACGCCTTCGGCATTGAATTCCATGACGAAAAAGACCCTTCACCTTTCGGCAATTTGGATACTGGCATTGTGGAGAAGGGCATTGGGATGCATGGACAAGAAGGTCCAACATTTTCCGATGCTGAAAAATTGAAGCATTAGACTTTACTAAAAGATCTGATGTTTCTACGATTCAATCAATCAAACAATCTCTCTTTCCTCCTTTTCTATACATAAATTATAATCTTCTATATCATCGTGCGTTTTTTAAAAATAAATATCTATTAAATCTGTCTGCAGAAGCCTGTTACCCCCCCACCCCTCCCAACAAAATAAAGCAAATTGTATTCCATTTTCCACTAAACGATAAAAGTAGGAAAAAAGTATCATGAGAGAGGACAACATGCCTGCAGTACACGCAGTTGTCTGGCTTCTTTGTTTTGCACATCACCATCGACCACAGATGGATGATTTGTCAATGTATGAGGATGATCAATTCCTCCATCTTTCTGATAACACGCATTGCACACATCATAATCAGGACAAGTCTCACAATGCCAGCCTTGACCAGTTTCAATGTCGAGGTGGCATTTATAACAAGTTGTCACAAAGGCAGGAGCAGTTGGGTTGTGAAGATGATAAAGGATCATCATGGAGGAATGTTTAGCCCGGCGTAGGGTATCATATTGGTAATGATTTCCTTGACAAAGACTCAGAAATGCCTGTCTAGTGTCAAAAAATTCACTCTCCAGAATCTCATCTTTATCTTTAGTGTCAACAGGAACATTGTTTATTTCAACCTGCAGTGATTGACCATCCAAATTTAAAAAATTAGAAAAAACTAGTCTAATGTCCAAACACTGCGAAAAATAAAATAGAGATTGGTGAGTTAGAACTCTGCCATTTAGGAGAAAATTAAAAACTGAAAAACTTACTTTGTACAGCACATGTTTATCCTTCTGATTGGTAGGATGTCGCTCTCTCTCTTCCAATTTCTGTTCAGTGGCATAACAACTGCACATATGATGGCAGATATTCAGAGCGAGGACAATAATACAAATAACCTAGAACTATATTCCAGAAAGGTAGTATGACATAAAAAAAACATGAACAAACTTTGAAAATTTATGGCTGTAGTCAGTCTTTCATATTCTACTAATCCATAAGGTTGAGTGATTTTGAAAAGAAAAAAAATATTGGACAACACATTACATTATATGGTGATATTTTCCATACTACCTTTTCAAATAACTAACATCGTTCAACCATACATATATATATATATATATATATATATAAGAGAGAGAGAGAGAGAGAGAGAGAGATTTACACAAATTTGAACCTTAGAACAAAAACAATTGAACAAGAGAAAACCCTCAAATTATTATGTTTTTCATCCATAGAGATGGATAACTATAAAAACGCTCAACATGTCCGTAATTTGAGCTAGCTAACCCACACCAACAAAAAGTAGGCTAGCTCCTATTTCTCATTTTTCTCAAAATCCTAATAGGCTCCAAATCAGGCACTTCCGCATATTAAGAAATGCTTACCTGTCACAAAGCTGAAATTTTTTGCACTGGTCACATGTCCATCGGTTTCCAGACACCATCAACCGACAACAGTGAGTGCATGCATGCTGTAGATGAACCATTATAAAATCTTCCTTCATAGGGGAAATTGTTGCGCCAAGCTGCAGAGAATAGCGCACACTCAAATGAAAACAAACAAAAAAAAAATCCATATAATTTGAAGATATAGAACCACGGCAGACCAAAAAACATGTCCATGTGTATTGTATAAATATCATTTACTCTGGGGGTTACAGAAAGCAATCAAAGAAACTGAATGAATAAAATGATTTTGGATGTTCATAATTACTCTATGCATTAGCAGCAGATCCTTCGATGCATTGCCATACATATCTGTCTGACCAGATGCTTTCAGAGCTCGTTTACTAACAGTCTTCTTTGTTGTTACTTTCTTATTTAGCTTTCGACCTTCTTCCTCTTGTTGAAGCTCATTTATCATATCCTCTGCAGTACCAGGCCAGTAGTCGCCATCAAAATATGGGAGCCTAGCTGCTGTTACCTTAGCCTTACAGTCACCTTTGGAGATGAAGAAGTGGTCATACATATTAGTGAGATCAACTGCAATATTTTCCTTGGCAGCCTTTTTTAACATTGATAAATACCTGAAATAAAAGGAAACCATACAAGTAACATTAACACAAGAGACAGTAACAGGAACTTATACCAACAAACACTATTTGAAGTACATAATGTTCCTGGAGCTCACCACTCTCTGAGTTTTTCAGATTTAGGTGTCTTCTGAATCTCGGGGTGACAATATAAAATATAATCTTCACCCTTCAATGGAGGGCAAGCCCAAATATAGCAACTCGTGAAACCCCGTTTCTTGCAGTAATCAAGGTATCCAATCTGGAAATACCAGAACTCAAAAGCAGTTAAACCAAAATGTAATAAATTTGACAGAAGTTAAAATCAGTTAAACCAGAAGTTAAAAACAGTACATAGAATGTTTCATCCTCACCAGAATCTCATGGTAAACAAATGTGCGGAGAGCTTCTCCGCTTACTGCTTTAATCTCAGGCCTGAAGTATTTGACAGAATCTAGATAAGACAGATAAACACGGCGCTGATTTGGAAAGCGACACTCTGATCCAAATTCTTGTACATACATTCCAAACAGGCACACTTCCACGCCTTCAATTTTCTGAAACAATAATATTACCTAACAGAAACAACCATTAGCCCACAAGTAACCCTGCATTAAGCAGTGATTCATATCGGAAATCTTAAAATCATAGCACTAATCTCCATACTAGTCTGATTTTTTTAACCCAAATTATTTTCCAAGGAAACTGCCTCTCATCAAGTGGTTACTTGTTTGAACTCTGCCATTCCACTATAAAGTTGAATTTTCAAATAGAAAATATAAAATATATAGAATACCTTGGATTTATAGGGGAATTCTGTGGGGTAATTCTCTTCTTGAAACATTTCAAGAAACCTTTGCTTCACTTCCAACTTTTTGTCGACGGAAGACACAACTCTAACTACAAGTGCTTCAGCTCCAGGAACCTTACAATAAAAATATGGAAAATTAACACGTGACCGAATACGCTAAAATATATGAGATGCATGATCTCTGGCAGGTAAAAAAAATAAGAACCACCATGACACAATCAAAAACTCAGCCATATGCACAGCTCGGGATGAAACATGCAATGTAGACAAAAAAAAACATTAGTCAGCACCCAGCAAAAGAATTAAGACAAACAAAAAAATTATGGATTTTTTAGTGATGATAATTGCATGTGTTCACAGGAGCTTCATGCACCAGGTTTGCCTTTTTTTGATATACTTATATACAACAGCCACTCAAGGTACAACATATTTTATAGCCATTTTCTTTTTAAAAATGAAGAAAATACCCCTATATCTTGCAAAAGATAGTTAAAAATTATTACAGTTTTTGAGTAATGGATACAGTTTTCAACAAATTTGATAGCATCCTATGAATACAATAAAATTTGTCCTGGACTGGATAGCAGATAAAACTAACATAATGGTGTTAGTGGAACTGGGACGCTTTCAGCAAATAAAATGTGGATCATATCAAAATTAGCTGTAAATTATTTGAATTGTTTATCATGTGAATTATTTGATTATTTTAACATATAATTAATGAACAAGACATGTAGCTCACCTCATCATAAGTTTTCCCTTGAATTCTTGCCCTTTCCAGTCTCTCCTGCTTCAATCCCTTGAATAGTCTTTCCTCTATGTGGTCACTAAGAAGTGTTTTCGGCAAATCCTTAGCCCCGAGAACAGCATTTTCTGGCAAGGGTTTGCGCTCACCTCTTTCAACCTCGGCTATACAGCAATTAGGGCAAGTATATTCAGCTTGTCCACCATCATTTCTCCGGCTATTAAATAAGGTACAAATCTGATGCTGCCAAGCTTCACATTTATCACATTGCACCCACTGCATGTCACGATCAACATTAAAACCATATAAACCCCATGTGACAAAGTAGAAAGTACAAAAGAAAGTAAAAAATTGTACCCCTTCTTCTGTTTGCTTATCATTTTTCATTTTCTGCAAGTTTGCCTTCGGAACAGCAGCTCCATCGGCCAAAATAGCATCGCCAGGAGATTTGCTATAGCAATGGATACAGAAATAATGGCGTGAATCACCAGTTCCCATGGTATAGTACATAGCATTTTGCTTGATGCGAACACCACATCGCGCACAATATATTGGTGGAGGTTCAAAGTAGAGCTTCTCCACAGCACACAACTGACAACAGCTCTCACTCATTGAATGTTCCATTGCTTGATTCTTCTCTGCTTTGGTTTTACTCTACAAAGAAAAAATAAATAGGGGAGTCTAGTAATCTTCCCAAAGTAGTATATAAATATCAAATGGAAAAATGAAAATTTTCACAGCCAAGAACAAAATAAAAAAACATTTGCAATAAAAAAAGAAAGAAAACCAACACAAGAACTCAACAACAAAGAATGGCAAAATATATATCAAACATCATAAGAATTTTATTAAAAACACCGAGACGGTTACAGATTACGAGCAAATATCATAAATAAATAAAATTGTACAAACAACAGCACACTGAACTTCAGTCTTAAACTTTAATAAACCTAAAACTTTCATGTATCACAATAAAATCCAAGCTGACCTGGCCAATCCACTGCCGAAGACCTCTAATATGCTGATGTATTTGTTCTGGAGTAAAAAATTCAATCAATGAAACCCCCTTTATCTTTGGTTTCCCACACATAATGCCCTTGGCAGGTTCAGCAGCCACTGCAACATTTTCTCGCTTCACCTGATCAGTTTCCTTCTCATGTACAACCATTTCTTGATTAGCAAAATAGGCAGATTCATCATCAATCCTCTGGGCATTGAGATCACTATTTTTATCCTTCATCTTACTAGAATTTGGGCTTAGTTGTCCAATACTTAGAGGAATTTTCACTGTATCATTAGTAAACTCCGATTTAAGGGACCCATGTCTACTCAATTGTAGCTTTTCTTCAGACAGCAAATTCTGAGACACATGCGTTTCATGAATTACAGGAACAGATACCGTAGAACTCTCAACCTTAGGAATCAGGGAATGGAAGTGTGGCTCTGTCTTCAGTCTTTTCGCAGAGGGTTGCAGGTCATTTGATGTTTCAACAATGGACGGACAAGACTTTGAAGCCAATATTCTGGCCAAATGTTCCTCAGTATTGTTGGATGTACAAGTTACACTCGTAGAAAGGACCAATCCAGAATCAGTGTTTACCCTGTAATGCCGGTGCACAAATTTTTTAACAGGAACACAAACAGGACACCCTGGGTGACAACAATGCTTGTAATGACTAAATAAACTCCTTGAAAGGCGACACCGGGGAGTAGAACAGAGAGACAGCTTACAGCTCTCAATATGCCTCCATAGCCTCTGAACATCAATGCAATGAGGCTCTAAGCACTTCCCTTCTGGTTCCACGCAACGACGCGCATGGAGCATGAACAAAAGCCACCGCTGCTGATTCAAAAATTGCAGTTTACGGTTTATTGAAGTGGATCTCAAAGCGTCACCACTGGCAATTGGAATACCCACTGTGCCTTTAGAAGCAATGGATTCACCAATTATGGAACCCTTTGAAGAAAATTCATCGCGGCCAGTCCCATACTGTCCCATTGTCCGATGCCGAGACACTTCCTGGAGATGCTGCTCATTTGACATGACAGATATATTTTGTGATAGAGGACTCCACTGCTCTTGCATTCCAGTTTCGGATTGAACTGTAACCGAGCTGGAACCATTTTGAGGTTCAGTAACAAATTGATGTGGATGTAAGTATTGCTGCATAGGCTGGGAAATCTGACAAGACGAGGAATATGTGCTCAGTTGGTTAGTTGAAAGAGATTGCATTTGTGCACCTACAATATGTTCTTCAGTAGATTTCTGCTGGAGCTGATTCTGCAACTGAGAAAGTTGCAATTGCTGCAGAACTTCATTGCGAGTTTCCACATCTTTATTACCCAAATCAGAAGCTAATGGCAACTTTCCAAAAGTATCATTTATGAACAAATTATGTTGCTTTTGCTGAGAAATATGTGGAACAAATTGCTGCTGCTCTTGAAACTCGTGTGGGTGCTGCTGTTGTAGAAGTTGTTTCTGTTGATAAGATTGCAAGAAATTCTCCTTTGGTGATAATTGGGAAGAACAATTCATCTTCTCTGATAGATCCATAGATTGAGGCTTTACATTTGCAGAATGTTGTTTATTTTGCAGATTCAACTCATCTGCAATTAACCGAGATCCTGCTTTCGACATACCATGCAAATTTACAGCATTCAAACCTTTTAGATTCATCACTGAACCAACAGACAAAACAGGTCCGCCAAAATTTCCAGCACCAGAAGGATTGGAGAAACCCATCCTATATATATCACCTGCCAGATAAATTGTTTGCTGTGAGAAAGACTTTATGAGCAAGAATACAAAACATAACCTAAATCACATGCAGAAAAGAGGAAGACAAAGGACTAACAAAAAATTACCCTCCATTGATGAACCTTCAAGTTGATCAAAATGCTGTGGCAATGATTTGGAAGAATTAACATAATGTGTTCCAGTAAAAGAGCCCTCAGAAGTGCCAGATACATTCACCAATTTGGAATTACCACCAACCATTCCTACCTCACCATTTAGAGACCCATTTGAAAATGCATAGGGTTTCTGCGCAGAACTAATTCCACCACCAATTTGCCTGCCAAGGTTGCACAATATATGGCTGCTTTGTCCACTAGCCTGTTGCTTTTGTTGCTGCGTCTCTGAGAACATTGTTGAATTCACAGTGGAAAATCCGCCAGTATTAGAAGCACTCATGTTCATGTATGATTGATTGTTATTTTTACTGTTAACAAATCCAGGCATCATTTGGCTACCAATTCTTTGGACACCCAGTGATGAAAAAATATTGTTTCCAGAGCTTATGGAGACCTTGGAAGGAGATTGCTGATATCCATTAGAAAATTTTCCTGCAAGCAAAGGGAGCCTCTCTTATACCATGACAGGAAAATAATATGATAAAAACAGCTGCTAAAGGATTACAAAATGAACTTACCAACAAATGAACTGTAGGAACCACCATGAATCATAGAAGACCCATTGCCAGTTGACAAAATGTTTCCACCATCAGCATTTGTGGATGTTACGGTATTACAAATACTAGCAGCAACTCTGGAAGTATCCATGGAAGATGTTACATTCAAGTTCGAGCTCACATGGTGTGACATGCCAGTGGTTGGTATCATTTTCCCAATTGAGTTGACAGGTTGGGGAAATTGATGACGATGATTACGAGAAAACCTGCACAGGCGATGCTCCAAGGTATCCAAATTCACATACTCTTCCTGACATTGCAAATAACACGGAATAATGCAAAATCTATTAGTTCTATGATATTTTATAGAAAAAAAAGGTAATGCAAACAAACTAATACAATGCAACTGGATTGACAGAGAAGTCCATTAATTCAGTCCGAAAGATGTAACATCATAAATCAAACATCAATTATCACTTATAAAATATGAGAAGAATTGCACAAAATCCATCATCTGGATCGAGTGTGTAGTACAAACATTTATCGTTATATACCATGGTGACTGCACTCTGAAAAAGAAAGGCTTCAAACTGTTTCGCAAGATCAGCTATCCTCCTCTGATGTATTTCTTGCCCTTGGGGCTGCCTCAAAATCAAATAACTGTAGCTGGAGAAAAAAAGTTCAAAAATACTCAGTTGTAAAAATTGCAAAATGCAAGCACCTAATTATTCAATGTTTTGTTATTGACAAATACACTAAATGTTTTGTGGGTGGGGTATGAAAAGTGGGTTGATTTTTTTTCCTTTGCTTGGTAGAGATAGAAATGCAAAACATGCAAACAACTATTCTATAGCAATCAACAATCAGCAATCCTTTCCTTTGCTTTGATTTTTTTTTCCTTTGCTTGGTATGAAAAGTGAGTATGAAAGTATATCCGGTGATGCAAAACATGCATTGTAATATGTGTACTATTTTCTATAGCAAAATGATGTGAAAAGCTATAAAAAAGCAATCAACAATCTCATTATTTGGTTTAATTGGTATTTCATATTATATTATTTTTTTATAATTATATTTACATTATAAAAAATACATTTTCTATATCTTTTCCACCTCAAGCAAACAACTATTCTTTCCACCTATTTTTTTCCACCTATTTTATTTCTATCCCTTTTCCACCTAAATTTCTTCCATAACTTTTCCACCCTTTACCAAGCAAAGGGTTAAAGAGTAATTCTTGAATTCCAATTAAAACAATTTAAAGAAATTTCTCACATCAATAATAAATGCTAACAAACCAGAGATACCAATTAACTGAATGAAGACATTTTTTGCCCAAAATAACCCAAAAAAAAAAACAACCTAAAACAGATACATAAAAGAAAACATATTATAAGTAAATAAGCTTCTTACATCTTCTGTATCATATATCTTCGAGCTTTTAAAACCTCGTGATTCATTTCATGTTGACCACCCATGGCTGGCACTTGAGAATGGACAGCATTTATATTGGGCTGGGATAGTCCAGGCAACTGAGTGCCAACCTGATTACACAGCTGTCCTGAGATCTGATCCGACAAATGTACTGGCACATTCATCTTTAGGCCTCTTCTAACAAAGTCTCATACAAAACAGTGTTTTCACGAGTGCCCTGTAATGAGACAATATTACAAAGGTGGTGAAATTGCCTTCAGTAGTTTGGTAAGACTTGCACATAGTAATAATCATTGAGAAAAGAAATTCAATTAAAATTAACTTAATGACAAGTACAGTATGTACTTATTTCATGTTTTTATTTTTTATTTTTCCCTCTTCATGTTTTTTGTTTTTATTTCATGTACTTATTTTTTAAAAAAGATGCTGTTTTGGTTAATCTGTTATGTGTATGCAATTCCTAAAGCCGGTGCTATGTAAACAAAACCAAACCAACCAGCCTTAATACCAACAAAATGGGTTCAGCTCTATGAAGCCGGTGTTGTGTTTTATAATGTCTAACATATTCATGATCTACAGAGACTCAGTGCCGCATACAGTTCCAAAAGACATGTGTGTGTGCGTACGCACATGGCAAGCTTCCACCAAATTCAATACGTTTGAGCTTATTCAAGGGAAACCGGAACTATCAATGTCCATTACCCATTGTGTATGGATGAGATTGCAACCTATTATGATAGTTTATAACTCTCATCTTAATAGAGTCCCCAAATAACAGGAATACCAAAAAAAAAAAAAGATGTCATAAGTGCATGACTGTGGGGTTGAAACTTGATTGAAATTGTAGGAGGAATGGGTAACTTTAAAGCCTTCAAATAGAATGCAATAATAATTTATTCCATAAACGAACGAATGAGCGATAATATCAAATGAAATCAAACAAAACATGGACTTAATTAACTTGCAAGCTCTAAAGACGCGACGGCAAAGCAAATTGTTAGGTTGAGTAAACAGCAACAGCAGCACAGTAAAAATACTGGGGTGTTTGAAACAAGCAATTGAACATGCGAATATTACAAGATTAAAATACAAAATTTTAAAAATATGATTTTAAAGAGAGAGAGAGAGAGAGAGGTTTTACTGGTATGACATGAATTAGGGCACCGTGCGAGAGAAATTGGGGCAACTCAGGAGGAGAGTAGCGGTGCGTTGGTTGAAAAATCCATAAATTGAAGAAGAATTGAAGAGAATTGGGAGAGGGAAGGAGGGAGATTGCAGAGAAAAAGGGAAAGAGAAATTAAAACAAAAACAAAAAAACCTAACCCTATAAGTCTATATATTAGATACGTAGATATAACAATTCGAAGCGATGCGGCCTTCTTGGCGGGAGCGGATATAATTATTATGATGCACAAGTCGCGTCTCGCCCTCTCTTCGTCGATTGCGGATTTGTATGGGCGAGGCGAGTGGGTGCCGAGGTGTTTATCGATGATTATCATCGACATCCAGTTAAACATATATATATATATATATATATATATATATTATTGTCTGCTGGCGATGTCAACGCGAAAAAGAGCGTAACAACCGTCTTCGTTTCATTTAACTGTTGTTTCACCAACGTAAAAAATATATAATTATTTTTTATTACAGTAAATAACATATTATTTAAATAAAAAAATCCTGAAAACAGAAAAAATAAATATGTCTTAAATGAATGGCCCTTGACTCGTTACACTTTTTTTTTTTTATATTTTCCTGTTTTATATATATATATATATATAAACCACCTTTGTGTGCGTACACCTTTGACGTAGTAGTATTTTACTAACGTGATAATTTAATCAATTCCGCTTATTATTTGATCAAAACTAATAATACTGTGCAAAGACTTATACAAAATATTGTAAAAGACACTATTTTAGAAAGGATAAAAAGTATTAATAAAATAAAATAGTAAAAATGAGCCGAGAAAAAGCCCACGGGTGGCATATGCAAAAGCCACGGGACCCAAAGGCAAAAGCCTTGAACAGCCCAAGGAATACCCAACAACACGAGGGAATATAAAAAGGCCCTCGGACCAGGCGCAAAAAAGGACCAAGGTCCAACAGATAATGCCGGGCTAATATTATTATTATTATTATATATTAGGGGGTTGACAGTTTGTCCGCTCGCACAAAATGCACCTATTTGACTCTATGGGCTGACATTATATTATATACATATATATAATTTAAATATTTAATATTTTGTCCGGTAAAAGACTCTTTTCCTTTTAAATATATATATCATTTTTCGCCTAATTTATTATAAAATTGAATCTTGTGTGCCTCCCTCCGACACAAATGAACTACTGATTTATAATTTCTTATTTTTTATTGCGATTTATTAGTTTATAGTTATTAAAATTATTATTTGCAACACACTGACATTTTAATAAATTGAGTCGTATTGAACTCTACTTACCTTTTAAATTCCTTTATGGATATTGTTTTACTCTGAGTTTCAAAAATAATAATGGCATAAATAATTTGTTTAAGCAAGTTATTAATAGAATAACAAATAAAGGGTGTTTTCATATTTAAAATTTGTTTCACAACGTTTTACTTTATTGAGTTTTGATGTTGAGTTCTTATTTATTTTAATATTATAAAATTTATATGTTTAGTGCATAGCTTTGATTTTAAAATTGAAGATAATTTTTTATTAGAAAATTATATCATGACACATAAAAATGAAAAAAAAAAATTGCTCCATATAACCAAATATATATTCGAAGAATAATAATAATAATAATAATTTTTTAATTAAAAAATCAATAACTATAATATGTTTTATAAAATAGTCTATGACTTGCATGAAATTTAAATTAAAATTTAAATCATCATTTGAATTTTATGTACACGCTTTTGTATTGTCTAATTCCTATTTTTCTTGCTTTGAATACAAAATTATGATTCAATACGTATTATATTTTTGAATTTGTACTATGTTTGGGCAATACAAACATAGTATCCTTCAATTTTCTTATTATTATGTAGATTCATTCCCTTGCCATTGGCTTGAATTCGTTTTTGTATCCTTCATCCAATTTTCATTGTTCTATTAGTTTTCAATATTCGTTCTGCTACAATGACTAAGGCGCCAGTTATACATCACTAGAAGCCCACCCTCACCTCTTTGTTTCCTCGCATGATGCTCCCATGTCGTCCTACCCCTATCAGTAGTCCTAATGTTAAAAGCAATTTCATTAAGCAGTTTAGCGTGAAAGTTGATAAGCTATGACAGTTGTTGCTTTGCATAGTAGCTTATTTTTTTTTTTATTGATGAATAAAAACATTAATTGTTTACAATCTCAAATTCGGGTGGTGGAGGCAATTTTCGAAGCTTTAACTTCAATCACAACCCTTGATGAGGACATGAATCCTATTGCAACGAAGATGACATGTCAATACAATAAAAAAAAAGATAAATGAGAGAAAATAGGATATTATCTATTTTTTAAATAATAGTCGTATACATACTATGCTATAATGTTATTGAGTGAAGTATATAATGACTTTTTAACTTTTTTAGTTATTATTATTTTTATCTAGGATGAGGCTAGTTATTAGTCAAAATACCACAAAAGGTATTATGTTTTTAAGAGTATTTTTAATAATATTAGGTAAAATCCTATAGTTTTTATATTTAACTATAAAACGAGGCATTTTAAATGAGACCTTAATATATGTTGATAATAAATACAAACTCATGAAAAAAAAACCGGGAGGGAAAAAGAAAACGTGGGCAACGTAAAGAATAAAAGTCTTTTTTTAAAATAAAATTTTAAACTTTAAAAAAATGAATTCAATTCACCAAGAAGAATGTCATGTAACTATTTTTTAATTTATTTTGAAAACAGTAAAGGTAGAACATATATAAGTTAAGTAAGTCATTTTTAACATAAAATACATGTGTTTAAAAATAGTATTATAAAGATCAACTTTGACAAAAAAAGATTTGTTAGAATAATATAGGTTTTTAAAATGAAATAGATATTCGTGAATATCGAAAATTAAAAATCGAAAACAATCAAAGAATATTGTGACATTTTCAAGTTAATTTTAGTTTTTTATTTTTAAATGTAAAATTTCTATATCTAAAAATAACAATTACACGTGGAAGCAGAAACTATTATTATATTATTAATTTTAAAATATAATTTCTTTTCAATATAGACTAGATACAAATGATAAATACATATATTTAAAAATATTATTATAAAGGTCATTTTTTATCGCGGAAAAAGTATGATTGATTATGATATATTTTTTATTTTAAAAATACACTATATTTTATCGGATATGATTATTTTTAAAAATAAAATTATTTTTAAAAGTTGAAAATTTAATGAATTTTTTATTACTTTCAAATAATTTTAAATTTATTGAGTATCATCATTGTTAAATATAAAAAGTTTTAAAGTAAAAATAACAAAAAATATTTAAAAATCGTAAGTTAATTTTTTATATCCTTAAAAATAGTTTTTAGTTTTATTTTTTATTTTTAAAATATAATTTTCTCCGTATAAATATAGACACAAATGATAAGAATGAGTCTGAGACGTCGTCGGTTGTCGGCGGGGCATTAATGTTGACTGTTACCGAACGGCTGATGATGTTGAATCTTGCTCCTCCCTACTAGCCAGACAGGCAGGCACCAAAAGACCGACGCCAATCCATTCCGATCCGATCCGTTCCAATCCAATGGCGAGGTCGAGATCATCATCGTCGTCATGGATGCGTAGGTATGTTAATCCCACGTATTACTTGAAGCGACCGAAACGCCTGGCCCTGCTCTTCATGGCCTTCGTATGTGTCTCCTTGCTCTTTTGGGATCGTCAATCTCTGCTACGCGAACACGAGGTAGATACATAGTCTATAATATATATGTCACCCACCTTCTTCTTCTTCTTCTTCCGTTTCTCACTGCCAGATCTTAGATCGAAGATCTGACCGACTACAAGTCAAAATGTCATTTCTGGCCTCACCTTCTTCTCAAAACAAAACAACAAAACTAAAGTCAGCCTCATCGACAGACCATGTTCACTGTTGTTTTGAAACAAATTTTATTGTTAGACCATTTTCCAGCTTTACATCCGCCGTCAACATTGGATGAATGCTAGATGATGCTAGATACTCCAGACGGAGTCATGTTTTGCTGATTCTGGAACTTTATGTGTATGTACACACACACACACGGACACTGACGCACGCACATGTTTATGTTGCACGGGGATGAAAATGAAACTGATGCCTCAGTTATTGCTCGTCTAAACAACTCTAATTGGCTTTTTCGCAGGGGGAACTTTCCAAGTTAAACGAAGAATTAGCGCGATTGACTAATTTGGTGAGAGACATACCCACATGAATAGTGCGTACTTTTGAAGTTTATTGCCGTCAATGTCATTCTTCGCTGGCTATATGTATATATTTACTTCACTAGCACTCAGGTTAAACTGTATAGCACTACTTTGTTGCTTCCATTGTTTAGGAGGTTTGGTTTGGGTATAGTGACTAAATTTATTAACCGTGCATGCAGCTGGAGGAGTTAAAAGGCACGCAAGCAGATGCAGGTGCAAATACTCACCTTGACAGGAGAATTGGTGAGTCCTCCAAGACAGAGGTGGTTTCAGATGACCCTGTACAGTTTCAACGTCGAGAAAAAGTGAAGGAAGCTATGCTTCATGCCTGGAATGGATATGAAAAGTATGCATGGGGCCAAGATGAACTTCAAGTACGCTGAATCCACTTCTCTGTGTCTCGTTTGTAAATATTTTATTTTCGTGACATTAAAATAAAACTCTATTGTAACACAAAAAAACGTAATTAAGTTTAAACAAACACCTCTCAAAAAGAAACATATGGCTCAATTTAGTTCATCACCATCACTATCAACATCACCCTCCAAATCCAAGATTCTACATTCATCTGAATCTTTAAATTGAATAAAAAACTGGCCAAAGGTAGCGACTGTAGAGAATAAGAAACAGCAGCAGCTAGCAGGGGAGAAGATCTAATGTCCACTAGAGTGTCTGTCAGGATCACAGCCTCTCCGTCCCCTGCAATCGTTTTGTATCTTTTTTCCCTTTGTCCGTTCGGTGGTCTGCATGTGTGTATGTGTAATATATATAACTGTTATTTATTTAGTTATCTGTCTGCACTCTTAGAAGGTTTAATTTTTGCTATCACCGAATTCAGCATGCTGAATCAACAATAAGGTATATTATCGCATATTAAAGATGCTTTTACGCCTGTTATCTCATACATTCTTATTCTGATGGTTATTTTGTTTCTTTTTGATGCGTTGCATAAATTTTATTTTCTTCAGCAGTGCATGTTTCTTAACAGTTTTAGCCATCAAACTTTTGGTGTATGTATATGTGTAAGTGCACATTCACGACAGGGTTCATTTGTACATGGCGTAAACTTAAGCATTTAAGAAGTTGCACAAACATGTTGCATGATTACAAGTCTTGACACTTTCTGATCTCTCCCTGACAATGTGGTTGGGTATTATAGTTAACATTTGTCTTTCTCCAATACTAAGCCAAACTAAGCTTAAAATCATACATTTGTGGGATTTTATCTTCCTTCAAGTCAGAAAAGCTTGCCTGCATATATTAGTTTAACAACCGACTTGCTAATTTTCATTTCCCTCATCAGCCACAGTCAAAGAATGGAATCAATAGCTTTGGTGGTCTTGGAGCAACTCTAATAGATTCTCTTGATACGTTATATATAATGGGCCTACATGAGCCGTTCCAAAGAGCCAGAGAGTTAGTTTTGCTTTAAATTTTATTTCATATTCTATAAAGTTTGTTTTTTTATTTGTTTAATGCAAATTTGATTATGTAAGCTTTCCATTTTAGTTTACCCTATATTACGTCACATCACATTGTGTACTTTAAGTTTGTTGTTCGTTGTAGTATTTGTATCAATTTGTTAAATAACCTGTCATATTTTCCATGGATACACTTAGTATTGGCATATTGTTAAACTAACTGCTATCTGAGATTGAAGCTATACACAATGGACCAATGGTAGATGAAATTTACAAATCTTTTGCAGTATGTATCCTAATGAAACAAATATCCTTATGAAGTTTACAAATCCTTTACAACAAAGGTTCATGGGCTTCATTTTCTGATAAAAAAGTTATACAAGTATTGTTAGCAACTGGTAATAATAATAGTAATGACTTTTAAGTAAAATGGTATATAAGTATAGGTACTAATAATATTAATAATGATTTTAAATTACTATTGTTGGTGTAGGTGAGCAAAAAATAAAATCACTTCAGATGTGAGAATTAAGTTTAGTTATTACTATTTTTAGTGTCCATTGGTAGAAAAATTATTATTATTATTATTTGTATATTTTAAAAAAAATTACTATTAAATTATTGATAAAAATCTTTTGTATGATCGTTTTAGATAATCAAATAAATAATCAAATTCTTAAATTTTAAAATAATTTTGTCACGCCCCCAAATTTGAGCACTCAAAATCAGGAACGCGACGTCCCCACGCCCACTCCAGGGAACGAGGGGTTGGAGACTGATCCATTCCTAAACAATACTACAACAGGGGGTGGTCTACGGGTGGTTAGACACAACATGCAATCGACCAAAATTATGTCGGTGCAATCAATATTTGGGTAACGAATTAAATCAACACCACAAACACAAGAACAAGGTCCACATCCAAGTTTATACAACTCCACGGACCCAAGTCCGAAATAAAATAAATAAAAGATACCAAGTTCATAAAAGGAATCCTAAGGATGTCCCAACGAGCGTGCTATGGCTCCACGGCTACTCCCTACAACCTTGAAAAAAAAAAAAAAGATAAAGTAGGGTGAGCACGAATGCCGTAGGTGATCCCCATCTCCGGTCCTAATATATGCCCTAAGCTACATGAAGCGATTGTGCCAGTGTAGGTTACATTGCATCACAAATAAATCTCATTTAACCACAAATAGAACATCACACCACATTTAAATTTTTATCGAAGTCGAAGGCAAATCAAACACCCACGGAATCCCACCACCAACTCCGAATCATAACCACCATCGATAGCCATATGGGGACTGGGTCCCTGTGACACCTGCACATAGGGAGGGGTACCAGGTGGCCATATAGGGGCGCCCGGTTTTTCCCCCCTATGCGGAACCCGCGGCTAACCCAACGAACTTCCCCACCGGGCACTGGATGAACTAGCGGATCGTTCCAACAACTCAAGTTTAGTTCGACAACTTATAAAATTAGTTCACCAATCCAATGCTAACCACGCACATAGCTATATATTTATATATATAAATGCACATACATATTTAAATACTCATCGAAAATCTAATACCTTAAACGTCAATAAAAAAAAAAGACTAAGTTACAGGTATTTCCATGTTAAGGAACTACAACAGAATCTAGTTATTTGAGTATACATACACCCAAACAATGTTTACACGATTACCCCAATCGAGCCTAATTTATTAAATCATTACTAAAGTTCAACGATATCCCTATATATATATATTCACATCATATATGTATATATTAACATATCTATTTAGTTATATACTTATTTATTTTATTTTCCTTTATTTTGATTTTATTATTATTATTTATTATTATCATTATTATTATTTTTTTATATTTTTTTTCTTCCACCAACCCTACGGGTTGGTGTTGGTGCGTTGAGGGGGGGGGGGGGGTGGGGGGGCGGGACCGCGCCGCGCCCCCTCCCTTCCCCTTCGGCCCCTACGCCGGCGCGCGGGCGTGGTCTCCACGCAGCGGCGGCGCGCCGCGCCGGCGGCCCCCTTTCCTCCCCCTCCGTGCGGGCGCGCACGGCACACCGGGGGGGGGGGGGGGGGGGGGGGGGGGGGGGGGCCCGGTCCACGAGGATGACGCCGGCCCCGTCCGCCCCTCCTGCCCCCGCTCTCCGACACGCGGTAGCCACGGCGGCACGGCCCACGACGCCCGATCCGTGCCCCGGACGACGCCCTTGACGCCTCCCTACGGCACGACCACCGCACCACCAAGAGCCGACGCCCTTTGACGCCTCCCTTCCACGGTGCGACGACGACGCCAATTGTAGCCGACGCGGTGAACATACCAATTCGTATAAAGTAGCCATATGTAATTACTTCTGATTTAACACATACCGATTCTAACATTGTGCTCATACAATTGGATAGTAAATAGTCAAAATCACCTACCCGATTCAAACTCGAAAGGTCAAGAACACGATGGCTCCAAGTCGCTCTTCCTACCGTCTACGCACAATGAATGTAGGGTTTAACCCTAATTTCCCTCTATTTATACCCATATAAATATATATTAATAGATTTATAATATTAATAATAGTAATAATCCATAATAATAATTTGATTAATAATCATAATAATTAATAATAATAGCTAATATTCGTAAATAAGGTATTAACGTCACAATAACTATAAACTTAAAAATATTTTAATAGTAATTATACCTTAACACACGTCACCTAGGTACGAGTCTTTACAAATTTTATCTTGATTAAAACAAATTAATGTTCTAAATTTCACATACCCTGAATTTAAGATATAGAAACTCGTAAATGAAATAAATATATAAACTAATATAACAATCAAACAATATTTTAACTTATTTAATACTAAAAAAAATATTAATTTAAAAATAACATCAATTTGAAAATTTGAATCACAATAAAATTCAAAAATAAAATTTAAAAAAGCTTGATTATGAGTTTAAATAAGCAGTTGATAAGAGATGTCTATGAGCACTGGAATTGGATTCATAAAATATTTTTTAAAATTGTATATATATGACTAAATATTAACCACATATGACTATAAAGTATTATCTAAGTATGCATTTTAGCTAAAACTTTTAGCAAATTTTACTCCATTAGTTCCCTAAATTTAGAAAACCAATGGAATAAAAATTATAATTTGTTAATGTTTTTAACTAAAACATGATAATTATATGTAATTAATATTTAGTCATGTGTATACAATTTAGAAAAATATTTGATAAATCCATTTCTAATGCTCTAATATTGTTGATGCTCCACCAATGCCAAAATTCTCAAATTGTTATTACGTTGGGTTATAAATATTATTATTAAATGATTATTTTTAAATGAAGTAGCTTAGCTCATAAAATTAGTTTTAAAAAATTAATTTTTTTAAAAGGTCTCATGGTCAAAGAGTTATGGCCGTCAGCCAATTTACAAAAATCTAAGGGGATTGCCTCAAAATTTAACATTATAAATATCCAATGTTGGGCTAGTCAGGGTTGGCCTGCTCTCTCAGGCCCAACTTACGTTTGTCATGACTATTGTTGTTATTATACACACACACACACACACACACACACACAAAACAACCTAACCAAATATACCCTAACAAACCAATTATGTTAAGTCAATAGAAATTGCAAAACCAAGTTTTCTTATCCAAAACATGGTTTTGAGGGGAAATCAGGTACCCACAACGAGTTACTTAAAAGAATTTGTTACAGATGTAGCACATTATTTTGAGCTAGGTTTTAATGTATGGCACATAATAGACTGCATTTTGAACTGGTTTTAACTTTTCTCTTTGTGGGCTGGCTGCTTTTGTTTTCTGAATTTAATTGCATCCGTGTTTCATTCGTACCCACTTCGTTATTTTGCGATGTTACCCTGTATGCTAAGGAACACCCAAACAGTTTACTCTGTAGTCATGTTTGTATCGATTATCATAAAATTGAATTTTTTTTCCTGAGAATGTGTGCTTTTTGTGACAGGTGGGTTGCTAACTCATTGGATTTCAACAAGAATTATGATGCTAGCGTTTTTGAGACAACCATAAGGTTGCATTATAAGGTTTAATATAGAATAAGTTTTAATGCCATCTATCCAGATTAATATAACTTTTTGAGTTATGTGTGTCATCATCTTAAATTCTTAACATTAGCAAGTTACAGCGACATTGCTATTTCTAATATATGGTTTCCCTTTCCATTGAATCTTCTAACTGATAACAAGCTACATTGTTATATCTAATACATAGTTCCCCTTTTATTGAATCCAGAGTTGTTGGGGGACTTCTTAGTGCATATGATCTCTCTGGTGACAAAGTTTTCCTTGAAAAGGCTAGAGACATTGCAGATAGACTTCTGCCTGCATGGAACACACCATCTGGAATTCCCTATAATATTATTAACCTAGAGCAAGGAAATGCACATAACCCTGCTTGGACTATGGTAAGTTTTAAATTTAAATGCATCAAGTTGGTGATTCCAAGTACTTCGTTGATGGAATTTCACAGTTAATTATTAATATTTCTTCCATCTATTTTTGGGATAAGAATGAAATACTAAGTTATTATTGGTGATTATTATTATTTCTTCCATCTATTCTTGTAGCTTAAAATACTAAGTTTATTTCAAATCATTAAATTTAATGTTAATATATTAATATAATAAGTTAATAATATAAAAATATTATTCTTAATTGATCAATGTTTGCAAATTAATTTATGTAACCTAAGCTTGTTAGGCTTGGGTTGACTTTGGGCTTGTGCCAAATAGTATTGGACTATTGGGCTAGGGCTCAAGTTTTTTAAGCTCATAAGCTTAAAACATATTTTTAGGCTTAGGCTTGTCTGAAATGAATAACAAGTCAAACTTTTTGCGAGCTAATCCCTAGCTGGACCCGAGTAGCTTGGTTGGCTGACAGCTCTACTTAATCATAAACATGAGAGTTGAAATTGAGTTGGTCTTTTGGTGCTTAAGTGTGTTCTTTTCACAATGATATTTTCGCCTCTTTTTTAGAGTGTTGAAACCTCTAATCTCTGGTAGCACCTGCCTAGTTTGGATCTTTTCGCCTCTTTTTTTGGGTTGCATTCCTGAGTATTTTATTTGCATGGTTTCTAGGGTGAGAGTATCCTAGCAGATTCCGGTACAGAGCAGTTGGAGTTTATAGCGCTTTCTCAAAGAACAGGAGACACAAAGTATCAGCAGAAGGTATATCATTCACTTTCTTGTCTATAATTTAATAGGTTTCATTCGAAATTTAGCATACGTGGTTATTGTCAGGATGCCTCCCAGTTGTGGGACATGGCATGATTCCACTTATTCAGTAAAAATCCCTTTCAAGGTTGGTGCTTGGAAGTATATTTATATGGACGCTGATTATTATATTTATAGACCTTGTCCCTGATCCCTTGTACAGGCTACTCTTGGGGAGAATAGCAGTTTAAGTGGTTTTTGTTGGCAGTGAATTGAATGGCCGCTGGACTGATTTTGCAGGTGGAGAATGTTATAACAGAGATAAATAAAACCTTCCCTGCAGATGGGTTACTGCCCATATACATTAACCCTTACAGTGGAAAAACATCACAATCTACCATAACTTTTGGTGCAATGGGTGACAGGTATTCAGTAGACTTATTTTGATATACTTATGTAAGTTCCTATAGATTGAGATTTCATCTGTTATCATAATAATCATTACTCCCTTCAATTTTTAGTTTAGTTAGCCAGCAGTTTTTTGTGCAGTTTCTATGAGTATTTACTGAAAGTTTGGATACAAGGCAATAAAACCGTGGCTGTTAAGCATTACAGGTAAGTTATTTTCTTATTTGTATTGTATTCAACTACAGTTTATTTCCGACAATGGGAAAAAATTACTATGCCGCATTGCCCCCCGCCCCCTTCCCTCTCTCTCTCAAAACCAGTGTGCCCAAATTAAAGAAAAAAAAAATGGAAATCATATTACTTCTGCTCGTGTTATAGGGGTCAAGTAGGATAAAGAAAAAAATTATATGCATGCATTCATACTGTATGTATTTTTTTCTCATTAAAAATGATTTATTTTTAAATTTAATTTATTGCGGAGATATGTTCAATTGATTTGTTAAAATTGTATTGGCAAAAAGTTATATGTTTAGTATATTTGTAGTTATTCTATTGATTTTTTGATATTAAGGCTTCTTTAATGGGATGTGCAATCAGAGAAATGTGGGAAACATCAATGAGAGGTTTGTTAAGCTTGATAAGAACAACAACACCATCATCATTTACGTATATCTGTGAGAAGAATGGGGGTTCATTTCATGACAAGGTAGTATCTGTTAGGTCCTAAAAATGGTTGTTGAATTGCAGCATTATCAATTCCTAGATTAGGAGTTTAACTACTTCTCTGATATTCAGATGGATGAATTAGCCTGCTTTGCCCCTGGCATGCTGGCATTAGGATCATCTGGCTATGGTCCGGGAGAAGCTCAGAAATTTCTGTCTCTCGCAGAAGAGGTTAATTTATTTTTCAAATAATTAGGCTCTTAATAGGTTGGAGTGATGCAACATGTACTGAAAAACTTCCCCATGGGTGTACTAAAATCTTACATGGCCTAATCACAATCATTCGCTCATTTTGAGAATATGTTGTGGCCATGTAGGATTTCGGTACACCTGTGGGATAGTTTTTGAACAAAATACATTAGAATATGAATGTCGCCTACGACAGTTGAACATTTAAGTAGACAATCAATCAACTAAATAATTTTTTTAAGGGATACAAACAGTCAGGAGTTGCAGTCAGTGCTGATGTGGCATCCATTCATTGGATCAAATAAAGTGTATTAAAATCTCTGATGCCCAATGAATGCAGGCCACTGCACGGATACTGCAACTCCGGACTGTATGTAGAAATGCCTTTTTTAAAAGCTTTGTGAAACTGCATTGATCCAACATTCTTTGGTTGACTATTATTTACAAATATATCTTTGCATGTATAAAATGAAAAAAGAATTAACTTCTGCTGGGATGATACTTTACTTTTTATCCCAATCCAGTGTGACATTCTATTGCGTCCATTGTTTCCACCTTATTCCTGTCTTTGTGCAGCTTGCTTGGACATGTTATAACTTTTATCAGTCGACACCAACAAAATTAGCTGGGGAGAATTATTTCTTTCATGCTGGGCAGGTCAGTTGCTAATTTTCGAAAATAATGAATTGTCCATTTGCTGTCGTGATTGTGTTATTATATTATCAAACTTTCAGGATATGAGTGTGGGCACATCGTGGAACATATTGAGGCCGGAGACAGTTGAATCACTTTTTTACCTCTGGCGTTTAACTGGTAACGAAACATACCAAGAGTGGGGTTGGAATATTTTTCAGGCTTTTGAAAAAAATTCTCGTGTGGAAGCCGGATATGTTGGATTGAAAGATGTAAGCACTCTTCGAATTTGCAAACTTTTCTTGTATCTGTGTTCTGAATGGATTATCATTTGTTTACATCATTTTCCCTCTACAAATTTTGAAAAGATAAAAGGCTTGGATTTATTATTTTGGCAGAAAGAGGCTCAAGCGCCAATTAATTAGATCTTTATATTGGTCGTTATGTTTGCTAAATAAATGCTGATTCCTCCTAGCTATTTTGTTCAGGTCCACAGTGGTGTCAAAGACAATATGATGCAGAGTTTCTTTCTTGCAGAGACACTCAAGTATCTGTATCTTTTATTCTCCCCGCCTTCAGTAATTCCACTAGATGAATGGGTTTTTAACACTGAAGCTCACCCTCTAAGAATTGTGAGCCGGGACAACAAAAAAGAAATTGATTCAGGAGCTTTGAAGATGCAACATAAAAACAATAGGTTGCATGGCAGGAAAGGAGGTTGGACAGGTGATAATTAGGATTTCTTGTTAGTTATAATTATCTCGGGATTCAATATAATTGAATACCTCGTGACTGTATACTAGTAACTCAACACACGGTTGGTAGCATATGGCCAACCCACTTTTGGCATAACCTAGGTGTCAGGTGATATAGCAGGGGTCATTGCTGCCGAATGAGGAATTGTGCCTTCGATTTTGAATACTGCATGGCGGCAAAGATAGTGTATCGCATTTTGTTAAACAGATTATACTTTTGTTGGATGGACCCAAATGTAATCATGGCTAGGTGGTTTTTGTTTTCCATAATGTTGCCACTTGCCACTGTTGTATTCAGTTGTGTTTTCATCCGCAGTAGCCATTTGTATATGGATGGGTTATAGCCCTCTACACGGTGTTGAATTTTCAGCTTGCGATCTCATCGTCTTTTGTGCACGCTAGTCTCTCCAAAGATGGGAGGCTGTTTTAGTGGGTCATTTCTACATGCTATTGGTATTTCTCCCTTGTGGAAAGTAACATTCTAACAATTTATAATAATGTGATTTTTTATTCCGTTTGAAGCACTCATAGATTGTTGGTGGTTGTATGTGTGATTGGTATGGCTTTGTGTTGTTGTAAATGAGTTAAATGGTGTTGAGTATATAAGTATATATGTTTTTTTTTCATGAGCCAAGCTCTAGATTGTGTTTTAAATACAATTGATTTTGTTGTTCATTAATGTTCATAATTATTTATAAATAACTAATGAATATATATTTGTAAGAATAAAGAGATTTTTTATTTTATTTTATATTTAAAAATATTTCTACTTAGTTTACAATTTTAATGGTTTTTTATTTTATTTTTATTTTGATTAAAATAATATATATTTAATTTAAATTAAATTTAAAAAAAATATTAATGTGTCTGAAGAAAATGAAGTCGTTAAAAATAAAATATTATAATATTAAATAAAGAATAATTATATCACTTTTGCAAATAAAAAGTGAAAAAATTTGACTTTGTAAAAAAATAGTGTCTTTGAGTTGTTTTACTTGCCTATATGATCTGTAAATCCTTTGAATACATTATTCGAAAAACTTATTCTTGTTTGGTTATGTAAGTCAAATTTTTTCATAAACCTATAAACAAATGAATTATTATTTTAAAAAAATAAATTACTTTTTTATGTTTAAATTTCATCAATCAAATAAAAATATAAATTAACAAAATTTTATTTAATAATTTAAAATAAAAAATACAAATTAGTTATAATTTCAAAGTTTCATTGACATAAACACTAATTTTTTAAAAATAATGTGAATGATTGAGTTGTTAGTATGGATGATAACGGGCCGAGTCGGGATTAAATAGTAGATGACTCAAACCTGGCCCGAATGTGTTTTGATTGGAGTGATGTGAGCTTAATAAGTGTGACAGGTCGGGGCAGGGTGGGTTGAAGTGGATATTTTAAGGTAAAATTATTAAAAATAAAATAAAATATCATGTCAGGATGGGATAGCCAAGATTCGTGACCGTTCTATTATATTTTCGGAACAGAAAAAAAAAGGTCTAGGTCGGAGCAAGATGGGTTAAGATTGTCATCCCTAGTTGTTTATGTAAGTATTAATTTTCAATTGATATAGTTTTTAAATAAAAATTGTTCATTTGTATAATATATGTATATTATGTTCATGAATATATGAATTATCTATTAATGATAATAAATTTGTTTTTAGATTGTGAATTTAAAATATGTCAAACTCAAATCATATGAGAAGTAGTAAATGAAAACAGGAGAAATAAAACCCATGTGGAAAGAGAAATAAATCGCTCTTACGACAAAAGAAAATAACATAACTCAAATGACACAAGAATCCACATCAAAGAATGTTCAGGTAAAAAATAACACATTAAAAAAAACCATATAAACTTACAAGGGATTAAGGCAAGAATAAATTATGATATAATCTAATCCATACGCTCAAGTATGCTATGTGTGTGGGCATTAATCAATATTATTATGAGTGTTAGAACTAATTTGATATTCCTAAAATTTAGAATAAACTTCTCGAGGAGAGTTGAATATGTTACACTTAAAATTTTATTTCAACCACAATACTGAATATGTATTTCACATATATCTAGGGTTCTAGTATATCATACAAAATTTAACATGATAAATGTATAAAAACCACTACATACTAATCACACATTTACTTAATATTACCTTTCAAATAATATATTAAAATTTATTTATATATGTAAATAAAAAATTCCATAAGGTTTGTTAATTTTTGTAAATGTTATCTATTTTAAATTTCATGCATGTAAGATAGTTTTGACTTAGTGATTACATATTTTTATGTTTTATTTATTTAAGTTATTGATTGTATAAATATCAACTGCTGCACAGTTGAAGTGAAAAAAAAAACTTTTACGAAAGTAGTTCAAGAGGTTTATTTTTCTTTTTTTCTTATGATGTTGGGCAAGTGGTTAGTCAATACTAAAGCCAAATTTATTCAATTTTGTGGAGATAAAAAAAATAAAAAGACCAAATTAATTAATACAGAATATCAAGAACATCTACAATAGAGTTAGTATAATTAAACTTTCATTATAACTTAGGAAAAAATATATAAACTATTTATTTTTAAATAAATTTTTAATATATATTATTATATTTGATTAATTATATTAAATAAAATAGGGAAAAATAATAAAAATAAAATATTTAATATTTAAAAAATAAATTCTAATGAATATGTGTACTATTTATTCACAATAAACAAATTAGAATATTGTTTTGCCTTCAAAAAATACAACGACACCAACTACATATAAGGGAAAGGACCGAGAAAGGTAGGAAAAGACAATACGATCCCCAATGGTCCAATGGAGATACTTTTTGAAGGGGTAGTTTTGGAATACAATAAACGTTCTCCCATCACGGTCACGTCACGACACGTGCACTGTGCGCAACAGATGGATCGGATCGCTCTGGCAGTTCGGCAACTGTTGGTGATTCAATGATTGAAATGCCGGCGGGGGTTTAGGGTTCCTCAACGATCACACTCTTCATCCTCAACGTTCCTGTCTCTCTCTATCTCTCTCTGTCTGGTACGCGTGGTTTTCTCTATCCTTCTACTCTCTGCCTCTCTCATTTATCGCAGGCTCTCGTTGTTTTAAAATTTCAACTGCGATTTTTCTGTGCATTCTTCGTATGCTTGTGAAGAAAATGTGTCCCTGACTGTTCCTTCGATTGCGTCGTTAATGTTTTTAGTTTGATTTGTGGTTTGAATCCTTTGCGTTTGTGTGTGGACTATGGAAGTGTTTATTTTGTGATATTCGAGACTCTCTTTTTTTTTTTTTTTTTGGTTATTTCTCTCTATTAAGTTTTAAGGTTTCTTCACTTTTGGAGCATTTTGCTATGTTAGTTCCTTTCTGAAGCAACTGTGTGTGCTGCTGAATATTGCATCGTTTCGGTCTAATGTTCGGTTGGATTTGCCGTTTGAATCTGTGTGTATGGACCTGTTCGTGTGCTCAGTCTGTTGAGCCATTTTTGAAAATTGGCATATTATTTGTAGTTTTGTATGGGACTTGCTTGTTACTTTAGAACTTTTTTTTTTTTTTTTTTTGCCATTACAGAGCCAGAGCGTGTTGTTTTCTAATTATTAAGATGGATCTAGTCGAAGCAACTTAAACGGCAGCCAGTTTCTGCTGAGTGGGTTGAAAAGTGCTGCATGGAAGAAGAAAATAACAGTGATAGAAGGAGTATCAAAACATAAAGAGTGAACACAGAAACCATAACAGATATAGTTGAAATTCGTTCTATAGTGATTGCTCTGCTCAGCGCAGTGATTAAAACAAAGAAGTTGAAAATGGAATTGGATTGCAACATAAGCTTCTTGTGATATTGCTCAACTGTCTGGCGAAGTGGACATTTTGCTCGCTGTATCTTCTACCGAGCATATTTTTATATGCTAAAATATTAAAACAAATGTTACTACTATATATATTGCTCATTTTAAATACCTGGGTCTCTGCTAATGCATTTGTCGGTATAGCTGCAGTGACTTTTAAATTTTCAATGTATAAAATGAAACTATACAGCAGGAAAGGTAGCATTGATGTTTGTGTTAATTGAGTTCCCTTAGTTTTGCAGGGGCAAAAGTATTATTTGAGTTTGATAATGATCCTTGTATATGGTTTATTGTCATCACAAAAAATATCCACAGCAGTTTTTCAGTTAAATTTATGTTTTGTACTGTCTGTTGACCGCCCATTTTTCAAAGTCTATTTGAATTGCATCATGATGAATGTTCTTGAATTTTAATTGTTTTTCCAAAATCTGGTTTTCAGTTTCCTTGTACAAGTTAAATGGACAACAGCTCTGGAGAGGAGTCGGATATAAGTGATTCAGAGATTGATGACTACGCTCAAATACCTTATGAGCAACTCAGGAGGGGAAATCTCAAAGTGAAATACCCCAATGGCACCTTAAGGTGTCCATTTTGTTCAGGGAAGAAGAAACGAGATTATCAATACAAGGATCTTCTTCAACATGCATCAGGTGTTAGTAAAGGTTCTGCCAATAGAAGTGCAATGCAAAAGGCAAAACATCTTGCCCTGGCAAGATATCTTGAAATTGATCTCTCTGGTAATTCGGAACAGAAAATGTGTCCTGTTGAAAAAGCACACATCCCCCAGTCTACGAAAAAAGATGATTTGTTCGTTTGGCCTTGGATTGGGATTGTGCATAACTTCGCGGGTAAAACAAAAGATCGAAAGCGTGTTAGTGGTAGAGAAGATTTGATGAAAAGATTTTCTGAGTATAAACCAGTCATCATTCAAGAGCAGGAAGCCATAATCAAGTTTTCCCATGATTGGACTGGCTTTTTAGGGGCTATAAAGTTCGAAAAATCTTTTGCAGCTGCTCATCACAGTAAAAAGGATTGGATTGAACACAAGAATGATCCTGGTCCTAATATCTATGGATGGTTGGCACGTGAGGATGATTATAATTCAGGCGGGCCAGTTGGAAAGTATCTTCGAAAAAATGGGCAGTTAAAAACAGTATCTGATATTGACAGGGAAGCAGAACAGGATGCAAAAAATGTTGTGGCTCACTTAACCGATGCACTTGACACAACAAATGAAAATCTTAATGAAATGGAGGTAGAGTACAATTTGAAGAAGATGACTTTGCATAGAATGCTTGATGAAAAGGACAGGATGTATGTATCTTATTGTGAAGGTTGGTTCCATATCTCTTTTATCTGTATAAATATATCTATGTACTCATATGTGCATGTTTTGTATAGACCTATGCATAGAGGATTTGGTGGGCTAATGTTTGCCTTAACCAAGCCTGTTTATGGTTGTTGACATTTATGTCTCACACTCTTGGCATGCTGACTTTTTTGCATGTTCTTTCAATGAGGATATAGCTGAAATAAATTATCTGGGTTGTTACTTATTAAAAGTTTTGCCTGTGAAAATTAAAAATCCAAGTTCATGCATACTAGCAATTGCAAGTTTTTTAGATCATAGGGCTCAAAGTAAAGCTGGAGTCGCCGTATCTACTTCCCAATCATATATATTATACTTCTCATTTTAAAATTAATATCGACTGAATTACATAATTGATATATGATTGCCTAAATTGTTAATGCTTTTGTCATTAATTACCAGAACAAGAGAGAATGCAGCGTCTTGCTCAAGAACGTGCTCTAATGGTTTTACGATATCGATCCAACATCAATCGTGAGCTCGAGTCCCAAAGAAGAGAACTCGACTCCCGAAATGAGGATTTGAACAAACGTGAAGCATTAACTGAGTATGAAAGACAAAGAATCGATGATGAGAAAAAGAGGGTAATGCTTTCTCTTCATGGCAATGGATAAATATGCCCTCAGTTTTCTGATCTCTCCAGAATCCACTTTCACTGTTATGGGTTGATCATATTGCCATTGTTGTAAATCAATATGTGATGTGGTATTCTCTTCACTAATCTGAGATAGTTTCTGTGACTGCAACCAGTTTGATTAATAACTAGTTTCTTCTATAATTGAAAGCTTGATTAGCACTTCCTCCAAATAAATCTACTAAAGTAACAACAAGGAATTATTATTGTAGTCACCAGGATACCTGAACATATCGTATTTGTTTATACAAAAGCAATTGACATTATTTATGTTTGCTTGCATTGACATACTATGAACTGATACTGTTTGTTTACTTTTCAGAATGACACGAGAAACAATTCACTTTATCTGGCTTCTATGGAGCAGAAAAGGGCTGATGTAAATGTCCTAAGGCTGGTAGAAGAACAGGAGGTGTGCAATTTTGTGCTGTATTTTGACCGCCCTACAGATACCTTTTAGGATACGGTGCCTTCTGATATCTTGTATTTCACTGATTCCTTCTAGGATTTTATGCCTTTTGTCATGTTCTGTTTCTTTTGTGTTAATACTTATGATGCAGAAAGAAAGGGAAGAGGCCTTAAATAAGATACTTTGCTTGGAAAAAGAGCTAGATGCTAAACAGATGCTGGAAATGGAAATCGAAGAGCTGAAAGGAAAATTATTAGTAATGAAACATAGGGGAGATGATAATGATGAGGGAATTAAACAGAAGATGAAAGAGCTGAATGAACAGTTGGAAGGAAAAATTTCAGAAATGGATGTCATGGAAAATCTAAACCAAACTCTTATCATCAAAGAGCGTGAGAGCAATGACGAGCTACAAGAAACCCGAAAAGAACTGATTGAGGTATTAATTTTGTTCTTCTTTTGCACCCTGCCTGCTAATGTGTATCTTATGCTCTTATGAAAAAACAATTAGAGATTTCATTCGGATTATTTACGAGTTGCAAGTCTTTTAAGGGCAGTCACTTGATATTTCTGGGAATCTACTTTAATTTTATTACAGTAGTAAATGTAAGAAAAACCAATAAGGTAGCAATTTCAAAAAACTTTTTACGAGCTACAGTAAATCAAACAGATATTTCTTAATGATAGATTAAATATTATTTCAATTTCCTTACCAAGTCGACTCGTTGTGGGTAGGAAGAGATTACTACGACCAACCATATGTTTACATGTACTGTCAGGCTGCTATTGAAGTTGCAAAACACGCACAAAGCCTCAGCAGATTTGCACAATGATAAAGTTGTGGCATTTGTAATGAGTCTGAATGTTTGGTGGTGTTATTAGTTGATTAGAAAATGATCCTTTTGTGTTTGGTGTTGTGATTTTGTCTTTTGTTACCTTGATTGATGCTTTGCTGAGAAGCTGTTTGAATTTATTTATTTATTTTAATTTAGGGTTTGACAGATACATTGACTAGTGGCCGCAAGACTCTCATTGGAATCAAAAGAATGGGAGAAATAAATAGTAAAACATTTTTAAAGGCATGCCAAGAAAGATTCTCGCGGGATGAGGCACAGATAGAGGCCGCTACCCAATGCTCCAAGTGGCAGGAAGATTTAAAGAACTCCGACTGGCATCCATTTAGAGTTGTTGAATCCAATGGCAAAACCGAAGTATGCTTCTTTTTTTTAATTCCTTCACGTGTTTTTTTTTTAAAAGATATGCTATAGGGTGTATACTTGTTTACCGAAACATCTTTCATTCCTTTGGTTTTCCTACGCATGGCATAATTTTATGTTTAGCTTTATCGAGTTGTCATTCATCTTCTTTATTTTGTGTGTTTTTGGTTCCCAAGGGCCAAAACTATAGACCGGACTTTCCATATTGTTGGGCTCTATATAAGGTCACAAAACTGGGGACCCATTTCTATATCATACTTAGAATGTGTAATATTTTTTCAGCGTTTTTACCAGAGTGCGCCAAGGTTAATTTAATTTAGATGATTTGGTGTGATGCAGGAAATTCTGAACGAAGAAGATGAGAAGTTAAAATCTCTTAAATTGGACTGGGGGGATGAAATCTATACTGTTGTTACTACTGCCTTGAAAGAAATAAATGATTATAATCCTAGTGGAAGGTATGTGGTACCTGAACTTTGGAATTTCAAAGAAACAAGGAAAGCCACGTTGAAGGAAGTCATTGCGTATATCATAAATAGTATTAGAGTGGCCAAACGCAAGAGGAAGTGACGTATGCCCAAATTGAAGTTCTAATTTCGTTTACTATTTGGTCCGTTATAGCTCGACCTGTGGTGTTTTAAGGAAGTTTTGTGTTGTTTTATTTTGCTTATATTTTAAAGAATCTGATTGTGATCAATTGCAAGGGGAAGCGAGCCATACTATTCAATTGATATCTTCCACTTCCACGGGTGTACTAGTTTTTAAGAGGAAACCTATTTGTGACTAAACAAGTGCATCAATTGTATCTCTCCCTAATCTGTAAGAAGAAACATCCACACTATTCAATTGATATCTTCCTCTGCTTTTCTTTTCTTCGTTTTCTGTTTGCAGCAGAATGTGGATCACAGGATTAGCGTGGCAGCTGAACAGAAGTCGAGAGATAACAAGATTGTTGACAGAGAATTGCTTTTTCTTCTTGTGATGACTATCAAATAAGATGACGTCAGTTATCCAAAACCGTGCACTGCTTCAAACAAAGAACGTGAAGCCTATTTGCTCTTTTAGTTGCCAATACTTCACTTATTAACTGCCAATCCTACGTGTTTGCAAGCATTGAATAAATGTTTAAAAGCTTCAAACATTCAAGATGCATCGGAGCTTGTTTTTTTTTTTTTTTAAATTATGGACAGAACTATTGAATTAAGCAACGGAACAGATAACTGTAGCGTGGCAGTTAGTTACCATCCTGATCCCTCATTAAGAAGTAACGTGAAGAATTAATAAGCAAACTCATGGAAGCCAAGGCCAGCTCTATGCAGGCGACATTACATCCTCCTATTAGTTCTGCCATTGTTGAAAGAACCTCTTGGCGAAACATCCTAGTCCATGTAAACATCAACCTAGAGGTATATAGCTGGACACGCCAACCGGTGATGATAGCATTATTGATATAAGCGCTTGGAGCTTAAAACCAAATCTAAAAACAAGAAAAACAATGGAGAATGGATGAACAATATCTCATATCCAACCCTAGATCATATGACATGCATGTTTCTAAAATGAGAAGAAATCAATTTAAGAACCTGTAATAATAACCTCCAATACCAGCGACAAATTCAAAGCTGCTATGTCTCTTAAATGTCGATGAATTCATGGTTAGCCACAGCTTGAACGTCAACCGTAATGCCAAATAGATTGATTATCCCTTATCATGTAAACTGTAGAAATAGGCTGACTTTCCAAAAGAAACAAATAAAACCCCGAAAAAAAAATTGGCGTTCAGCATTAAATGATCCCTCGGAAGCCAATTTAGAAAAGCGAAGTATAGGAAAGGAACAACGAAGGAGAAGACAAAGCAATCGGATTACTGACTTGGAGCAGAGACTTCATTCTGCATGTAACTGATTAGAGTAACCTCAAACAATGACACAAGAACAAGGAAAGCATAGAGGTAACACGACAAATGAAATAAAACCAACATCAATTAGAAATTATATTGTGCCTCTTAATTACAAAGACTTCATCAGATATGCAAAAACAAATCATACTTGTTCCAATAGCAGCTAAAAACATACTGGTGCAATTTAGGCCATTTCATAACCCTAACATCAGTATAATGGACGATATATTGTTAGGAGGTAAAAGAATCCAAGCTGCAACACAGAATTTCAGATGCAGTGGTGAATAGGCTGCATGCGGTAAAGAAAGAAATATAAAGTAGAACAAATACCAAATTCTGGACAATTAATCAGTGGTCAGCTATTAAAACAACGAATCCATGGTCTTTTTACAATCTTGTACAAAGACAGTGGTGGCTTCAATAAAAAAAATTAAGAGAAACACAGCCCAATAAATTAAGAATCAAAGCAGCAAACACAAATGAGGCAGCACAGATAAAATTATTTTTAAAACGAAAATAAGCTGAAGCATAAAGCCTGCACCAATGAGTTTTATGCCTAGGAAGAAAACAACAGAGCATGGTCATCGGCTAAACACATACTACAAGAGCAGCTAATAGATCAAAATATATAATTAAAATTTAATAGGCGAAATCTTCATAACTTAGCAATATTGCAAAAGGTGTACATAGAGATCTGGTAATACACAAACTAGCTTTCTTTTTCTTTATTTTTGTCCTCAATTCTGTCCATTATCAACACCTAGACCATACAATACACCTGCATATTTCTCGAGTGAGCCACTAAAGAAATTTTCTTTCAACTTCCTGAATGCACATGCCGTAAGCAAACTATCTGAACCAGCTTGATGAGAAACACCAACCCTTTCAACATCTAAGAGTTCCGCAAGCTTGTTCAACCCACCGTGAAGGCTATTGCAGAACTTCATCAAATGCTTGATGTCATAGATGGTAGGAAAGTACATGTTGATCAAATTGAAGAAACCCGCTTGTGTATCAGGCAAACTATGGCACGTTAAAAGCTTGAGCAAGTACCCAAAATCATACCCACTGTGGAAAGTAACCCAGTGAACACTATCATTCAACACAATACCGGACGACATAAGGAACTCGCCAAATTGCAAGGAGTCGACACCCATCTCATTGTTCTTCTTGAAATCAATGCCACTCTGGCGCAATAGCTCAACCGAATCGTTGGCAAAAACATCCTCATTAACATTGAACTCTCGGAAGTTGAATTGCCATATGCAGTACTTGTCAGTTCCACAGGTGGGCAGATTTCCGTGCTCATCAGTAAAAGTGAGGCCCAGCTGAATCAATTTCAACATGTCAACGTTGTCCTTGAGTGTCTGGTAATGGTATTCGTTACTGTTCTTGAAATTCCCGACCGGACGAGAAACGATCCCAGGAAACTCCGTATCCATGGCTATGTAAGGGAAATCATCGACGATTTCCCGAATCAGTGAGAACTCATCCTCGAAGTTGTCGCGCCACACGTCGCGAATGTGAATCGAATCACTTTTAGGTAACAAAGACATTTTCAAAATCAGGGCAGCAAGCTTTTTTTTTTTTCAAAATTCGATGTAGGAACAACAAAGTCAGATCGATCTTAATCAAAACAGGGGTACTCTAATTCCCTCACCGATCTACAACCGAACAAACCAGACATACAAGAAGTATAGCAGATCTGCACGAATTCGAAAGACAGAAACTCAGAATCGACATTAAACTAGGTAAATCCAACACAAATTCATCATATCCCAATAATAGAAACGAAAAACATCAAGAACTCAAGTAACCAAAAAAAAAAAAAAAAGAGGATCGGAGATCTCACCTGATATGGGTACAATACAAATCCGGGAAGCACGGATCTAGGGGTGTGGGTTACAGGTTTGGAGATGGAGGGAGAGAGAGAAGAAATGTCGGAGCTCTTCTCTGCGGCCCCGCTCTGGCTAGGGTTTCGATTGGGGATTATCAAAGATGGGGGATGACCTTTCTTTTTTCTTTTTTCTTTTTTTTTTTTAGGTTTTATATTAGCGTTAAAAATGGAGATTTTTGCTGTACAAATTTGATTGATTGATCGAGGAGACAGGGGGCTAGAAAAAGAAAGAGACGCGGTTTCTCTCGCCCTCTTCTCTGAAACTGCACGCCCCAAATGCGATGTGTGTGTATATATAATATAATATAATATTTGATTAAACATTAAAAATGGCGTTGTGTGGCCTACTTGTCGGGTTTGTGGCAGGCTGCGATTGGACATGAGTCGTGCGATTCGGTCGCTTTTTGGATATTTTAAAAAAATTGAGTCGGTAAAAGCGGTACAGCATGCAAATGTTATAATTGGAACAGATGACAAAATATAAAACTAGTTTAATCCTGTTCTTTCTTTATTTTCCTTTTTTTTTTTTTAGGTAGATGTCAAATGATTAAGAGCATATCTGAATTTTTTAGTTAAATTTAATTTAATTTGCTAGATACAATTTAATCGAGTATAGTTTTACTAAATTTATTTAATTTTTATAATATTTTAAATATTATTATTTGATTATTTTGATCTCTCTAGTATTAATAAAATAATAATTAGTTGACTCCACCTGATCACTCCTAATACAAATAATTACTTGACTATGATTAGAATGTGAAAAAATAAAAAGTTAATAATTTATTTGATTTTTAAAATTAAAAAATAAAACTATTTAAAATATTATTATTATTCTTGCGCATATAATTGTGTGAATTTGCATAGTAATTGAAAAATAATACTTTTATAATTCTAAAAAAAATCATACATTTTTACTAAATTTTATGACAATAATTCTAGTTTGCGTATAATTTTTGTGCATGTTTTTTCTCTACTCCTTGTCAGACAGAAAAACAAAATCACATGCCCTTATTTTTCATGACACATCTAAAATGCCGTGTTGGATTTTTTTCCCTTTATTATATCTCAGATACATGTTTCATGTAATATTTGACCATTGGATTTATCTTTAACAGTCAGAAATAAAGTTTCATTTTATTACAAGTTTACTAAAATGTTACAAATAAATAAAAATATAATATGAATCAATGAAAATAAACCGAATAGTCTTAATTGCAAATATTACACGTAATACAATACTTTTGTTGTTACATAAGGTATTAATCATCGTTAAGCCACACAATCAATGAAAAATATTTCCCACTAATTATTTATTCTTTTAGTTTTTGTTTGTATCCCACACCAAAAAAAAAAAACTTTAGGAAATATTTTAAGTGACATCAAATTCTCTCACACAATTCATCAAATGCTTAGTGCATAAAATCCATGATGAATTCATATGAACTAAATTAGATTTGTCCATCCATAATTACATCATAGTGACAGAAAATATTTGAGAAGTTGCTATTAAGAAAAATGATGAGAAAAACAATATAATAATTTTTTTGAGTCTAAAGATTTAAAATACTTCTTGATTTTTATATAAATACACATCATCATATGTTATTTTAATAACTTAAACATATTAGTAAATTATTATTATTTTATTTAAAATATAAATAAATTAAAGTTCAATGGTATATTTATGTAGTTGTGATATATAAAATTTCATACAATCCAAACTCAAACATAAGAATAATTAACTTTAATATACTATACATCTTTACTATCAGGTATTGAAGTTAGGTATTATATTTTGAAATTATGGTGTATATATTCTATGTGTTTTTGTTTTAAAACCTCATTGCAATGTAATAAATCAAACATTCATCAGTTATCTCATTGGTTTCCATAAATTTACAGTTGTAAATTATTTTTTACTTTCATATATAAATATACATCACAATATATTCTATATAGTATTCAAATAATACTTTATATCACTTATTGTATTTAATAATATTTTATTATAATTTAATATGAAAAAGCAATACTATGAGAAACGTGAATGAGAGAGACGATTTTTTTAAAATATGATTTAATAATTATAGTGAGTAAATAGTACTTCACAATATATTTGAAAACATTATACAAATCACATAGAGAAAGTTAAATACAGTACATCTGTTGTGCGAATGATTTCATGATTTTTTTATATAAATTTAAGAAAACAGACTTATACGATTAAAAAGCTTACTATTGCTTTATATTTATGCGGGGTTAGAGTGGGAAATTTAAATTAATAGTTATGATAGAAACCCGCATTTAAAGTTTTTGAAACAGGAAATGAAATTCATTAACCAAACACCACATGATTGTATGACCCACTAAGATATTTTTGTCAATATTATTTGTCATGCCCTCGAGCAAATGTCGAGTGAGGTTGGAGTAGGAGTTCGAGCGCATATGCTACAAACGTTGATTAGCTCGGCCTAGTTAATACGTTCAGAAGGGGTTGAAACAAAGGGATGGAGCTTCGAGTTAAGCTTTAATCATCTATCTTATGGCCAGATATACGGATTTTTAGATTTCGGTAACTATAATTTACGACGAAAACTTTAAATGATCATAATTTTACGCACAGTAATCCATTTTTTTATTTATAGGTATGAACGAGACGTACGACGACCAAACTCCCATAAGGGGTTTGACATTATCGGATTTCCAAAGAATGTACTTTTTTGCCTCCAAATTCTAATTTTTAGCCATGCTCTTATCTCCTCATGTTTAGATGTACTCTTGGAGGCTCCTCACTCTCTCTCTATTTCAGATGTGATGTACTACATGTTAAGTTTTACATAATTTTATTAATATGATAATTATCAAATCAGTCGTAAAAGCAATAAAAACACAACACCAGTTGCAAATATCATTTATATATATATATATTAAAATTATAAATTTTAATAATAACTAAATATATATAGCTATATATATTACATATAAATATAATCAAATTAAATTAATAATATAATTGCCTTACTCGTGATAAATATATTATGTAATAATGATAATTGGATAATGAGTTATTTGTATATTCATGTTATAGTTTTAAATTATAAATTTATAATTTTTTGTTATAATTAGTATTAATTATAATTTTAAATAATAACTTTTAGATACGGAATTTCTGACTCTTTTCAACTAAAAAAAATTAATTTTATGTGTTATGTGTAGCGAGTTTGTTATTTCTTCCTTTCATTCGTAGAAAAGGGAAAAGGAGAAGAAGAAGAAGATTAATTTGTAGTTAAAAAATTAGTAATTGTACTATCCAATTTTACTTTTGTTTCGCCAATTTATTTATTCACATACAATCGCAAAAAATGAGAGAAAAGAAAAAGGGGGAAGAGGAAGGTGAGGGTGGGAAATGGAGAAATATTAGAGATGGATTGCGGGGCCACGTAAAGGGAAGGGCAGGGACGGTGGAGGCAGGCTCCAAGTCCGAGTCCGAGCCTGAGCTTGGGGCTGGCTGTGTTGTACGGCGCTGTGCATGCTTCTCCATTTTCACCAAAATCCAAAGCCCTTAACTCTCTATCGCGCTACGGGTCTTATCTGGGTTGTGCACTGCACACAAATAGGCCTGGTTTTGTGGGTTCTCAATCGTCAATCCTGTTGGTTGGTGCGACTTGCGAGTGAGGTTTGAGAGTGAAATCCAAGGGTTCCGTGGGTGGTTGCCTTTGTGGACTGTGATTCCAATGGGTTCTTCTGATCAACAAGAGTTAGCAGAAAAGCTCAAGAATGTGGGGAACCACCTTCTCAAGCCTCCCGATTCAGTTGACGAGGTTCTCACTTTGCTTGATGTAAGCATTCTTTGCCCACACGCTGCTATCATCATCATCATCATCATTTTTTTTCTGGGCGTGTTTCTCCCGATGATTTATGCGATATTATATTGATGTTATAGTTAACGGAGTTGTCAAATGGTGTTTTTTTAAAATATCATTGTGTTTCTAAAATTACTTGTATTCTCGTGTGTTTGTCGCTTTATCAGTGTTTGTCTGGTCAATGAGGATTTGCTTGTGAATATCGAGATGTTTTTTGGAACTACTGGTGTCAGAAATGTTTTTTTTCCTTTCCTGTCAAAAGCTTTACAAAGATAACCGGACATACTAATGGTGTGGTTCTGTGGATTCTGGCGTGCGCATCTGGTTAGGACGATGGGTTTTATTTGTTTCATATTTTTCCGACCGATTGCAAGTGCTATGATTTATTTATTTATATTTTGCTTAACTTTAGACTTTAGTATCAGTTTTTCCCCCTATAAGGAGGAGGTGTTTGTGGATGGTTGGTTTCCCGGCAGCACTTGGTTAACTTAATGCATATTTTTTAGCGTGGCCTTATCTTCACTGCTCTAATTTATGTTTGTTACAACTTATTGTTGGCCCCTTGTCTGACAACTAGAGATTTTAGCCCATTTCCTTTTTTATTTCAGTAAGTGTCACACAATTTTGAGAGTCTTAGGATTGGAAATGCAACCGGTGGGCAGTTTGCCTATTTTTGAACTGCAGGTGTGCTTATATTATGCAGAATCGTTAAGCTAAATGGTTTTGAAACAATGTGACAATGTTAGCTTAGATGCTATCACATGGTCATCAAATGATGTGTCTTCTTGTATCAACTCCTTGTCACGCAATATACATGCTAGTAGACCTATAATGCTTTTGGCGAATATAGAAATTTAGTGAGTATTGTTGGTAATTTTGTTAGGCTTCCTCATGTAATCTGGTCATCATTTTGGTTCCAATACCCTTCTTTATGTCATTGTATAGTAAAGTTGACAGATTTAAGGTTTGATGGAATGAGTCCATTGTCTTCTGCTACTGAACTCACCTGGGCATAAAAAGGGTTTTGATAATTTGTATGGCATTTTCTTCATTATTCTCGTCCTAGCATCTCTGGACAAAGAAAAGGCTATATTTCAGAATTAATCACATAGCGACAAAGTGGTTGATATTATTGCTTGAAAAGTTAAAACTATTAAGTTGCTGTAAGGGACTTGCAGTTTATGAGAACAAAAATGAAGATAGAAGTTTTATGCCAGAAGTGATTGTTTATAATAGGTTATATATAAGATATCTGTGATAAACCGAATTATAACTATTCTAATAATTATTCAGGGTTTTGATCTGTATTGGATCGTGTTTGCTGTCTTCTTTTTGGGTGCTTATTAATAGTCAGTCCATTATTTCTTGATTTGTTTTTCCTTGCAGAAAATTATTATAGTGTTTTCGCTCCCGTATCTTAGCACAAATTTTCTTGTTTACCTCTATTATTTTTCTTCTTTCTGTATTTGGATTTGATTTCTGTTAAACTAAAAGTCCCAGACTCATGTTCCTGTATTCTAGAAAGCTGAAGATTTTCTATCGAAGGTGGAGCAGGCACCCTCTTATTTCGTAAAGAATTCACTTGTTCCTTTGCTCAAGGCCCTCACAAATGATGCACTTCTAAAACATTCAAATGTGGATGTCCATGTGTCTACCATATCTTGCATAACAGAAGTCACAAGAATAACGGCCCCTGATGCTCCTTTTGATGATGATGTAATGAAGGTACAACTTTACTGTTTTTAATGCATTTTTCCCGAGCTATTTGTCTGAAGTTCAATGCTATGTAGCAGGAAAGGTCCACAAATCTCCAGCACAAAAATTGAGTTCGAATCCTAAAACAACAATTTTGCCATCATGCTGACACAATATAATGAGAAAAGGTGTCTTCTTGGAGGTCCAAATCACCTTTCATGTTGGGAATTTGTGGATTGCTCCTGCTCCATCCATGGCATTTTACCTATCTTAAACATTTCATACTGTACACGTTTTTTTTTCTTTTCTTATGTTTGTCAGGAAATTTTCCACTTCACTGTAGCAGCATTCGAGAAGTTATCACATTCAGCTGGTCGATGCTACTCTAAAGCCATTTCAATTCTTCAAAATGTTGGAAGGGTTAGGTCATCCTTGGTGATGCTTGACCTTGAATGTGATGACTTGATTGTTCAGATGTTCCAAACATTTCTGAAAGTTGTTCGGTAAGCCAGTCAGAAATTGTTTTCTTTCCTACTGAAAAATAAATTCTAAAACTATATTCCTTCCCTAAAATCCTTATACGGGCTCCTCCACTGTGATGTTCATCTTTGAAGATCATCTATCATTCCTCTTATGCTTCTCTGTCAGTATCAGAAATAATCATGTTAAGTCCTTTTAACTGGCTTTTTTTCTTTGCGAACAGCTTGAAGCCTGCCTGGCACTGACTTGTCACTGTTAAACCTACACCCAGTGCCTGCTATTCGCTTGCCCATCTACATGACCTCATCGCCCCTTTCTTGTTCCATCTTCGTTCACTTGTACTACCCCTGGCCAATTCCTTCTTCCCATCTTTTCATTACTATTAAGGATTTATGAACTCCTTTTGTTCTCCTAGCAATCCCCACACGCTTCTAATCAATTCCTAATTGTCACTGCAGCTTGGTTCCTCTCATTCTTATTGTACATTAAAAAATTCATTTATTGGCATATACTGTGTTCCTGTAGGCCTATCACAGATGTCATAGATGCTCACTTCTTCTTGAGAGATTATTTAAGCACTAATATGAGGAATTCTTATTGATTTTCTTGGGCATGCAGTTGCCATGCTATATAGCATGCCTAGAATCTAAAGTCTTGCTCGAGTTGATTATATAAAGTAGGTTTTGGGACTGGGGTTGGTCTCTGGTCTTCTGTTGCATTTCTCTTTGTAATGCAGCTGTATTGCCAAAAAACTATTTGAGGCCATTCCAGAACAATTGAGGTTTTGTAAATTTTATATCTGGATGAGTAATGAGGAAACTAAGATTGTGCTTCACTTTTCTGTTTTTGAAAAGTCAAAGTTATGGCTTGCACTGTTCCAAATAAACTTCATTGACTCAATTATTTATTCCTAACGGATGCATTTTGAATGCTCATCTTGAAGGCCTAGCCACCCGGATAATGTCTTTTCATCCATGGAGGCAATCATGACTGTAACCTTGGTAGAAAGTGAAGAAATATCACTGGAACTTCTCCAATCCCTTCTAGACAGTGTGAAGAAAGAAAATCAGGTAACTATCTCTTCATGCTACTGTCATTGTTTTTATTTGCTTGCTAGCTTGGTTCTTGTGATGATTTTGATCATATTTCTTCCTTGTTTCAGAAGCTTTCACCTGCTTCATGGAATTTAGGGGAGCAGGTGATTGAGAACTGTGGCCGTTTGCTCGCACCCTGTCTGTCAGAGGCAATAGAATCAAACAACATTACAATTAGTGATTATTCCCCAAGAGTGATTTCTTTATGCTGTTTGGTGCGTGCTTATCCTTCCTTTATAGTTCTTCACAAGTGCCGCTTATATGGTTCTTTTAATCCCAGTATATGGTTAGAAATACAAAATATTTGGAATGAAGAATTTTCATTTAGAAAAAGTTTGTTATAGCTGTTGCAAATAATGCATGAACATTGTCTATCCGATAGGTGATTCTGGTGATGTAATACTCTATCATGCTTTATAATGAGAGGCAACTCTGATGTGGTAAAACTGTACTAGTTTAAACTTTCAAGTATATTAATCTCTTAACAATATTTTAACAATGTAAAATTGGATTGACTGAAGATCTAGGCACAAATTATACAGTTTCTAATCAGACTTTAACGTATGTATGCATGATAAATACTCTGTCAAATAGTATCACTTTGTTCCCTAACTTTTAGGAGTTTAATAACTGTAAATATAACCATCCTTTTGCGTTAGATTATTTTGCCTTATTTTTTGGTGTTAAACAGAAGGTTTTTTGTATTATCAGGATGATAAAATCAAGCCAGAAGAAAAGATGAATATAGATGATCCATTTCAGGTACATAGCTCTATTGTCATTTTACTTGCTGATGCATTTTCACTAAACTAGCAAAAGTGCTTACAATCATGAGTTGCTGCTATGTCTACCAGTATCAGTTATGCTATGATGGTCTAATGTATTTTCTTGGCCCTTTTCAGGATGATAAATTGCAGCCACAAGAAAAGATAAATATAGATGTCCCATGTCAGGTACAAAGTTCTTTTGTCGTTTTACTTGCTAATGTATTTTCACTAAACTAGCAAACGTGCTACAGTCATGAGGGCTGCTATTGTCTACGGGTATCATTGTAGCTATAGTTGCTACTATAGTACTTTGACAAGAAGTAGCACTATTAATAATAATTGAGATTCCTGTTAATCCATACCCTTTTAGATTTAAAATTTGGAGTGCATATAATGTGACCCTGATAGTTTGAGAAGCAGCGCTGAAACCGCTGATAATGACACAAAGACTCAATGATTGCAGTTAGAATTTGTTTGGAGTCAAATTTAAAGTTAAATGGAGACAGCTTATTTTTGTTGACTAGGTGGTAGGAGAACACATGCCAGATTCTGTTCGCATGGAGGAGGCTTGTCCCATCATTCAAACTAGCAAGGATAATAAAAGTCCTATGACATCAGAGGCATGTCAGACCATGAAGTCCAGAGTAAATAGTTCGACTAACAAAAAATCTGCCAACATAGAGTCCACAGAGATGGAGAGATCAGAATTTGAGCTAAAGGCTATCCCCCAAAAGAGGGTTCACAAACCAAACCGTCTTATGAAACCTGATGAGGGTTATGATAATTCCTGGATTGATAGTGGAAAAAAATCTCGTCGAATGGCTCTGCAGAAAAGGCGTGGTGGCAGGGAAATAAATTCCTTCCCGTCTGAAACTATAGCTACCAGGGAGACACCTTTACCATTGGAGAGTGAAAAAGATAAGAATATCCAGGCTTTGACGCATCAAACAGCATCAAGTGGCTATACGGATCCCCCTAATGACATGATCAAGTGCAAAGTGGGCCATCGGAAAAAGAGAGGAGCTGCACTGAATCAAGAAGCAGATCCAGACTTGGAGTCAGGACCAAAAGAAAATTCAGGTGTTTTGCTTGAGGGGAAAAAAAAAAAAACTGCAGTTAGTTTGAAGAAGGATGTCAAAAGTGGAAGAGGAAAAAAAGGTACAGGAAAAGCAGTATCACCTGCTTCAGAAACTAAAGTGATTGGTACTCAAATTGATGCAGTACAGCCCAACCGTTCTGTTGTATCTCCTAGTTCGGAGGAAAAATATTTGATGCAGCCTGATATGTTAGTGAGCAAAAACAGACTAAACAATTCAGGGGAGAAAGAGACATCATTACAAACAAATGATACTGGTAAGAAAAGGAGGCGGCTGTTTAAGTCTTCTGATAAGAAAGATAATGTTCATTCTGGTGACAAGGTAGATCCTAAAGACAACTGTTGTATTACACTTGGAATTTTATCAATTTAAATTTGTTCCTATCTCTGAGTCCTTCTAAACCATGTAGAAATTGGCCTATAAATCTGCAACTAAATTATCATATAAAGATGAGATTCAGGCATCTCCCGATATAAAAACGAAGAGGCAGTGCACTCAGGTGAAGGAAGAGGTATGTTTATGTAATTACATCTGCAATATAACTTGTTTTTGGTCACTAGCTGTTTTTATGTGCCTTCATTCCCCATGACTTTTGTAGTAAAATTTAACTCAGTAGTACATTTGTTATTACAAAGCACAATTTTGAAGATGCGAATTTTATTATTCTGATGTATTCTTTCGTAATAAGCAGGGTGTGGTGGCTATTTTGTGCCTAACATGTAAATGTTCTGCTTGCCAACTATTGTATTTTGTTTTTCCTGTAGCCCTCCTTATCAGTTTATTTCTTTGTTTTTGGCACTTTTTGCCCATCTTTGACTCATGTGTAAATGACCATGTATGTCAGGATGTTTATCTATCTAACAGTGGAAAAAAGAAAAAGTATAAGGTATGTGTCATAGTGGAAACTCTTAACCAATCTCATCTACTTTTGTTTAATTGTGAAACTTATTACTGTTTGAAGAAGTTCAACATCATATTCATTGGTGATTGACAATACTGTTTTTCGCTGATGATTCAAATTTGATTAATGATCACTCTTGGTTCATTTGGAATGATGTTTTTTAAATTGAAAAATTTTCCAATATCCTCTCCTAAAATTATATAAAATTTTGTGCTGGGTTGCCTCTCTATTCTCTCTCTCTCTCTCTCTCTCTCTCTCTCTCTCTCTCTCTCTCTCTCTCTCTCTCTCTCTCTCTCTCTCTCTCTCTCTCTAGGGTTTTGGAATGCCTGAAATGCCTGATGATATCAGAGATCTTGGGACAGACTTGATTGGTCGCATGATAAAGGTCTGGTGGCCAATGGACAAGAGGTCAGTTATTTAGGTCTTGTGATGCCTATTATCAGAGTAACTGTCTTTTTCTCTCGATTTTTATTCCCATTTTACTGGGTACTTGGAAAGAAAGTTGATTGTTTATTTAAATACAACTTTATATTAACTATACTGAGCTGGAATCCCTTTTACTATAATCCATTTGGGGCTTTGTCTTAGATTACTTGATTAGTTGTATTTGTCAAATGAAATAGTGAGTGTTGTGCATAAGAGTTCTCTTTGTATGCCAATCTCATTAACTGCAGACCGGTTACTATACTGTATAATAATTTCATCAGTGCAATAATTCTTTCATAACCAAGTCTTGAGGCCAACAATTTTTTACTATTTCTGAATCTAAAAAAGTAAATTGATCTCTGAGTTGGCAGATAGGCAGATTTTATGCGCATCTTGTTTCTGTCATTGTAATGGAAAAGAGATCAAACAATTTGAAAATTTGACAATTCCTATCACAGGTAGGTGTATATATGCATGTTTAGACTTCACATAATGCTACATATTTAACTGGAAATTTGGTGTTTCTATTAGAAAGATTATGACCAAGATCGTGGATTTTTCCGTGCCTTTCTTGCTTGCTTTTTTTGCTGGAAATGTTTGGTGCTACACTGCTACTGCCAAGTATTTTATGTTGGAAGTAGGAAGTACCACTAACTTTGTGATGCTTATTTATTTAGTTTGATGTAAAATGTAATTTAAGCTATTTTTGTGTTGCCTTCTATGGTAAGAGTTCAAAATAAAAGTTATCATTCATGTTTCTCTTTTAATTGCCATTTTTTTTAAATAAATAAATTTCAATTTTTAATCTGCAGGTTTTATGAAGGTCTTGTTTCTGCTTTCAACGATTCAAAAAAGAAGCACCAGGTGAGATTAATTTCTTTTGCTATTTCGTGGCTACCTGGTATCACTGGTTTGTAGTGTCATCATGTATTATAGTGTCATTATTTCAGCTTTCTTAGTAGGTGAATCAGAAATATCATGTTCCATATAGCCATTGAGCCGGTTTGGATTATGTCTTTATGGCTACCTGGAATCATAGGCTTGTAGTGTCATTATGTCTTTTGCCATTGAGCCGATTTGGATTGATTGGAGGGGAGGAAGTAGTTTTTAAGTGCTTCTTATTCTCTTTCTTTATAGAAGGCCTTTTTTGGGTTAGAAATACAGTTACTTTTTTAATCTATATTTGAAAATCTATTCAATATCAATTTATTCATGATGTCCATGTTAATGAATTTTAAATTCAAGCATTTTTTTCAAAATAACTTTTGACATAAGCTATATCCGACAGGCACATACTGATTCCCTGTTCCATTTTGGCCTCTTGATAAGTAGTTTTGTGCTTCCTTCTTATAGCCCTACATTATTAATTTTGTGTCTTTCATTTGTAGGTTTTATATAAAGATGGCGATGAGGAATTATTGAACCTTAACAAGGAACGTTGGGAACTGATTGACATGGAAATGTCAGATGATGAGGTGGGTGTTTGCCTGAGTCCTGATTTCAATTAATGGTTTTTTTGCCCCTTTGGATGGGAGAATGGATATTATCTTTAATTTTGTCTCCGTGGCTGTGCCGATAACAGGGGCAAAATACTATTTTTTCAAGTTCTAATGCTTCATCCAATGTGTAAGAGTTTCTCTTGATTTATATTGCCTTTTTCTTTTCTCCGTAATCATGTTGGTCTAATGTGTTCACCAAAGTATTTACTCCATAATATAGGAGTAAAAACTTTGGTGAACATCTCATTGAAATTGTTGCCACAATTCGGTGCTACAAATGCTTATGAATATTATGTTGTGGTATCTGCATAGCAATTTCCCGTTTATATGTACTTTTTTTTTTCCTTCTGCTTCTGAATATCGGTTTTTATCGGAATAGATGCTCCTTCCTTTCAGTTAATGCCCTGAGGTCTGCAGTTTGTAATGTCCATGTGCCTATTGCCCTTTTATGTGTTCATTCCTTTTTAGTGCTAGAAAAAGGCTAAAAATTTCAATTTATTGCAGTTTTTATTGATAGTGATATATTTCAACATATGCTGGTGTCTTGCAGTTGGTTTTTTTTTTTTTTTTTTAAAAATCATATTATATCCTTGGTCTACCTTAACTACGTTTTTTGTTTGTTTCTTTGATAAGGCTGAAGGGGAAGAATTCTGATAAAAAGCTTAAAGATTCATCCAATCGGCCAAAGGGTGACTCTTCGTCCAAAAGGTTTTTACCTAGGTTCACGAACAATTGAATATGGTTCTAGATTTTCGCTTTTGAATATACTTACGTATTTTGGTATTTCTATATTACTATCCTTTCATTTTTTTAGGAACAAGGTAAGCTGAGGATGGAGGGGAGGGGTGGTTGGTGTGGAATCAAAGGATATCTGGTTGGTCATTTAAAATTCTATGGTTTCTTTTGTAGGTTTGCTCCAACCGCCAGAAAATCCATTGGCCACAGAACCAAATCGGATTGTAAATATGTAAAAGGTCCTGCTCCTCCTTGCCAACCAAAGACTGCACATAAATTCAAGGATGCTGCTTCCGTTTCAAGGAAAAAGTTCCCAAACGTACCCGAGCTCAAAGGCCAAGAATCATGATTCCAGCGCTCTGTCTCATGGAAAAAGTTGCATTTGGAGACTTAATAGACCTCTCTGTTTTGTATTGGGTCTGTTTTAGGGTTAAATATAAGCTCAGCTTAGCCTTCTTTCAGTTTCAGAAGCCAATGACTAGCTTTTGTTCAGCTTTGGCTTAACCTAGTTTTGGGGAGATCGTTTAGGTACATTAAAAGCATGATCAGCTGTCATGATAAAAAAAAAAATCTTGCTGTGGGGATCCTTCAGTGGTTGCTTATGAAATATAAATTTATCTGTGACACCCTGAATTTAAATTGCTCCCTGTCATTGGCTGCTCTTTGTTTGCCATTGCAGCCTCTCCTGCGTTCGATGAACAGTCAGTATTTCTGCAAAAGCCAGTTGTTACATTTTTTTATTTTTAAAAATCCTTTTATTATTACTATAATAATAATTTTTTTATTTATTTTACCTCCATAAATATATATGTTTATTTGATTGCTGTTTTTATGAGCTCAATTTTATTTTGTTGATAAGATGCATGGGCGTTTCTGTTCACAACCACCCCCGCCACACCCCCCCCCCCCTTCTTCGTGATTTGAGAATGTTAATTTAATTGAAGTGTAGATATCAAGTTTTTAAATTTGTAATCATTTACTACTTCAAACATGCGTAAATTTAGGCAACTCTGCACCCCAATTTGGATTGGGTAGCTTTGTTTGGTGGAAACAAGGTGGTCGTGCCATCAACGTCTTCTTAACTCCAACATCTCTGCGAGTGCAAATAAAAAAGCGCCTCTTCCAGGGGTTCACCTCCTTCCATCACAGCTAAAACATGTCCACAGGCGCAGCCGGCCCCTCCGCCTCAAGCCTTCTTCCATCAAGCTCGCCAACCCATTATGTTTCTCGACTGCCATCATTGCTGGATAGGCATGATGTGGATTTTTTGAGGTTGATGTCTAAAAATGCTGTGGCAGAGATGGAGAAGGGGATTTGGCATCCTTAAATTGAGTTTGTGATTACGTTGGTGGTTTGCAATGTATAAGAGACTTTTGGATTTTGAAGATAAAAACAGCCTGGCGTAAAACTGATGAGAATAGGAATGCAAATGTGGGAGGTAGTTGCAATGTTGGCAGAAACACCACTCAGCGGTTAGTGCCCTTGTTCAGATTGCAGAGGTGTGCTCAATAGTATTTATATTTCAATCCTTGGTATATATTTTGTTTGTTTATCTTGTCCAGTAGATAGGCTGCTCACTTTGCGTGTTAATTGTTCATGCTAGATCCACTCATTTTAGATACAAATATATATATATATATATATATATATATATATATATATTGAGGCTGCTGCACTGCGATGAATGAGTGGAGCATGCCTGTGAATGGCAATGGTCCCAACGCTTTGCAGATTCAGGCCCTGTATATACAGCAGTGACTCGCCCTTCTGAGCATTTTTCAAGTGGGATATGGATTGCCATACACTTCATGAAAATGGTTTGATGGAACAATGACATCAAATATTGGAAATTGAATGCAAGGATTTGGTTTGCAGTTTTTGTCTTGGCAAGGATTTTTACCGGCCTCCTAGGATACAATACAACTAAATGATGATTTCATTAATTAAAGTCACATAATTAATATTGCAGTTTTTACTTATTTGTATTTTTTTTCTTGGGATGTTATTACGGTTATTGTTACCTAATTTCGGTGATACTTAATATTATTGTATATTATATTATTTATAAATGAATCAATGAGGTGAAAATTAATATATTATATATATATTATATATATAGAGAGAGAGAGAGAGAGAGAGAGAGAGAGAGAGAGAGAGAGAGAATTAGATCATATTTATCATTTGGGTCGTTATTTTTATTAATTAATAAATGGATGAGATTATTATTATTTTAAAAAAATATTTACTTTCAACAATTCATAGAAAAATGAATGGTTAAGAATATAAAATCTATTGCAAGGAAGGAGGTGTAATCTATATTGCGGTTGCGGGGAGATTGTCCGTTAATGTCGGCCATGTATTTTGAAATAAGCGGTTAATATATTGTATTAAAAAAGATAAAAATACTCATTTATCTCAATCAATCATTGGTTTGAAAATGGACTGCTGAGATTCCCCAACAGTTGTACTGCCAAGCCAGAAGCCAGTCCTTGGCCTTGGCCTTGCCAAGACCCTTGCCCTGTGTTGGTAAGGCATGGAAAATGGATGAAAAAATTTTAGATGGAAAAGTGATGAAAAGTAAAAAATATGGAAAGAAAAAGAATGAAAAAAAAAATCCTTTAAAAAAAATATATTTAGATTCCTATATATATATATTAATGATAGATAAAACAGATCAACCTGGCCTGCATTTAAATTATGACTTTGGCTTTGTAATTGTCGTGAATTACCAAACACATACATTACCGGGGCACCACGTATGAGAATGAAAGAGTCCAAAAAGAATTACAGGAAGCAATCATGTTCATGTGCACTGTTTTTCCTCCCTTTCCAAAAAGTTGGTCGGCGGTTGTTAACCAGCAAGCAACAAGGTGTTGAAAACGAATCCATGCACCCCCTACTTCAAATTATTCCACTTTAATTAATTCCCGGTGTTGTTGAAGACTCAAGAACCCCGGCCCATACATATATATATATATATATATATATATATTGGTAGTATATATATATGGAGTTGGTGTGGCGTGTGATAGGCAGCAAATAATGTGTATTAGGTACCAAAGGTCAAAACGGGCAGGGTCGGTCAGAGTGTGGTGGGTACACCGGAAATGGTATCCATGCTTGCATTGCATTGCATGGTGTGGCAGGCATTCCTACGATTTGATTTGGATAGTTGTGTTCATATTAAAGTTTTGCATGGAGCAACCCCTGAAATTAGCCAATCTAGCTCAACAGGATATATAGCAGCGGTCGGTCGTGGCCGTGTCGCGCGAGAACACCCATTGAGCTACTAGCACACAACATTAAAACAACATTAATTAATTCTAATAATATATTTAACTTTGGTTTGTCTGCTGTTTTAATTTCTTCTAGACAACCTTAAAACAATATTTTAAATCACATACGCTCTTAATATTAATTCACTCAATATTTCCTTAAATTTTAGGATTCGTAAATTAGATTTACCCAAAAACGCTCTTTCTGCTCTCTTCGATCTAGTGAAAATAGGTTATCGAATAGAATTAATGAACAAACTACGAAGCAAAGGGAAGGGTCGTGCAGTACTGCTCATGTATAATTACATATTTATCTTATAAATAATACAAATATTTATATCATGAATACCAATGTTTGTATTCAGATAATATCTTTTGTTTTTTTCCGGATACAAATTCGAATAGATAAGGAGGTATCTGGTAAACGAAATACTATATTTTATTTTTATAATTTTGAAATTTTTGTCAGAATTCTGAATTTTAATAATAATTTCTAGAAAATGCGTTTTTTTAATGTATCCGCTAATTTCATCAGCACCATTTTCATCCACAATAGTCCAGAGCTGCCCATTAAAAAAATGAATTGGATTTATAATTTTTTTAAAAAAAATTATGAAATGAACATAATTAGCTGTCTCTGGCACCAAGGCCAATATTCAAGCTTCGTTGACTTTATTGTTTTTATTTTTAAAAAAAGTTGCTTCATCAGACAAGACAGTGGGCAGTTTGAAAAACTTTTGTCAGATTTTTTTAAAAAAGTATTTATAAAATAAAACTTTTTTTTTTCCAAAGTAAAAATAATTTAAAGGTTGAAACAATTTAAAAATTTTAAAATGCCAATTTAATTAAACGGAAAAAAATTGTCCTTGTCTTTATTAATAGAATTAATCTACCTCTTTCCAAATAGATTTAACATAATTAAGTAACAACAGAAAACAGTGAACGTATAAACCAAGAATTAAGTACGGGCCGGGCCGGGTAATGAAAAACCAGGAAACCAAATTAATTAAGCTGGATACACCTACAGCTAAACAAACGTAAAGCGGCAGCTAATTAATGAAAAATCATTACGGCAAAAAAGTAAAAAAATAATAATAATTAAAGAATGAAAAACCATTTTCATATCGCACCCCCGCGTCATTACTGAAAAAAGTAAAAAAATAATAATAATTAAAGAATGAAAAACCATTTTCATAGTATATATCATATGTAGCCTGCCAAGCTTTCTGCTCAGTTAAGGCACCTCCCGCCTCATATCGCACCGCATATAGCGGACTAGGGGGGGCGGGGTTGGTGAGTTTTCTTGCTTATAAATATTTCTCCATCTCCCACATCCTCTTTAAATTAACTCACATATATGTACACTTTCTTTAATTAATTTATTTACCCCGCCCGACATGCCGGCGGAGGAGACCTCACCACCACCTAAAACCATCTGCGTCACCGGCGCTGGCGGCTTCATCGCTTCGTGGACGGTTAAGCTTCTGCTCCAGAAAGGCTACGCTGTCAAAGGCACCGTTAAAAATCCAGGTCAGTGATCGATCGAGACATCCCCGTAGTGTACGTGTGACTGTGTGTGTGCACATGTGTTCTACTCGTATATATATTAATTATATAAATTTATGTTCAACCTAAATTAATTAATGTTTATGTTGCAGATGATCCCAAAAACTGTCACTTGAAGGAGATGGAGGGAGCTAAGGACAGATTAACTCTATGTAGATCCGATCTGCTTGATTACGAGAGCCTCAAAGCCGCCATTGATGGCTGCCATGGAGTATTCCACATGGCGTCCCCCATAACTGACGATCCAGTGAGTTTTAACAAAATCATAAACAAGAATAATTTTCAACGATATATATATATAATACATAATACATACAATATATATACACACAAAAATACTATATATATATATATATATATATATATTAATGAATTTTCGGATACATACATACATATATTGTACATTACCTTTTCCGGGCACGTGCGTCCGTACGTACGTGTGTATGATAATTACCCCAATCTCCCTAGCTAAAATGATAATTTTAATGAAACCCACGTACGTACATTACCTTGAATATTCCTCTTCTTTCCTTTTATATTTATTGCATTATATATATATATATATATCTAATTAATTAGCACTGCATTAAGATATAATATAACCTCCTGTACGTGCGGTTTCTTTTTTGTTTTTTGTTTTTGGCCCGGCCCCTATATATAAATATAAAGGGAAGTTGATTATTAATTATTTTTCATGCATGCATGGCATATTGGCATTATGGTTTTGAAGGCAAAGATGATGGATCCGGCAGTAGTCGGAACCAAGAACGTGATGGAGGCAGCCGCGAAGGCGAGAGTTGGGCGGGTAGTATTCACATCGTCGATTGGGGCCGTTTACATGAATCCTAATTTGACTTCTGACGTTGTTGTGGATGATAACTGCTGGAGTGACCTTGAATATTGCAAGAACACCAAGGTAAGTGATGAAACTCTCCAAGCTAGCTAGGATGATATTATTTAAAATGGAATAATATATATATATATATATATATATATATCAACTTAATTTTTAAGATATAGTAATTAAGTTTTTTTAAAAGAAAAGTAAAAAAGTTAGAAATTTATATTAAAATAATAATAACAATAAATATAATTATTAATTAATTGAAATTAACATTATATTCTGAAAACGAAATGACAGAACTGGTACTGCTACGGGAAGACGAAGGCGGAGCAGGCGGCGTGGGAGGTGGCGAAGGAGAAAGGGGTGGATTTGGTGGTGTTGAACCCGGTGGTTGTGCTGGGACCGCTGCTACAGCCTACCATCAACGCCAGCACCACTCACATCCTCAAGTACTTGACCGGCTCCGCCAAGACATTCACCAACGCCGTCCAGGCTTACGTCCACGTACGTGACGTGGCGGCGGCACACCTACTGCTCTACGAGACTCCCTCCGCCGCCGGCCGTTACATATGCTCCGAGACTTCCCTCCACCGCGGTGACCTTGTTCGTATCCTCGCCATGCTCTTCCCCGAGTATCCCATTCCCACCAAGTAAGTACATTAATATTAATTGATCTGCATAATTTATATTATTGCATGCTAATTACTTAATAACCACTTACAATTAATATATTAATATTCATGCATGTACGTGTCGATCCTTAATTTGCCCGCCATTAATTATATACTCTAGCACTGTAGGATTAATATAAAATTATATAATGCGGTGTGGCGGTGGAACCCAATTTTGAAAATATCCAAATCAACCATACAATCGTTAAAAAAAACCAAATACAATCAATAAATTTCCAAATCCAGTCACCGGTTTTTCATGTGTGTGTGAAATGAATATTGCAAGGCGTGCGTAGTTACCTTTTTAAATGACTGCGCGCAATGAATTAAGGCGAGGAGAGGACTGTTTTATTTACATTTTAAAAACTTTTTAATAATTTTTAGCTTCGATAGCCTCAATATTTTTCACCTAAATTTTAATTTAAAAATTTATCTTTTTTTGTTAATTAACTATTTTTATAACATCAAATTAAATATTAGGTTCCATAATTCTTTATTAAAGTATTTTACTTTTCTTTGCATATCTCGTAAAACCTTTTTTTTATATTTAAATTATTATTTATTTATTTTTAACATTTATTGAACTAAGTATTAATGCTCTAATAATAAGAAAATTAGCTAGTTGAAAATTGAAATGCGTGCACTTTCCTTCGCAAACAAAGTTTGTTTTCACTTCAAACCAACCTGAGCTTGGTTGGATTTAAGGCATTGAATGGTTGCTATGAAAATTAAGCAACAGTATCTATAAAAAATAAACTTTAAAAGCTGATGAATCATTTTCTTATCCGTTTTGTTGTGAGTCTTGTGACATATTATGAAAAAATAAATAATATTTTTTATTTTCTAATATACTCTTAATAAGTACTTTAATATTTTTTCCCCCATCTTTTTTATGTCTTGCCAGCAAACAATTTTTTCATATCTATTTAATTTTTATCCATTTTCTTTCCATACTTTTTTTACCGCTTTTTCTTCCACCCTCTTGCCTACTTTAATAATCATTGCGTACTCCAACCCATAAAACCCTTCACGACACGTCTTTAAATATTGTACGAATTAATATTAAAAGTCACTCACACCCGTACAGTACGTGTAGTTCCGGTGGGGACCGCGTCACCTGCCACATTGTCCGAAGTCCCTGTCAAACTTGAACGTAAGATTTGACGTCACCCACCCATCCATTTAAAATAAACGATGAAAAAAGAGTGAAAGAAAATAAAGAAATAAAATTAGTAAAAAATAATTATTTAATTAGAATAAAATAGAAATAGAAAATATTTTTTATGATATAAATAAAAATTTAAAAATATGATATGAAATGTTAATTTTGTTAAATTATGATATTATTAAGAAAAAACAAGATAGGAATAATTCTAAAAAAATACATAAATAATAATTTTTTCCATAGCAAGTCATGGCATTTGGATGAATAAAATAGTAAACACGTGTCAATTCAGTTTTTTTCATACATTTTACATGGCAGTTCTTTATCTATCAAACAAGGGAAAAAGGGTTTTTTAGTCACTTTTCAAATTCCATGTCATAATCTAGAGCAACCAAGCATGTGCTTACGATTTGTGAAAGTCACTATGATTTCAATGGGCCATGATATCATATTAAAATTAGATCTTTTTTATTTTAAATTAATTGATAATAAAAACGAGAAAATTGAAATAAAATAATATTTATGAATAATGTTATTTATTAATAAATTTATATAATTAACATGTAATTAAGTCTAGTTGTACTTTTATTTATTTATTTATTAAGTAATTACAAAGTTATAGTCCCATTAAGAAATTGCAAAGTTGTGCTTGTCTTTTTTAGAATCGTAATTAATGAAATATATTCATGTAGGTGCTCAGACGAGGTGAATCCGAGGAAAAGGCCGTACATATTCTCATGCAAGAAATTGAAGGAACTGGGGCTGCAGCTTACCCCCATTAAGCAATGTTTGCAGGAGACTGTTAAGAGCTTGCAGGAGCAGGGTCATCTACAGACACAGAAGTATACCAATTAATTAGTAATGCTATAAAATTACCACCAACTTCATGATCAAATGGTTGTTATTTATATATAATTATAAATTTTACGGTGTAGCATGCGTACTGGTAAAGCAAAAATTAACCTACTGCAATGGTTCCAAGCCTATATGTTTCCCTGTAACCAAAATAAATAAATAAATTAATCCAAGTAACAATTGATATAAAGGTTTGCTGTAACGTTTTTAAATTAGTTTTAACGTCTTTTTTTTTAAAAAAGAGGTTTGCTTTAATGTTAATTTGTTACTGTACGTGACTACGTGTTGTGTTTTGTGTTCATTGTTAAAAGCCGTGTAATATTTGTCTTGCACGTTATAATACAAAGTATTTTCTTCTTCCCTCTTTCGGGGATACCACTTGGTGGCAAGGGCATAACAGTCAAAAACTGGTTTTTGAGTTTCAAACAATAGAATCGATCAGAATGAAAAGTGGGCACTTGTGGGAATTTCTGCTCATCCTTAATCTACTACAGCTAGGTAATTTTTGCCTTACAAAATAAATAAACTTGGTTGCCTTTGGGCTTATCGCACTAAAAAAAACCGGCCCATGGGCAATAAATTTGGTCACCTGATTGCTTTATGCGACAGTTCTTGTGTATGATATAGATTTAATTCTTATTTGACTATAACTTCATTATAGTTAATAATTATAATTAAATAAAATTTAAATCTGTACCGTAAATCTAATAGCCCAGATTAACCGTGCTCATGTGAAAGTAGTGAATACGTTTATTATGTTTCATAACTCTATGAAATGAAACAAAAAATTGTGTTTGTTTACTTTCGCCCCAACTTTTGTAATTATTTTATAACTTTGAAAAGCATTTGACCTATCAAATAAGTTACCAATAAAATTAATTTGCAATTTTTTTAAACAGTTTTCCAATTAAGTTAATTAGTGGATTATTTTTTAGATAATTTAGCTACTATAAATAATTTACCAATTGAATTAGTTGTTAACTTGTTAATAATTTGCTAATTTAAAAACAATATACCTCCTAAATAATTTAATTCACCAATTAAATTGGTTGTATATATTTATTATTATTATTTTATATACAAGGAGTTGTATTATATATGTTTAAAATGTGTTAATTAGTACAATTTTGCAATCAAATTTTAAATTTTGAAAACTATTTCCTTAATTAAACTTGGACTAATCTTATTTTATAGTCATACTACTATTTTTGAATTCTAAATTTTATATTAATTATAAATTTGTAACACACACACACAAATATATATATGCCTACTTGAAAAGTAAAGAAGAAACATAAAGATGTAGGTGCTAAGGTTAATATATATATATATATATATATATATATATATATATATATATAAGTGCTTTAATCATGGCATCTAAAACTAATTATAGATTTTTTAAATACTTTTTTTGCTTTAATATCAACATTTCTTGTAGCAATTTTTTTAAAAAAAATTTCGTATTTTTGAAATGGGCATATCGATGGCACTCATGGGAAGAACCGCTCACAGGAGTCCAACAATTAATCCAAACCTCCTATACATTCAAATCATTGCTATGGAAATAATTGAATAGTGTGACGGTAATATGCATAAAATATGACACAAACACAATTTAAAATGTTAAACAAAGTTAATACTAAAAACTATGATAATTAACAGTATTAAGGTCTAATATTACAAATTTATTAAGGTTTTTACAAAATTATTGTAGCATTGCTAAGGCTATGCTAAGTCAAAAGTGTCAGCGACGACAATATTATTCACGGCAATGATGAAAGATATCATAAAATTTTAATAGTAGCAATATCATATATTAAATATATTAATACATTTGAAGTTATTAGATTTTGAGTGATTCTCTTGAATGAGCCGAATTTTATACTGGAATCAAAATTTAAACTGAATCACTCGGATTGAATTTGGTGGTTTTAGTTATGTATTCAAATTCAATTCAATGAGATTTCACCCACTTTTCAAATCTTTCTGTTCTGCCTGCATTTTAAAAAGTGGGACACCGAAAACATGAAGCCCATCTGATTTGGGCCTGGTTGGTAAAGTGATTTCGCTAATTCCCAAAAAAGTGACATATAAATATATACATAGAAATGGGGGTGGGACCATGAACATTCTTCGAAAGCTTATGGGCCTAGGCCCAGCCATTATAAATACATACATAGAAAACACTGTCCTGCACTTGCTTAAAACATCAATCACCTCACGATCTGGAACTAGCACGTGGCTCAATATTGGCTTCTCATTTTAAACTTACAAAACAACTGCGATGATAATAAGAAAAAATACAATAAAATATGCAAGTAAGAGTAAAAAATAATTGATGGATTAGAAATAATAATAATAATAATTTAATAGGAAATTTAGACTATCACAATTTAAAAGAGATTGTCTGTGTAAAAAAAAAAACTAGACTTTTCTATAATTTAAACATTATTTGAAAACTAATTCCTTAAAACTTATATTTTTCGAAAATAATTTTTGTCGGTTTTTTGTTTCTTTATAAAGTTCTATGAATGTTATTTATTTATTTTTTTAAAATTAAGTTTTTTTTTAAAAGATAAAGAGAAATATTAGAAAGAGTTGAAAAAAATCGGCCGTGTATGTCAACCATTTATCACCATTTTTTGATAAAAAGCAAATATAAAACACGGCTCCATATATCAACTTTTCATTTTTCATTTTTTTTTAATAAAATATATAATAATTTTTTTATATTATTATATAAAAAATAAATATTTTTACAACACGTCACCAATTAGGAACACATACCGAATTTCAAAAACAAAATTGAAGAAGACGAAGGAGGACATGTCGCTTCTGCGTGCAGCAACCATCGGTGACACATGCCTCGAGCTCCACAGCTAGCGTCGACCAATAGCTCCGACGATTTCTTCTCTCTCCCTCTGTTCCGTTCGATCCTCCTTGACCAGGGATCCTCAATGATTGTCGCAATCTCCATGTCCAGCGACCCCCTTGTGTCTCTCTCTCTCTCTCTCTCGCTCTCTTTTTTCCCCTTTCTTCCGTTCCTTGGCATGCAAGTAGTCTACGTACGCTTGTCGGGTGTGAGAGAGTGTTTAGAAGAGGGACGAAGATATATGGTCTTATGGAATCATTTTTCATAAAATGCATTATAAAGTGTTTTTTAGGTATTATTTTAAAAATAATAAATTTAAATTATTTATAAATAATAAAAATTATTATTTTTAAAAATAATTATATTTTAAAAAATAAACACCTATCATTTTTCATTTATTATTTTTTCAAACTTTACCATCAGAATTTTTTTTGTTTTTGAAAATAATTTTCAAATCTTATTTTGAATGAAATAAAAGTTTAGAATAAAAATTTTATTTGATTTATTTACATAAAATAATATTAATCATGAGATTTATATTTTAACTATAATTTTTTTTAAAATTATAAACTTTAAAGAATTGATCGAGATAAAATTTTAATGAAATTTATAGTTAAAATATAAATTTTGAGTATAATTTATAATAATTATTATTTTATATAAATGAATTTATGTAAAAATTTAATTAGTGCGTTATATTTATATCTACTTTCTGGGTAAAGATATAATTGATTGAAATGAATATGTGATAATTAATCACAATTCAAAGAATCTAGAAAACGCCCACGTGCGTTGACAAGCTGGACGTGTATGCGGTGGACTGGACTGGGTGCGGGTCGCGATGACTTCTACTATTGGTTTGTCGGCTGCCAAGTGCCGCCAATGAAATGACGTTCACACCCCATATATTTTATAATATTTCGATTAAAAGCATATGGTAAATACAGTGAATTGAACTCCGTGTATAAATTGAATTTGACGAACTCCACCCCAGTTAGGCAGTTACGAAGCCCTATATGCCTAAAGGCTAAAGATATATGAGTACGGTCGTTGATTTTTTTTATTTTTTATTTTTAAAAATCAGGAGACAGATTAGTCGGGTATGGGCCATGAATCAGATAGATAGGGGTGCACTGCTCAGTTTGTATATATGTATAAATATTGAATGGTCATATTTGTCTTATAACTTATAAATTTTAAGATATTATTAGAATAATAAATTAAGGAAAATTAAATTTGAAGAAAGAAAACTGCTTATACATACTTTTTAAAATAATTATTTTATTCAAATCCTGTTTTACTTCATGAATTGGATTTAAAAAAACAAATATATAAAATTTACTTTATCCAATTAGGTTTTTAAAAACAGAAACACGTTTTCCAAACCATTAACCAAACAACATCTTATTTTTTTAAAATATAGCACTTTATTCAAATAAAAAAGGTTTAAGTAAAGTATTAAGTTGTTAATAAAATGAATTTATGGAACACGTGGAGGAAATTATATTTTCGAAAGTGTGCGTGCAACTTTTATAGTCGACCAAACTTTGACAAAGTCAATTATAATTATAAACAAATTAAATAAAGTTGGATGCATCGTATTTTAGTGCAGTCTAATTTTTAGAATAAAAAAAGTACCCCAATCTGTGGAGCCAAACAAAAAATCGCATCACCAATTAAGAAAACTCACATGTCTCCTAGTTTCGAAAAGGTTACCAATAGCACGTATCGCACGAACCTAGTTAGTAATAATTTCCACCACCAATATATATATATATATAGGGATTGGAAAACAATATATCGAAAAAGCAGCTTTTGTCTCTAGCAATTGATACAGTGGGGTTTAATTAGACAAGCACTAATTAACTGCAATTTAAAGACTACATATATATGCCTAAAGAAATCAGATTTAAACCGGCGTCGCGTCAATGTGGGAATTATATAATATTGCGGCACACAATTGTGGTGTTTTATATAATTATATACATCTATGTTACTAGCTAGTTGTCGCACGAGGTAATGACTGGAATCTAACAGGCCGGTGGAGTCAAAATAGATTTTTCTGTCTAGAGAGAGAGAGAGAGAGAGAGAGAGAGAGAGAGGTGTTCAGAGTTCATGATGTTCGTTAATTCTTGTTCATAGAACAAGAAGCGCGCACGATATTGCCAACCACGTCTTGTTGGGACATTGGTCCAGGTAAAGCGGAAAAAAAATCTACAAAGCGGAAAATATAATAATAATAATAATAATGCAAGCACGACATGGCCAATTCAACCACGTTTGTTCAGCGTCTAGTGTGAGCCACACATTGAAGATCAGCCTGCATGCCACAGTTGGCACTTACGAGCTGATTTTTTTTGAATATCTGCACAAAACAGCCCCCCCTCCCCTCCATCGTACGTTGGCTTCAAGCTGTAGGTGGGCCCCATCACTCCCTCCATCCATCTCCACTGCAATGTTGCGCCACCTCACGTACGACTTCGCCTCCCTCTCACTACACTACCGCATGCACCAAGCCAAACCTTCCCATTAACGCCCCCGATATCACGTGCGTCATACTTGTATGTGTGTATACATGTATATATATATATGTATATGTATATATTATTTTCAAAGCTACTGCATGCCTACGCCTAATAAGAGCAAGAGACCCTAAGAATGAGCATTTTCAGTGCTCGCGACTTTGCCAGGACTTCATAGTCCTCATTTACTTGCGACACGGGCCGAATTGGCACTGTCGATGAACAGTAACCCCATGAAATTTGAAAAAAAAAAAAAAAAAAAAAAAAGAAACGAACAAAACCAGGAACACGTGACGAGGAGGAAAGAAGAAGACCACCAAAGTTGAATTCCACGCACAAGTTTTGTCGGCACCCACCCCCCTTGTCGACATCCCCGCAATGACGCGGTCGGCGACGTCACCATTTGGGCCATCGTCCAATTATTATGCTTTATGCATAATAAAGCCCACGAGCCCCCAGGGTTGCGGTCAAGGCCCACGATGAGTGGTCTACGGTCCACGGTCGAGTCTTGTTGTGGGGTTAGCGACTCAAGACTCTAGCTTGAGTCTAGATAGGAGTTCTACTACCGTTCGTCGTCGGTGGGGATTGACCCTTTGACTTTTTGAGTCCCGTGGCCCCCACTCCCTCCAATCACTGTACCGCGCGCGCCGGTCCCCCAACCCAATGAGTAGGAGTTGTCCCATCCTCCCTCCCGTGCTTTAATTTACCTCAATTTTTAAATTATAAAATTCCAAAATTTTACAATAATCATTTATCCAATACATATAATTTCACTTTTTGTTTTTTTAAACATGCTTAACCTAACAAATAATAGAAAAGTGAAACAGTCCGTGTATACTTTAATAAAAAGATAAAAACAAAACAAAGTACATCCAAATGGGCTAAAGAAATTAACCCTAAAAGTAATTAATTATCACCACAATTAATTATTAATTTAATGTGGAGAAAACTGAACAGAAAAGGCAAAACATGTATGTACGAAACATTTTGGCGATTAGACGACATAAACAATCATTGTTAATAAATAAAAAATATCATGGATTAATGTCATTTTATGTGAAGTGTCGAGTGGGGCTCATGCAAATTGAGATATTGTGTGAATTCTGATTTTACATTATAAAGTCTGTCAAGTTTGGTTTGAAATATATTGCCATATCAGTACATTCGCCGTCTACTTATGACCTTTTAACATTTTAAATTGGTCAGTTTATTTAAAAACTTAATTATTCAAGAAAAGTGGGAAAATTAAATTATATAATTTTAATAAGACAAACTTGCAACTTTTCTATTCATTATATATATTATCGATCGATATTAAAAAAAACCGATGAAGCAGATAAATTAATTAGTCTTAGAGATGATATTTCTACTTACAAATTAAGCTAAAAAAACATTTTCGTTTAATACACGAGCTAGGTGGAGACTCAAGTGCCTTCAAACAATTTAGAAATATGACAACCCATGGATTCTGGGTGTTCTTAAATAAGCATAGTATATTATTGTTTTACTTTTTAAGTATACGTCTTGCTTCATGGGCGATCTAGGATTGTTTGGATTTTTTGAAAGTGACAAAAATGTGAGGGTTGTTTGGATTGTGATTGTTATGATTTTTTTTTTGAGTTTAATATATTAACATATAAACTGAAATGAAGGTTAATTATATAACACTTAAAAAATTCGGGTATTTATAATGGTGAAAATCTTTGATTTTGTTTCATAGTCAATAGTCAATGTAATAAAACTTATGCAACATTTGTGATGAACTTTAAAAAAAAAACAACATGAAATAAAATGTTGCTAACTTAGCTCCTATATAAGAAAAAGAAAAAGAAAAAAAAACCAGTTTTCAAGGTTACTTGTGATACACAAAGTAAAGTTTACTCATAACTTTAAAACGGGCCGCCCTCACACCTTTACCCATATATTTTTTATTGCTCACCAAATGGAACAAAAACTCTTTTAAGTTACCAATATAATATTAAAAAGCAAATGAGGATAATGAAGAATCCAGGCATGAATATCGATGCATAAGACGAAAGGGAAACGCGTTGACGCTTTCTTGATATGGAAACATTTCCTGAATCAAGAAAGAGAGATAAAATATTATATAGATTTGCGAAACAGGGCCAGCAGGTCAGCAACGTGAAAAACGCACACTGGACCGACGTGATAGAGGAAAGCAATTTCAATTCACAATTCATTGGCCTGCTTGACTTTTGACACACAGATATCACTCCCCACCCAACACAAACACGCACACACACACACACATCACCACCCCGACCAATCGACCTTCCCCATTTCTTCCTTCCCTTTACAGCACGCGCGCGCGCGCACACACACACACACCTCTCTCTCTCTCTCTCTCTCTCTCTCTCTCTCTCTCTCTCTCTCTCCTTCTTACGGGCTTCCCTCCGACCGCGCGTGATCCCTTGTCTATATAAGAATGGTCTTCGCGGTGTTTATAAACATTTGTGCTTAGTTTAGGTGAGAAACATTTAGAAATATATTAGTTTGGTACTCGTTTGAGACACTTGAGACAGCGCGCATCACATGGATTATTATTCCAAGTGGATGTCTGCTTCCTTGGAGCTGAATCTCAACCCTCTGAAGCTCGCCACACCCAACGAAGCCACGGTACGTGTGGAGGCTGCCCTGCCCGGAAACCTGCCTCTTCAATATTCTTGACCACTTCACGATATCAATGGTCCAGAACTTGTCATTATATATATAAATAACGCTGAGAACTGCTTTGTAATTATATATGTATGTTTTGTGTATCAGAAACAAGAGGTTCTTTGTGAGTTCATTGATTTGGGAAGGAGTGCTAGTACTACTACTACTAAAGTCGCAGTGAAAGACGAGGTGAGTACTTGCTGTGTGGCGAATTAAAAACAAACAAAAATTCTAAATATTAATAAACCACGTTTTCATGGTAGCCGCAAACTTGCCCTGTTGTTGTATGTAGACTGGAGCTTTGGTTGATGAGCTGAACCGTGTCACTGCTGAGAACAAGAAGCTAACCGAGATGTTGACGGTAGTGGGCGAGAAATACACCGCGCTGCAAAAGCAACTGGCAGAATACATGAACAATCCTGACAATCAAAGAGGTTCTTCGCCTTCGACAATCAAGAAACGAAAGGCCGAAGAACACATCAACAGCAACAACTACAACGATAGCAGTAACAACAATAACGGATTAGTTAACACTAACGGAAATTCCGAGAGCAGTTCAACTGATGAAGATTCATGCAGCAAGAGGAGGCAAAGGGAAGAGCAGCAGCACATCAAGGCCAAGGTCTCCAAGCTTTATATCCGAACAGATTCCTCCGATACTGGCCTTGTAAGTTTCCATGTTTATGATCCTATGTATATAATATAAACTCTTATTAGCTTTGATTTTACTCATATTTAAGCTACTCACTTTCAAATACTGTGGATTGAGATTTATTCAAATTTAGTGCTCAAGGGTTGCGGAATATATATATATATATATATATATATATATATATATATATATATATATATATATATTTTCAGGTGGTGAAGGATGGGTACCAGTGGAGGAAGTATGGGCAAAAGGTCACCAGAGACAACCCCTGTCCCAGAGCTTACTTTAGGTGCTCTTTTGCACCCTCTTGTCCTGTCAAGAAAAAGGTATAGTTAAAAAGAAACCCTTATTTTTTTATTTTTTATTTTTTTTATTGGTCTTGGTTTCTTACAAGTGATTTGGGTCATTTTGATGAATGTGATCTCTCTGTGATTCTTTCAGGTGCAAAGGAGTGTTGAGGACCAATCTTTGTTGGTGGCAACATATGAGGGCGAGCATAATCATCATCCAAACTCTACTCAGCTTGAGGCAAAGCAAGGTTCAAACCGCTCTGTTACTGTCAGTTCATCACTTCCTTGCTCAACCGCCCTCAACTCTCACGCAACCACCCTTTCTCTTGACTTGACAAAACCCAAGTCCAGTAGCGACGCGAAAACCTCAGACAAGAGGACGGATTCCCCGGAATTTCAGCATTTCCTGGTGGAACAGATGGCTAGCTCCTTGACTAAAGACCCCAGTTTCACAGCAGCACTAGCAGCAGCCATTTCAGGGAAAATCCTTCAACAGCAAAGTTCAAATGGGAAATTATGATTTTTCTTTTTTAAAAAAAAAACCTCCAGTCCAATTCCTAGCACGTTCATTTGGCTCTATAATTGATGTACATATAGAATTGATGGGTAAAAAGGAGGAAAAGAGAAGGTAAGGGAGAAAAGTCTTCACTGGGTTAGGATTGAAAATCCAAATTAGCATGAATTTTGGTCATCTTAGTTTTGGATAGCATCAGTATATCATTCAATTCAAGTTTTGATTAGCTTGAATTCTAGACCTGGCTTTGTTTGATCTGGGACCAACAGCGCCTCTCGCTTGTGCTAAAATGACAAAGGCCAAGCAAAGAGAGGTTCCCCCAGGACGCTGGAAACCGATTCAAATGCAAACTATGTAATGTAGATTATGTATCTCAAAAAAGAATATCGGAGGCTAACTAGGCAAGGGAGAAAAGAGGGAGTGGAGGGCAGAGTGGAAAAGCAATTGGGTCACAGTTAAAAGACAATTAAATCGCCCATTACTATACAGAAGGCCAAACCCATGGCAAAAACTTCCAACTTCCCTATCCTTCAACAAGCCATTCTCTACTTTGCAACCTGCAAAGCACGTCACAAAATATTTAATGCCCAGAATCTTTTGTGTACACAATTGGCTCTCACACAGCAGCCTCAAGGACCCATCAAGGGAGTGACTTTTCAGCTCTCAGCAAAGCCTCCCCTACTGGTTCTCACACCGAGGAGAGACTCAAGTCATCTATAGCTTTTTCCAGCTCTACGGCATTTGAGTTCTTGTTCCCCAGTTCCACCTTAGCCTTGCAGTTGTCTGGATTTAATCCATCATCTGCTCCCGATAACTCATGGAATCTGAAGCAACTGATGAGGTGATCATTTGTCATTCCCGAGACTTGCATGAATGAGTAAATAACAGTTGGGCTCACACCGCGGAACCCTCTTCTCACCAAGTCTTTGCTTATAAAATCGGCTTTGGAGGTCTTGACCGGAACCTGGCGAGGGTATCGAAATTGGCCAACTATAGGCTTGTGATTTACAAAAGCCCAAATGTATTTGTCAAAGGAGCCGAACTCATTCATTATCTGCATCATCAGTCGCAGTTCAGTCAACAAAAATTTTCGTTGAACAGAATGATCAAATAATTCTCTAATTGTTCCAGTCATTACATGTACCTCTTGAGATGATTGCAACTAATTTATTTCTAATTTAAAAATAAGAGTACAAGTTTAAACTGGCAAAATATTATGCTTTTTTATTTTTCAATTACTTAATGAAGAAACCAAAACAGTAAGCAAATCGTTCTAATCAGATGATTATGATCCTCTGAGAAAACTAAAGTTATTCTCTTCTAACGTTGTTGCACGTTCTAAATACTGATTGTTAAAGTAATGTATCGAGTCATTTATTAATCTCTCATATATGGTCATATTGAAAAAGGTCGTAATCTTTGGTAGTTACAGAAATAATAATAATTCTAAGGGAGCCAGAAATAAAATCAATAATATACACGTCTCCGTTATTGTGTACGCGTGAAATTAGTGATAATACCATCAAACGTACATGCACATATAATCTAAACCAAGTTAGAACTTAGAGGTACAATTAATTGCCCAAAATCTAGGTTTGGGTCAACTTCTAGAGGTCAGACACACTAGCATGCCTATCTTTATTGAATCTTAACCGACTCCACCTGTAAATTAAGACAGTAAGCATAACAAATGAACAAGAAAGGTAAATGTACCTTGCACATTTGACGTGCATTTTCTATAATAGAGCGCAATTTCAGCTCCGAAAGTAGGGAGCTAGCAGAGCTACCTGGTGATGTTATCTTCTTCTCATGTAGTTTTGAGACAACGACTGGATCAAAGTCCAAAAAAATCTCCCTGAGAAAAGATTTTACTTTGCACAAGTCAATTTAGACACTCAATAACCACAATTTAGAGACTCATAAAAAGAAGAGTAACCACTTGATCCCTGACAGATATTTTTAACAGCTAAAGATTTGGAAATGCACGGCACCTCAAAGAATTCCTTTTGTTAAGAATGGCAGGCCATGTTAATTCAGCCAAGGCACCGGAGAGGCTAAGAAGTTCAAACAGTTTCCTGCATATTAGCAGAGTTAATTAGCAAGAATGCGCGTGCAGAGAGAGATCCAAACAAGTTTCGTAAAATATTCCTTGAAGTTGACATACTTGTCATCATGGACTGGAACTCCCCACTCTTCATCATGAAAAGCAGCATAACATGGATCTTAAAAAAAAAAAAAACAATGCAACTGATTAGTAGAACGAACAAAAAATAATTTAGTACGACAAGATTTAGAAAACAGCAATTTAACAAAACAGTAAAAGATGATGATACAAAACTTTAAATACCTGAAATTTTCTAATAAATACAAAACATATCTACCTAAATAAATAACTTTAGGTGGATCAAACAATAAGAGTTTGGAAAAAAATGAGAATCATTGAGTGGTGAGACTATAACTCCAAGCTGATATGAGGATGTGAGGTAGTCTTAGCCGTAAAATGATTATTGGTCTCAATATGTCTCATTGTCTCATAAAAAACTGCCTTGACACCAATGTCAATCACTGTTGAGGCGAGTGATGGTGAGATACATAACACTATCAACAAGAGGCCAGTAATGAGTAACATCTTTCAAGGGCTCACCACCATCTGAAGTTAGCTTCTGGTGGAGCTCAATAAGTGTGACAGTACAGTAGAATGAGTATCAGAGAGCAACCACGGAAATGATATCAGTGGTACACTTCTACTATGAAGGAGTAATAAAGACAGCAGCAGGCAAGCTCAATCCCAATAAAATAATAAAGTAACAAAGTAGACCCAGATTTTTATGGCAAAGCAAGCCTAAAGGTTTCATTTCGTGTAAAAAATATTAGCAACATCACCACCACAAATAATCATGTCATCAACATGAAGAAGAAAGTGCAACCAGCAGCAGCATCACTATGAGTGAACATGAAAAGATCACATTCACTTTAAGAAAACCCACTGCAGCGCTAGCCAAACTAAACTTCTCAAGCCAGGCCTCAAGAAGCTATTTGAGAATCATAAATACCTTGAGGAAGATGGCAAACAAGGCTAGAATGACAAAGGCAAACAGGTGGTTGCATGTAGGGACACAATTTGAAGAACAGTACAAACAGAGGTAATTTCCACCACAAGAACAAACATCTCCTCAGAATTGATGTCATACTCTTGATAAATTTGCAGGCCACAAGAAGTGCCCTGTAGCAATTAATGCTAACATCTGAGTGGTTCTTCTCCTTATAGATCTAAGGACTGAAAATAATTGTTTTTCTCAGAGGAAGCAAGACAAGATCCGAAGTATGAGTATCTTGGAAAGCTATAAGCTCGTTACCATGGTATGTTACAACTTGACATATCTAACAATTTCACAATATCTGTTTGATCTAGCTGTGAATCAGAGTACTGATCTATGGAAAATACTGCTTAAGAGATTATATGACTACAACACTTTCTCATTGAGATCGAATATCTCATTGAACATCCTATGTGATTATGTGATTATAATCGAGCCTTTAATGAACAGATTAAGCATCTTAAAGTGGACTGCCATTTTGTTTGGCATGCAGTGCTCCAGAAGACTATTCAGCAAGTTCATAGTAAAGATCAACGAACAGATATACTCGCCAAGCCAAGCCTTCTACTAAAAGTGCCACGATTTTCATTGTTACAAGCTAGGCATAATAGACATTCAAGCTTTATTATTATTATTATTATTATTATTAACAATTGATAGACATCTAAGCTTTAACTTGAGGGGACATGTTGGAAGAAAACCTATAGTGGAGGAGCAAGCAATTGCTCATACTGCAGTAGTCACCTGGTGGTGGGTAGAATGTGGGTAGGTGTCAGCCACAACTATTGCTAGGGATGGCAATGGGGCGGGGCGGGTATTGGGTCACCCCGTCCCCATCCCCGCTAAGGAAAAACTTACCTATACTCGCCCCGTGCCCCAGCGGATATTAGATTTTTCGCTCCATCCCCGCCCCGCCGGGGCATGGGGCGGGGCGGGGATTCCCCGTCCTGCTCCAGTTAAAGCCCAGTCCAGCCCAGCCTGCAACCCCACCCGAGCCCAGCTCGCCAGTCCAAGGCACCCCGCCTGCCCAGCCCAGCGCCAACCGCCCTGCGCGAAAAATCCTGACAAAATATTTTGTCAGGATGAGAAATCGAACCCAAAACCTCTCCTACGGGACATGTATGCGGGCTGGCCGGTAGCTAACGGAGCGAAAGCTAATCGGGTAAACGAGGTGGGGATACAGGGCAGGAATTTTTGGCGGGTAGGGGCGGGGCACGCTTGCCTCGTCCCTGCCCCATTACCCGGCGGGGCAAAAAATTGTTGCCCCGTACCCGTCCCGTTACCCATTAAATTCAAAAAATACCCGCCCCACTGGGGCAGGTATGGGTTAAATTGTCATCCCTAACTAGAGCACGCACTTTCTGGCCCACATATAAAACTAACAGGTGACTCCACGTGAGCAATTGCTTGGTACTGCAGTCAATGAGCTATGCCTCATTTATTAAAAATATATGCACGCCTTATGCAGGTATATATGATCTCCTCTCTCTCTCTCTCTCTCTCGGTTTGACAAGGGTCATCATAAAAAGACTACATTAATCTAAAGAAACTTTAAGAAAGGGGATCGGGTCACTCTCTTTCTTGCCATGATTGATGATTCGATAGCTCAAACCGGAAGAGATGGAATATTTATGAACCTTCACAGTCATTCTAAAACAAAATCAGGTCCGTCTGTAGTAAGGTGATGACTCAAAATCCTATTGGCATCCTGAGAGCAAGTCAATGAAAGTAATTGCAGCTTTCTATTTCAGGTTGTTTACAAGGAACCATATCTCCATTTCTTTCAATAAAATTAGAAGGAATTCTCTTTAAATTAATCACTTTCATGGCCTTTTGGGATCAGCAAAATAAAAAAAGAAAGTTTGATGTTGACCATTAGACCAAATCAAACAACATTATTATCTCTCTTCCATAGTACTTAAGAATGAGAAATTTATCATCACAGGAGGTTTTCCGTCATTATGAAGTAGAGGTTTTCCACTATGTCCCAATGACCATATCAAAATCAACCATTGCCAGGTTGCAACCACAACCTGGACACTCTGTGCTGACTATCAATTGTGACGTTGAGAGTTCATCCAGAAAAATGTCCACGTAACCTTGAAAACCCTCCCTAGCTGTGACACATGCAAGACATTCTCACTCTTGCTCTCCAAAAAAAACTCAAAGCTCATCCACTTGATCCAGAACACCCTCTTAGCGTGAATGCTCCAAAATTTCAGCGGGCAGGGGGAAGGTGGCAATTCAAATGATGGAAAATGTATAAGGACTCAATAATTTAGATTTAAAACTTTCGATGCAGTGATTTATGACTACTAACTAAAGTCTATATGAATAATGTCAATAATATACACAATAGTGTTTGCTAATAATATATTTGAACAATGTTTCCAAACATAATGAATAAATTTGCAAATGAATATTTAAGAATATTAACAATCTAAGCACCAACATATTTATCTTCACTAACACCTGACATCTTTAATAAATGAACTTTTAACAAGTCAATCTTGAAAATTGTTATTAATGTTTGGTTCGTTTACAAACCAAATATAAATATACATGCGTCACAAAATTATTGATGGCAACATATGGTTATGCATGCAAGCCATTGGTAACCTTTGTTTAAAATCCAATATTAGATGAACATGCGCAAATAGTCAAGAACACGAATTGGCCTCTCAAATTCCATTGAAGTTATCAAGTCAATTGAAGCTTTAAACTAAATTTACCTCAGTTCAATAAAAATTTAACAATATCTTCATTTGTTTGTTATACAAGGTAATCAAATGAGTGTTTTTTAATTTTACTAACATACCCTCATCAAGATCAGTGTATAATTGTAGTTTTAATCCTTCCAAAGTTGATTTTTTTGCTTTCACATTAAGGCAAAAGGAATCTGTTCTTCAAATTCTAGTAATACATGGGTGGCAAGGACTATATGAAATCAAGTCCTATAAGGCATGTCCATTGCCTCATCTCTCTGAGGGTCCAAAAGATGTCCTCAGTCATCAAGGCCAAGCGCTGAAAACAAGGCCATTCATTGTGCTCCAAATAGGTCTGAATCTAGCTCTTCCACTTTGTCTCAAACATTGATTCATCACAGGGAGGAGAACCATCTCCTTGTCGCTAACTGGCACCACCGAGTTGAACTCTCTCCAATGTGGAACTTTAACACACACCCCTCGCGTGACAACGTGAATGATATACATGGCCGAAAATCGTGGGTAAGGTAAAACATTGGGAACAAACTCTTCACGAAATGAACATCGTGAGTGAAAACACAATCTGCTCTGATACCATATTAGAATCCAAGAGTCAACATCCTAAAATCAATTGGCTATAAGAGAGGCTACCCTTAGATCTATATCAAGTGCTCTCGCTCATCCCCACGCTCTTTGTTGTTAACTTAGCGAACTCATGGAACTTGGTGAAGCTTTTAAGTTACTCCACCACTAGCGAGTGCCGTCACGCTCCCTATGGGTGCAAACCCAGGGAGGAACCACGAATCATCGTTGTCACTATCGTCATCACCATCACTAGGGTTTAGGTCTAGGAAGCTAGCATACCAGAGTACAACGTCACTATAAAGTTGGACCTCGATGACGATGTCTTGGTTGGCTCCCCCGTTATTGAGGACTGCCGGAAAGGAGGGTTTGGCACCATGGGTGACATTGGCGAAGAAGATGGAGATGGCATTATGGACCTCAATGGTGATGGTGGTAGTGAGGGCGTGGGTGGCGGTGAAGGAGCAAAAATTGGAGTGGTCAAAGGAAGGGTTATTGGCAGTAGTGACAATGGCAGATATGACAAAGGGGGTATAGGGGGCAGAAAAGAGGAAGCAAATTTTCTATGAGAATCACCTCAACTGAGGTTCTGTCACTACCATCATTGTTCCTGTGATCTCTGAAGTCACAAGCACCCATAAACAAGAGTAGCATTGGAACTTCATTCCCATGATCATGGAAATGAAAAACCCAAATGGCTAGGGGAATAGATTTTATCCTGTAGAGAGAAATGGGATTCTCAAAGTAATCAATCATTCTCATGTCTTTGACATATCAAACGTGGGAATAGAAATGGAATTGATTCCATTTCAACAAATGAAACAAGCCATGAGAGCAAAATAAGTGGACCATAGCTAAGAGTGAGAACAAGATGAACAAATATTTTGTTGCTACTGCATTCATAAATATATGTCCACATACATTGTATCAATATGTGGGCAACAACTGCCCAGACATCCTTCCAGGGCGCTAAGCAAGATACCCAACCAAAACATCATGGATTCCACCTGTTGACAGACCTGCTGAACTTCAAACCCAGCGGGAAAGATCAAAAGCCACATTACACCAGAGCTTACCATGACTCTCTGATTTAATTCCCAATAGTTATTGGCCTTAGTTAAATTAAGTAAGGAAACATAATGACAGGAATAGATTGAGCGCCTGAATTAATTTATTATCAGCTCAGTATGAATTTTATACACAACCAGGAGAAACCTAATTCTTAGAGGCAAGAACGTACCCGTATTTGGGGTTACCCAGGTACACCGTTTCTTGACTGTGGTAGTAACAGTATCCTGTGATTCTGAAGGCTTCAGGAGGTCATCACTCCCACACTTCACAACCTTCCCCACCTTCGGCCCACATTGCTTCTTCTTAGACAGTGTACGACTCTGACGTATCGCCCTCCCAGTGGATGCTCGGCTGTGCGAAGAATCAGATGACGCATCCGATGAGCACGATGCGCTCAACGAGAAGTTGCGTCGCGACAGCTGTTCCAGGTGCCTCAAAATCGAAGGCGCACTGCCGCATTGTGGCGACAAGAGTGGTGGCGTGGGAGATGCGGCCGCGATAGGCGATTGCCTCTCCTTGGCCTTAATTTCCTGTGATTTTTCCTGTATCCTTTGGGGTTTGGACATGGGTATTCGGGTTTCAACGGACCGGGACTTGTTCCCGGCAGGTCCAAGGATCGGACGGTGATCGGAATCGGAGACATTGAAGGAACGGACTCTTGGGGGTCCGGACATTAAATCAAGGAAACTAAGGACCTTAAATTCAAACAAAAAGTACCAAACAAGAACAAAATTAGAGTCAAACGAGGAGAGGGGTGGAACATGGACCATATAGAGTATGAACAAGATGGTCCATTGCTTGCTCGAAGTGGACTTGGAGTGGACTGAATCGAAACTTGAAACCCTAGACGCTTTCGATCGAATATTGATATAGATATATAGGTAAATTATAAAGTTGGAATGGAGAGAGAAATCAAAATCGGGGAGAGATTGGGTGAGCTGATGGGGGGAATTGGGAATGCTGAAGAACCCTAATTGGGGCTGAGATGCATGGAGGGGAGTTGGATTTTACAGTGAATTTGAAATTGGAAGTAGCCGAGACTGAGTGTGTCAGTGTGTGTGTGCGCGCGCGCGAGCGTGAGAGAGAGCACGCGCCGCTTGATGTCTACAGATATTTAACTAATGTTTTTGTTTTGCTAATTAATTGATAATAATTACTCGATCGAGTTGTTTGAGTAGACTCTCCAACCATGTTTGTGCAACAATAATTTTAACGGACTGCAAAAAATTGATTAATGGATTCTGATTCATACGAATAAGTTGAACAGCGAGGCATTCTTTACATAATTTTATTGAAAAACTAATTTTTTAAAGTCAATCCAAATGAGGATTTCAATTTTAGAAAACTGTTTGAATCTCTTTGCTCTTTTGATTTTAGAGAAGTTAAAATTAAATTATTGTTTGGTTAATTTATAATTTGGTGTCTTTGCCAATTTTAGAATTTTCTTTTTATTATTATATTTATTGTCTAATTTATGCATTTTAAGTACGTTAACAATGTGTTGAGATGTGGTGAGGGGAGACCAAATTAGTGTTCAAGATGAGGGACTTCGGAGTTCAAGATGAGAACTTTGAGATATGATCCTTCGGTTTGAGATATTGAATGATACTTCGAGATGTGATCCTCTAGTTCGAGATATTGAATTTCAGCTTTGTCAATTACTTCAAGATGTGATCCTCCATTTTGAGATATCAAACTTTAATTCGAGATGTCCTTTACTTCGAGATATAATCTCCCAGTTTGAAATATTAAACGTTACCTCGAGATATGATCCTTCAATTCGAGATATTAAATTTCAACTCAATTAATTACTTCGCGATATAATTATCAAGTTTGAGACATCAAATTGAGTTTTGAGATATTGAATAACATTACTTCAAGATATAAGGCTAACTTTCTATTTCAAACCAAATCACATCAATTATTTTGAGATATGGGGACTTCAAGATATAGTTCAAAATATTGAATTCACTTCGAGAAAACACACCATATATCAAAGTAATTTACATATATCTAAGTAACTATACAATCTTTAGTTCATGTATTTGATTCTTGCTATCCGAACTATTGTAACGCATTTTCTACATTCTCATATACCATTATTATGTGCACTAATGTGTCGAAAATGTGAGTAAATGTCGTTAAATGACATATTGAGCTACATCGATCTGGAAAATTTGTGTATTTGGTAAAGCACTCCCGATGTGTATGGTATAACAAAAATTACTAATTATATAACTTTTGTAAAATTAGAAGGGAATGGTCATGAGTTCCAGCTGATCAAGCCATTGAACTCAAGTTATTAGAGCACAGTAACAAATTTTATATATAAGTCTATTTTTTTATTTAAAGAAAAAAAGTTAAAAAATCATAAAATTATCCATATTTTTAACAATTATTCCCTATAGTTATTAAATTATATATAAAAAAAATTTCCTAACATATCTTTTTCATAACTTTCACTTTTATTTAATATTAATTTATAAAAAATTATTAATAACTAAAAAATTATATAAAAAATTATTTTTTAAATATATAGAAAGTGATTAAAGAAATTTATTGTGACATATACGTATATAGATAAATAAAAAATAATTTAAACATGTAAAAATAGGAAAAATACTTGGGTATCTATTGTAAATGCCTTTATAAAGACAAAATGTGAACCAATTCAAGACAACACTGAATCATTGAAAACATTAAATTAGCGTAAGACTAGGTGAGCCTAGGCCAAAACACAACCAAACCCATAAAAGATGTTTCATTTTAAAAATATGTAAGAGCATTCACAATAGGTTTGATATAATCAAACTTTCCTATAATTTAGAAAAAAAATATACAGATTTGTCACAAAATCATCTACACCAGGTTTCCTAAAATAAAATATAAGAATAGGAAATGAATAATAAATTCTCATATTTGAGAATTCAATATTCATCCCCAAATGTTTTTCTTATAATTTTTAATATATATTATTATATTTATAAACTTTTGATTGGTTGTAATAAATAAAATGAATAAAAAAAATAATAAAAAATAAGTTAAGAAATAAATGTAAATAAAAATAAAAAATAAAAATATTTAATATTTTTAGAAAATAAATAAAATTTAAAGGATATATATATATATATATATATACTATTTATCCTTAGAAATATAAATGCCTAACCAAAATGCTCTAATAAACCCTAATAATGAGAAAATTATTGGATTTTGTATACTTTGCTGATAAAAGTAGGCTTTACACATGACTCTCAAAAATCATATATTATTCATTATTTATACATGAAAATACTGATAGATTCATGTAACAACTTTATTACTTACTAATACAACAGTGATGCTCTCTTTCTTTTTTCTAAGGAACTATACACACATTTACTAAATTTATTCACACATCTAACAATAGTATGATTTGATTAAAATGACAATTACAAAATAATAATAATTTAAATGATAATATTAGAACATTATTTGAATATATATATATATATATTTCACAGCAATTGAATCAAAATTCAATATTCAAAGAACAATATCAAAACAAAAATATAAGATTCTAATAATTATTTTTGAATAATAAAAAAATTAAACAAGTGTTCAAATAACATATTTTAAACATAAATATCAAATAATTTTCTTCAAGCAATATATTTACATTCAAAATATATTATTCAAATATTATTAAAATTTTCTATTTTTGAAAGCTATTTTTGTAATTTCAAATGATACAATGTTAATAACTTTGTAATTTCAAATGCGTTAATGATATTAAAAAAATATAAATAGGAAAAAGGATAAAGAAGCTGAACACACTCACAAACTATTTTTAATCTCATATAAAATTCTAAAAATACTCTCAAAAAAATTTTTTTTTTTTATAATATTCAAATATTAATATTCAAACATAAATCAAATATTCAATTATTATTTTTCAAATATTATATTTGTATTCTAAAAGCATTTTTTTAACACAATAGTTTAATTTTTTTCATTACTATTTATTCAAAAATATTTAAACATAAATACAAAATTTAAAAAATAATATTCAAACATTTTATTTATGTTAGAATAATATAATATTCAAATATTATTTTTTAAAAATATATTTTAGTCATGCAATACATTTCAAGCAGACAAGCACGATGAAGCAAGCAAATATATTCACCTGCACCCTCTAAAGTCGATAACAGAACCACGCCTAAAGGTGTCCAATCAATTCTTCAAGTTTTATTACCAACTCATATACAATAGCTCAAGAAGGATTCTGAAATATCCCTGTACATTTTGAGATTTAATGGTGTCCATAGGGACGGATATTATGGAGATGGAGAAGAAAGAAAGGACCCACAATTTTCTTTCAAAACTATTTTGCCCGTATAATGGCTTGAAATGATTTTCGATCCAATATCGTGGGTTTAATAATTTTTTCTTGCTTTTCAAAAAAAAGGGTCATTTCGATATCATCACCACATTTATTCCAAGGGGCAGCGCGGGTTGGGTCTCACATTGTGGAAGCTTTAGCAAAATTGGAAAATCTAGAGAACTTGTCCTGTAGCAGAACCTGTGGGTTGGCTTCTTCAACCTACACGATGGCATATAAAATGAGAAGGCACAAAGGCATGCCAAGCCAATCACTAGCCTGCTTTTATATATGGTCCTACATTAGATAATGGAAGAAATGATTCACTTATCTTACTTGGAAAAAAAATTGCATAAAAAAGAAAAATCAATATGAACACACCAGAGTTCCTCGGTCAAAAATCAGCACGCTGTCCATGTTCAGGACCGTAGAAATACGGTGAGCAATTGTGACTACAGTCATGCTTCTACATTCCCTGGATATGGCTTCTTGTAGTATAGATGCAGTTTGAGTGTCGATATTTGCAGTGCACTCATCCAGGCACAAAACCTGAAATTTGAAATATTATCAGAATTATAAATCTCTTTCTTGCTCACTTCGTGTGTCCACGGTCACATGCAAGGGCACGTAAAGCTGCAAGTAAGCTTCCCAGGTATACACAAGTTAATAGTAGAATTATAGACCTATCAAGAACCTTTGTCCTCAAGTGTAACACTGGGCTAACTCATTATGGATTGCAGAGATGCAAACACAACACTGCAATAACAGAGACTATCCCAAATGGATACTTAGTCCCAATAATTTGGGGTCAGCTATAACATGCAGACACAACGATGTACAGCACAAAGTAATGGTTACGTGTAAATTAGTAGCAAGTACAAAGTAAGAGGGAACCGCAATGGAAAAACCTTGGTCAATTTTTCAAATCTATCAATTAGACTTCTAGAAAGATTAAAATGATTGGATACGGGCCTAGAAACTAGTGTGTTCAATTTTGGGAGTCATTGCATATGTAGGCTAAGGACCATCACTCTTGACTCTCTATATGTATTTTTTAATTAGTTTAATAAAAATATATAAAAAGTATACTTTTTAGACTATTATAATTAAAATTTTAACAAAATAAATAGTAACTCTTTAAATTTAATCTAATGCTATTCATTCATTATTTATTAAAATATTATATTTTCTCTAATTACGTTTATTTTTTTATTTTTTTCTCTCACCATATTTAATTTACTTTTAATTTGAAATAATAAATAAATATTTTAAAAATAATATTTTAATTAATAAATAATTAAAATAAAGAAACTAAAAAATAAACTTTAGAAAAGTAACTTGTTAAAATAAAAAAATAATACTTTTGATTATTTTGAAAAAGAAACAGCACAAATAGGATTACAAGCTGTGTGTATCCTAACATGTGACTAATAAAGATAAAATAATAAAATATAAATAACTCTCCAACAACATATAATATTAGTCTTATATAATTTTATCTCCAATGTTCCTTTCGGCCTGTGAAAACGCTTATTGTGTCACAATATAAAAGCATTATATTAAATATAAAGATATGTCCAAAAATTGAATATGCATGTCCATGAAACTTAAGATTTTAGGCAGAGGGTAGCCTATGCTTATATTCTTTAGTCCATGAAAAAGTTAGAACTGTCACAAGGTGTTTATTATTTTCCAACATCATGTAAAATTTTACCTGTGAATATTAACATGAGTGCCTTTTTCGGCCACCAAATGTAAACTTCGCCTGCAATGAGATCTAAAGCCCGTCTAGCATTGCCAGTTACTGTTAAGGAGCATATAACACCATTTGTGTAACATAATAAATCACTTGCCTTAGAAGACTTAAGAAATGCACGTGCAAGGCAGAGAAGCTGCCGCTGTCCCACAGAAAATGATGTTCCAGATTCCTTAACATTCATGTCCAGCCCTCCTGCTGCTTCAACTTCCTCCCTCATATGGCATTGCTCCAGTGCCTTCCAAATTTTTAAGTCATCACTCACATTGAAAGGGTCCAGGTTTTCCCTAGGAAGTTGCAAGAAGTACAATCAAATGCACTGGGAAATTAGTAGCCATTCCAAAAATTTGTAAAAATTCACTACGCAGCCAGTCCATTCTATGCCAGGAAAGGAAAAAATCACGGTATATTTCATGAAAAGGCAATCAGCGCAATTACATTGGCCATACCTTAATGAGCCTTGAAATAAGAATGGGCTTTGCGGAACAACCGCAAAACATGAACGAAGATCTCTAACAGAAACATCAGCCACATTGATGCCATCAACCACAATGCTTCCTCTACATATTGGGTTGAGGCAAAATAAGGCATTCAAGACACTAGATTTTCCAGCTCCAGTCCTTCCAACAATGCCAACCTTATAACATCATTAGGAACATCTCAATTCCAAAGAATCAATGTATAAACCACACCAACAACTTTGTATCCAAAACAAATGCATTTGTGCCAATATATGTACAAACATAAATTTATTAATTAACAAGCATGGTATATGCACTGGCCTGTGTCCCTCCTGCAATGGTAAATGTGACCTTATGTAGCGCAGGTGGTAATGATGGCTTGTATTTCAAAGTCACATTCTGAAATTTGATCTCTCCTCGGTATGGCCAGTTAGGGTAAAAGCATTGGTATCCTTGGAGTTGTTCTTGAGGAATGTCCATGTACTGTAAAGGAAATAAGAAAATTAAAATTCCCTGCAGGTGAATGAATCACATAGATTGAATTTTCATACCTGAAGCACCCTTTCAACAGAAACCATTTCCTTCTCTGTTTCAGCAAAACTAGATAAGAAACTTCCCAATAATGACACAATTGGAGCAGCATAAGACAGAGCCAAGCCCACCTGAAGACAAAATAAATAATCAAAAAAACAGAAGTTCACTGATTGCAGATAAAAAATAATTGAAAACTCACCAATCCTGGACTACCAAAACTAATAGGGAGCTTGTCACCAGATCCAAGAACAGCTGCTATGGCAACAAATGATATAACAAAAGCTGCTAGCAACTGCAATAAGTTCATTAATTACTAAAATAATTATACCACATTGAGATATCAGGCTAATATACAATAATGCTATTTATTGTGCATTACTTATGAAGCAGAATGAAAGTTTCACAATAATGTCGTTTTAGTGACTATTGCACATTTGTGTACATGTTTGCGTTATCATGTCAATACATGAGATGAAATAAAAAAATGAACAAATGTGTTTATAACGCTTGTAAAACATACCTGAAGACGTAGTGAAAGCCACAGACTTGCTGTTAACTCAGAATATGAAGTTTTCTGATACATTGCCACATGCTCAGTGAATCTGGCTAAGAAGAGATCCTGAGCACAAAGAGTTTGTATTAATGCCATCATCACTGGACAATTCCTTTTATTTAATGGAAAACACCATACATTTTCAGTCAGGGGAAAAAACAAGAAAACTATCCAATAATATACGAACAATATAAGTATATAGGGAAGAAGCAGAGATGACCAAAAGGTCTTCCATATTGCTGCAATAATATGGTTGAGACATATTACACAAACAAACAAAACTATTATTAATATCCCGGGATTGACAGAAGAAACAAAACAAACCTGAAACCAACAAAAGCACCAAATAATATAACACTATTTCTTTTACCGGAAGAAAATAGTAACTTTCTTTACTATCAATGAATAAATGGAATAATGCTGCTCATTACTTTCATTAAGAAAAATGTGACTCATTGTGGTCAACAGAGCATACTAATGGGAAGGTAAAAATCATTATAAAAACAATAGGCACCAATTACCTCACAGTTAAATGCTCTAATAGTTGTTGATCCATCCAATGCCTCTGTAAATGATGTGTAGATAGGAGAACGACAAACACTGTCTAGCCTTCGCAATTCACGTGCTGTTGATCTGTAGTAAGACTGGACCAATTTTATTTTAGTACAGAGAAGTATTGAAGTTAGCATCTACTTCGATATATAGCTTTTTTGTTTGGAAACGGGTCTCAGTAATTTATTAACTGAAGTCTCCTATTGTTTTGTATCAGTGGTTTGGTCTTGACCTATATCAACTGTAGAAGTGCTACAATTTTCTACCAAAACTTATATATATTCCCAAGCCTTACACGCATATATAAATATATATATATAAAAGACTTGGATTACCTATATATATAGGATTTGAACAACTTGTTTCAGACTCCAAGCAAGGTTACTTGGTTCACACCCCAATAGAAAATATAACCAAATACAACGAATGGCATGTGGTGGAAGTAGCCAAGTTCAAGGGCAAGAGAGTTGCAAGAGTGATTAATGAAAACCAAGGCCAAAAGAAACACTTCTAAGTTTATGATTTAATTTTCCAGCAACTTAAAAGAAAATTTCCAGCAACTCAACTTGAGGGATTGATCCTTGTCTTCATCGCAGAAACTTTGAAGGATCAAATCCTAGAATCGTGGGCATAGGATTGGGAGGAGAATCAGTGTTCCAAGCGAGCAGAGATTGTTGGGAGCAAGGAGCGTGAGCAAGGGGCTCCTAGGCTAAGTACACGTGTTACTACATTTGAAGGGGATAGCACTTGTATAGAGTTGGATTGACATTCAGTGTAGATTCAGGTAGGTGATTAAAGGGATCCCAACACCTTTACCAACTAGGTCAAGCAACATTTCCATAATAGATAGTTTAGTTATTTTATTATCCAGGCACTTTAGTTTAGTTTAAAAATCAAATATCTTTGCACTGCTTAGTTTAATAGGAGCACCTAGGTTATGTTTCCTACATGTCCCGTAGGATCGACCTGACTTACACTATTTATAGGTTTAATGAAGAGTTTATAGATATTATTTGATATGCCTACAACAGCCTTATCATTATGTATGTATGAAATAACATCAAATGTCATCATAAGCACATCAAATGCACATCCTGTCACAAATTTAACAAGGGAAACAATGCTGGGGCATTTTATTAGAAATTCAAAAGGAAAGAGAATCATTTGAGTATAATGCCAATGTGGGGGAGAGCGGAGATGGTGCGAATTGAAGTGAAACTAGAGGATCTTAGATGAGCCCTGTGTTTAAAGGGAATCTTTTGATGAAATTGCTACAGCAAGGGAGAGTAGAGACATTGAATTTGAAGAGAATTTAAAGGGTATTTGATGATCCTTGTTTTTAGATTTTTATAAGATAAACATGTAACATATTTTAGCAATACCAATTCAAAAACAAAAATGTAAACTTAAATCAATAGAAAGAAATATATGACAAGTACCTGAAGATTGTTGTACGCATACCAAAAGGGTAATAGCAAAAGTAAGAAGATAACCTGCAAGTAGACATAAATTTGACATAAACTGAGGGAAGGTGCAAAGCAATTAGATATGACTAAGTTACACAAATGACCTTTATACACATACCTGTACATAAGATAATACTACTGCAATTCCTAAGAGGCCAACTAAATTAGCCACGAGAATGTTGAGAATAAAAGGAAGAGAATCGTCAATTGTGTAAAGATCTGAAGACAACCTGCATAACTAAATCAATATACGGAATGGAAATTTAGTAGCAAAAAACCTTGTGCGAACTTTAATCTAACCTGTTAAGTATTCTTCCACCTGGTGTCTGATCAAAAAAATAAATTGGTGCACTGCTAAGCTTATTAAGCAGTGTGCTGTGCATTTGTACTGCAGCACGTAAACCGCCAAATGCAAATGAAAATGCCCTTACTAATGTAAACAATGAATTTGCTAGGCAGAATATGCAGAGTACAGCCTGCACCATAAATTAGTGAACATGAATGAGAAATCTCATAATTTTTAAATACAAAATATTATACTGAAGATAAAAGTAATTTAAAAAAAAAAAGCCAGTGGAAGTAAGCTGTGATGTACGATAATTGCGAAACATATCTACATTATGAAACAACTTTGGCATTTCAACTAGTTTGCTCAAGATAGACTGACCATACAGACAACAATCCCTAAAAATTGTACACATCTTTCAGTTCCATATTTGGATTTTAGCGTTTGGTTACATTCACTCACAATTTAGGACTCTATGCCAAATTCAAGTAGTTTTAAAAACTTACTCGTATAGAAATTCATTGTGCAGCCTCTATTGGATAGTTGTGCTCAATGGATCAAATTCAAGCTGAAAACCTAAATTGAAGGTTCTATTTATCAATTTTGCTTTGGACTCATGTAGGATGGTCATTATAAATTTCTTAGGAGATTTCTGGTATAGGGAAAGTAGATTTTTGGATCAATTGTTTCAGTACAAAGCAAAAGTATCCCTAAGCATACATGACGGGATTGGTAATTGAATACAAACCTGTATCCATACATCGAGTAGAGAGATATTATAGATGATATGTACTAGTACATTCTAAAAAGTAGAAATGCATCTACCATTGCATGACATACTGATTAGGGAGATTTTTATCACTTTTTTAAGGTTATTTTAGGTACATTTTTATACTCTTTTACTTTATTTATTATCCAATTGAACTACATTATCACATTTTATTGTCCTAACCCAAAAAAGAGGATTTTTTGAAGTTTTTGTGATATTTTTGCTATGTTTTGATAGAAATCCAAGAATCGAGGAAGAATTCACCATATCATTGTAGGAAGTTGGAATCCAAAGCCCTAAAGACCACAACGAGCTAATTTAAAGTTGATCGGGTGAGGGTTGGGTGAAGCCCATCTTGCATATCTGAAGTTTTCGACCTTCACTGAAGACATTTTCCTTTTGGTCGGGTAAAATTTGAGATAGTTTGATGATGGTCGAGTGAAGCTGATTTTTGCATGTTCAGAGTCTAGAAGCATCAGTGAAGAAAATATCTTCCTGATCGGGTGAAATCTTAAGTGATATGATGATAGTCGGGTGAAGCCTTCTTTACTCGACCAAGCCTAAATTTTGACAATAATTCTTATTTTGGTAGCTCACTTAGTCCCTTTTGGATGAAAGTCATTTGGACAAAAAATAAACATCAACTCTAAAATCAAAGTACAATTAAAAGAATAAATTCAAATTCAAATTCAAATAAAGACTTTGCATTAGAACAAGATCATTTTCAAGAGATAAATGGTGGGTTTTGACAACTGGACTTAAAATCCACTTTATTGCTTGCACGATTCGTACATTTGCAATTCTCTGATCACATACACATGAATAATTTTCCTGGTTAACACTGATAACACAAATGGTGGTCATTCTTTAGGAGTCAGTGCAAGATCTTCAATATCTGCATGCACTATCATTACTTCAAGCAATAGGGGAAAGATGCTAAACTCAATGCATGGAGCACCAATGTAATCAGCTTATTACCACGTAAAAGAACACGGAGGACTGTATCCTGCTATTTCTTGTTGTTGCGTCTACCCAATGTGACAGCCACAGATCATTTCCATTGCGAGAGGCTTGCATTAAAATTGCAGACAAGCATATCGTAAATGTGATGAACAGACCAGCAAATGCAGCATAGTGTCTGCAGAATATCGATCGAATGTAATAAACAAATCATATGAAAGGCTGACAATCAATGAATCAAAAACCTTACAGAAACTCTACATTTGTGTAGAAATTTTCACTCACCTGTATACATTAAGTTCAACTTTTCCCTCTTTCCTCATTTCAACTTCAGTAAACCCTGGGGCAGCCTGAAAGGCATGTATAGCATCTATTTCTTGGCAAGGATTTTGCTTGACATCTGTGAACGTATTCACACTCTCTTGATTTTGAAGTTGAGAAGTGATCTCAAGTTCTTGGAGAAAGAATGTTGAATATGCAGAGGCCAAGAATTGAGATAAACTACCGAACCACCTAACGTATCCTTTGTCCATTACAACAATAAAGTTGGCAGATGATATTGCCTACAAGGGTAAGAGAAAAAAATTCTTGTATTTCGGATTCCAAACGATCAATGAAACAAAAGCTAAAATTGTGCAAAAATATCCCAAAAGAAATACATGAAAAGGCAAACCTATAAATACAAGAAAACTCTAATAAATGTAATATATATCTCTAACACCCTCTGCTCAAATTCAAGGTGGCACACAAGAGATAAGGAAAGCACTAAGAACCATATTGAAAGTTAATTCAGATTCATTAATGTCAACAATTAGAAAGTCTATATTTTGGGTTCCTAGGTATTAATTGTTGTAAAACTCTTTAGTTTCTTAAGTATTAATTGTTGTAAGAGTTTTTACTTTTTTATGTATTAATTCTTGTAAGACTCTTTACTTTTCTCCATATTAATTGTGGTAAAACAAACGGTCAGACTACGGTGTATATATGTGTACATCTAATGTGTTAACAAATTAAATGAAAATATTCCTATTTCTCACAAAACACACAAAGTCCAGTTGTGGATGTGTGATCAACTGTGCCCTATGTCTAATCAGGAAATCAAAATAAGCATGCAGAGTAAGCCCTAAAGAAGAAAGTAGTATCAGAGAACAATAAACAGTACACAATCAAAATAACAATAAACACAGCATAATGATATGATTAATGGGTTGATACAACGTGAACCGCATAAGTGTGTTGGGTCAGGTGATAACAAAATACACAAGATTGCTAACAAGAGCCTCATACCGAGTAACATCCTACAGGGGCTTACCATCATTAGGAGTGAGCTTTTGTTGGAGTTGGTGGAGTTCAAAAGGTATGATAGTAGTAAATATTTTATATAGAAAAGTCACTATGACCATGCAGAAGACAACATTGAAAGGCAAAATCAAGGAAGAATTGAATAAAACCTGAATATTGTGGGTACAAAGAACACGTGTATGTTTGCCCATAAGAGGCCCTAAGATGGCATTATTTAAAATCTGCCAACCAACTTGTGCATCAACCGCACTGAGGACATCATCAAGAATAAAGACATCGGCACTATGATAGATAGCCCTGTTAGAATCAGAAGATACAATATAAAAAACTAGTACAAAGCCTTTATGTTCATCCATACTTACCATAGATAATCTAGTAGAGTGGGTAAAGAAAGATGAATATACCTTGCCAAAGCAAGACGAGCTCTCTGCCCTCCTGATAAGGTGACCCCTTTCTCTCCAACTAAAACCATGTCACCTCCAACCATTAGAGAAATATCAACATCCAGTGCACAAGCTCTTAATACATCTGAGTATCTGCTTAGAACAGCAAAAAGGAAATCCCATTAATGACAGAAAGATTTGGTTCATGATGATTGTCGTGCAAGTTCAATCAAAGATAAGGAAGGCAATCTCCAACCCATCCCTCCCTCTAAGTGGGAGAGAAACTCAATTAAGCAAAAGGAGAACATATATCAACTGTACCATATCAAAAGAAAAAACACGCAGGATAGTTTCCAAATTAAAAAAAAAAGTGATATAGCTTCTATTCTGCACGGTACAAAGTGGTGACAAATCTAATAGTGATGTATATCTCTGAAAAAAAAAATCAAGTACGAGGAGATATACCTCTCAGGATTATAATCCTTTCCAAACAGGATATTATCACGTATTGTTCCTGACAAAATCCATGGAACCTACAATACAAAAGGAAAGATGAATAAGAAAATCATGTTTTCCAAGAAAACTAGATGTGGCAAACCCTGTAAAGGTAAATGTAATTTTTATGTTTCACACTATATTACATAATGTTACAGGACCCATACATATAGTATTACAATAACCAAATATGGTAACACACAATATGATATACATTAATATGTACATTCCAACACTCCCCCTCAAGTTGGAGCAATATCAGATAGCCCAAACTTGTTACAAAGTTGACGTACACGATTACCTCTCAAAGGCTTAGTAAAGAAATTAGCAAGTTAATGTTCAGTTTGGATGTGCGTGAGCTCAATTGTATTGTTTCGCACTTTCTCACATACAAAATGACAATCAACTTTAATATATTTTATCCTTTCATGGAATACTGGATTAGATGCAATGTAAATAGTAGACCGACTATTACAATGCAACACTGAGAAACGTGAAGAAAGTAAGCCAATTTCGGATAATAACATTGTCAACTATGTTAGTTCACCTGCTACATGTGTCATTGCTTTGTATTCGGCCTTGGTACTAGATTTCGACACAACACGTTGTTTCTTACTCTTTAATGCCACAAGATTTCCATCAAGAAATGCGTAGTAACTAGTAATGGATCGTTTATTAATTGGACAGCCCGCCCAATTAGCATCAGGATAACCATGAATATCGAGGTTACCCTACTTTGTAAATAGAAGACCTCGTCTTGGTGCCCCTTTCAAGTACTTGACAATCCGTAACGTTGCATTCCAGTGGGTAGTGCGAGGAGTACTCACAAACTGACTCATGGTGCTTACAGCAAAGGAAATATTTGATCTAGTAACGGTCAAATAGTTTAGTTTCTCAACTAATCTCCGATATTGAGCAGGATTATATAACAAATCACCATGTTTTGAATCCAATCAGATAGTAGGATCCACGGTTGTATCAGCAGCTTTGACTCCTAAGTAGTCAACCTCAACAAGTATATTAAGCACATATTTTAGCAAGGACCAGAGCAGGCTACTTTTATCCCCAAGAAATAGCACAATCGACCTAGATCCTTAGTGCAACACTCAACCTGAAGAAAATGTTTCAAACGTTGAATGTCTACCATGTCACTACCTGTAATAACAATATCATCAACATATTCAACCAAGAAAATACAACCACTGAAGAGGAGTTAAACACAAAATAATCAACTTTACATTGCCGTAGACCAAAACAAACAAGAGCAGTACTCAATCGGCCAAACCAGGCTCATGGAGATTGTTTCAACCCAAAGAGAGCCTTGCGAAGATGACAAACCCAATGCTCCACCTAAGCAACAAAACCAGGTGATTGCTCCATATAAACCTCCTCAACAAAGTCACCATGGAGAAAAACATTCTTGACATCAAGTTGGTGGAATGTCCAGCCATAATGAACAGCTAAAGAGATAAACACCTGGACTAATGGAATCTTGGCAACAGGAGAAAAAGTATCATCATAATCAAAACCATAAATCTAATTGTAGCCCTTCTATGGCGTGACGCCACCCAAGATGAGCGAGAGCATCTACGACACTGCAAAGCACGACCACAGACGAAATAAAAGAAACAAAAACAGAAAAAGATAGGAATAATCTAGTAATGGTGACAAAGTTGGACATACTATAGTATTACAAGAACCAAATATGATAACACACTATATGGTATACATTAATATGTACGTTCTAACAAACCCAAGTCAAGAAAAGTTGATGAACCTGTGGTACATATGATATAGATCCACCTGAACTTATCAACCCATTTATGATCTGCATTTCTCCAAGAATGGAATTTAGCAAAGATGACTTGCCTGAGCCAACCTGAAAGCAAGAACTTAGCTTAGAGAATGAAGCAGCAAATCGATGAGGAAACACAAGGTTTAAGAACATGTTCCAATTAAAAACTCGTGAAAGTGATCATAACAGTAATTTATTAATAAGAACTTCTGGAATGAAAATTCGCTAGTCATATATGCCTATGGTTATAAGTAATAATGTCAGAGTGAAATCATCAATTTGTTTCTCTGAATATTGCTACTTATTACCTAGCAAACATTTATTTATAAAAAAACATGGCATTGTAAGCTGAAACAGATATGCTTTTAATTCCACTTGTGATGTATACAAGTAGAAAAGAATACAGGAGAAATAATTTTTCTTAGAGATTATAAACATATATATATACAAGAGAGACCTAAATAAAAAAAAAACCCTAATTAGGTAACCTAAATATATACCAAAATATCTCAAATATACAATTAAATAATACAGTTCATTAACATCTCATTCCAACTATATAAGAACTTTTATCATCTGTGGTAAAAGATATAGATTGTTTAGCTTCAAACCTAAGTATTCTCATCTAAAGATGCAGAAATATAGATGCAATTAAACAATCCTTCACTTGTTATCACAATATGTCACATCTTGCTTTATGCATAAAAGTTCATATGCACAAGACAATTGTTCTCCTTTTTAAAGAACTTTAGGCAGAGTTATGACCTCTCCAATTATCGCAATGAGAGATCCCTTTGGAAGGCCCAGAGAAACATGATTGAGCACCAAATTCTGTGCCTGATCTTTGCTGCTTGACCAAGCACAGCATGCATCATGGAGTACAATGGCAGTATTGTCAATGTCATATTTTGAAAAGGATTGCGATGAAGGTTGAATGGTCAGTTCCATTGCTCGTTTATGCTCCGGACAAGAGAGTAACCTGCTCAACCGCCTCATGGATATAAATGCCTGTCATACATTGAGGGAAGATTTGAATATTTACCCATTAGCATCTGCTATAAAGGCTACAAATGAATGTTCATGGGAGATGTATAACTCACATCAATTAATCCGTTAATGACCCAAGGGAAAGAATTTAGAGGAGAGATCAAAGAATTAAACAAAGCAAGACAAGTGAAAACCTGGAAATAAGATTCACAGACTTTGGTTACTTGAAAACAATAAATCCATGGACAATGTTAATATGGTGCAATATCCCACAGCTGTGTAGAGGATTATACAAAAATGGCCTAATTTTTCCAAAAACCAGAAGTGGAAGGAAGATAAGCAAAAAAGGAAAATGGAGGGCTTTTTCTTTTTATCTTTTCAAACAAATCTACATCATATTGATGTGATCCTCCAAAGTCCAAACACAATTGCATGGAGTGTCGCACCATATTAACATCATATAAGTATAAATGAGTAAATACAAATAGGATTTGAATATTATCTCTATAGTATAGTCTCCATGTTTAGAAAAATGTAACACTACCGTCGCAGCATCAAGTCGGTATCCCATCAATGCATAGAGACCAAAAGTGAACAGAGAGAATAATGTCGGTGTTGTAGCCCAGAAAAATACACACCATGCATCCAAATACTTTCTTGCCTGAATAAAACAGCCAAACATTGAGGATGAAATTCAAACGCAAGAATTTGAAGAGAACCTAGAAAATTCTTCAGTTAAAGACAACAATTCATACAGATAGGTGAGTCACTTCCAAGGATCTTGTTTCCATCAACCTGCTAGAGAAAAGACTCTCCCAACCATACATCTTCAAAGTACGAATGTAAGTCAAAAATTCCCCTGTCCTCCTAATTCTGTGGACAAGAACAAATGTTAGAATACAGAAATATACAAAAATAAAAAAATAAAAAACCATCATATCTTTTAATATAAACCACAATATAAGAAAAATTATTGGGGTGTTTCCTACCTAAGCAACGCATTGTATATTCAAGACCCAAGAGTGGTGATGAATGAGCAAGGGCTGCTAGGTTATTGCTCAAAAGCAATGTGCCACATCAACACATCAATAGAGTGTCAAATGAGCTAAGGCACAAGGGTTTAGTTAAAAATTATAGTCTTAGTTTACATTTAGCATCTTATAACATTGACTCTCAGAGCTAGCCGAGGTTATGATTATGAGGGTATTAAAAACACAATAGCAAACATTATATGAAATTTCACAAAACTTCAAGAACTTGTAAATCTAAATTTCCAATATTATAAGCTTCCAATGATACCACAAGCATTAAATAGGGCATTTGAAAACATTAGAGAGAAGGGGGAAAAGGTAAATAAGTGAATGCATAGTAATTAAATGAGATTGTGGATACAACAATTTACAAATGCCAGTAGTGTTACAAACATTTGCCTGAAATAATTGAAGTACCTTTCATCCTTCTGCTTCATCATCTTTTGAGTTGCACTTGCAATTAGTTTAGAGATCCATTTATTCACTGCAGATGGGAAATTTGAAAGCTAACACATCCGGTGCTTAATAAGATTGAACATAGTAAATCCAAAACAGCATTACAAGAGGGAGGCTTGGGTGGTATAGTAGATGAGAAGGATTTCAAAATATAGATTGATTTTTTGAACATTAAGATTTCCAATGATAGAAAGATACTAGTTTCTCTCCACATTCAATTCTCTCTTTATGTAGTTTTTCATTGCCACTCTTACCCAATAAACATGCAACGCCAGTGCATCTAAGTTGTGTAATTTTTTTTTTTTTGTAACTGATGATGTTGTATAGCAGTAACATTTAACCTCATTTGAATATTAGTGCATACTAGTAGGAACAACAGTTGCCGATAATACATAGGAATAGGAATTACTATGTCATAAATAAATTATAAACAACTTCATCAATCAGTACCAATCACCAGAAGCATTACGATTCTGCATCATCTAATAATTCAAAGCTCAAGAGACAATAGAAAGGCAAGCATCTTGCACTTCATTCAATGAAGAACTGTTGGTAATTCAAACGTGCACATATGATAATCAATAGGAATGGGACTCAATATGCTTGATAGAATGTGTGACAATGACAAATCCTGCAATATCAAATCGTACCATACTTTTCTATTCTGCATAAGGGTCTAGAATTATGTAGATATGTAATATTAATACCTGGTATCAGCAAGATGGTTATAGAAACTCCAGAAATAAAAGCAAATTTGACTTGTGTGTACAAAAGATACAATGCCACTCCAATTTGTAAAGGCAAACTGAAAGATGAGCACTTTTAGAATCAAATTCACATTCGCTAAAAATTTAAGACTAAAAATTGTTTCCGGAAAATCAACTTGTTAAACCATATTGAACATTCACAGATAAATCATACTAAGCCGGTCGTGTAATTACAAAAATTTCAAACATGTCAAGAGAAATTTACATGCAGAGAATAAATTGAGTCCAGGGCTAATTGCCCAAGCAATCATATGGCTCAGTTCTCTCCAAATGAGTCTGAACCCTAAATGTGTGGCCCACAGTACTTAAGCCAGAATTCCTGAACATCTAAATTTGGCCAAGTCTAAAGCCCAATTTGGGGGAGCATTCTATCAGGATTTTGAGCCCAAAAGTCCGTTGAAATATTTTGGGACCACTTGGCTAACCTGAGTTGATTTCTGAAAAACACACATGCACTTTCCGAAAATGAATCTTTTATGAAGCTTACATCTCACAAAGGGACCCATGGCCTTGTCACAGAAAAATCAAATTTGTCAGTGCCCACAGGCTCCACATTATCTACATTATTTTATCAATACCACAACTTATGCCAATTTTCACTTGGTTAAAGGTCCAATCTTATTAATTCAAATGTTGCCAATAGTAGGAGATTATTTTTTTATGAAAGAACTGTTTGGGATAGTAAAATAAACTTCGGCATTTGACTTTGTCTATAAGAAAAATGTATTATTTATTATCCAACTTAAGTTGATAACGCCAGCATTGATGATTTGATCAAATACAAACAGTTTACACTCATACATGAAACTTTGCTTAATGCGCACTATAAAGCGTGCAAGTAGAAAAGACATTGCCTGTTTACAACTAATCTTCAAGCTTTACCATATTCAGAATATGTACAAATGAATATAAATTTATCCATGGAAGTACCTTATCTACCAAGCCAAACATATTACACGTGTTTTGAAGCAACTTTTTTGGTACTAATACTAGAATTATAACAAATTGAGCATATTATTACCTCCACATATCATGGAAACTGTTACATAAATTTACAGTTCGATCAGCGTCTATTGACATAAACGTTTGTATTTCCCCTTCAGAAAATGCTGACCGCTCTGCTATGCTAACATCCAGGCACTGAGAAGGCAGTGAAAAAGTCAGATGATTCAAATATTGGAAGAAAAAATATAAGGAAGTATCTTTCAGCATGTATCTTCCACATGATCAAGGAGTTAAACTACATATATATATATATATATATATAAGATGTGAAATGGCCCCCATTACCTTTTTTTAGACCTAACTGTTTTTACATTTGGGGTCTTTCTTTGAACCTCAAAGTCCAAATTTAGAAGATAGACAAAAGGCAACCAAAAAGATTTCATCACCTAACAGAACTCATAAATTAATGCTAAGGAATAATTGCACAACTAACAAATGCAATGTGCAACAAACCAAAACAGAGCTTTATGGTTGATAAATTTATTGCTAAAGGTATAGGATTTGCGAGAAAGAAATAAATGGTACAACAATTAATACCTAAAAATCATAAATATAGTGTAGGAAAACTAAAGAGTCAATATAATAATTACAATTTAGGCTTTCTGGTTGACCACATTAATAAATCCGAATTAACTTCCAACACTCCTCATCAAGCTGGTGAATAGGCATTTTCTATTACTAGCTTAGATAGAATGTTTTAAAACACTTGATTACTTAAACCTTTAGTGTGTATATCAGTTAGTTGCCCATGGGTAGACACATAAGATGTACAAATCAAATCATTATACGACTTCTTTTTAATGAAGTACCTATTAACTTCAATGTGCTTTATTCAATCATGTTATACAGGATTATGAGCTATATTAATTGCAGGCTTACTATCACAATAAAGTCTCATTAGACCATCCCTCCAAATCTTCATATCATCTAAGATAATCTTTATTCAAAGTAATTTACACACTCCTTGGATTAACCAGCCACATTAATGTAATAACTACAATCTAGACTTAATGAATTCGAATTAACTTCTAACAAAATTAACTAACCACGACAGTAAGAACTAGTAACTTATCTGCATTAGGATGTTTACCTTCCTATAGACAATTGTCATTATACTAGACCGTAGCTTTAACTTAATTCTGGCAAGGTGAAATGTATATTGTGTATCAAGGAAGGACCTGCATCAGTCAAACAAATACGTTCAGAATAATGCAATATATTATAACATGTCACTTAGAATATAGAGTATTGAGATGAAGAATTTCTTAAATGATACATGACTAAACGTTATAGGGCAAGTTTTTGTTTGATAGTTGATACTACCACAAAACTGTTACCTCCAAACATGGAGCTATGTGAAAGAGCAGTTGGAGAAGCTTTGGGAAAAATAGCGTGGCTTTTTATCAGTTTGCATGCAGCTATTATGCATCCACACTTTAAGACACTTGCCATTAACTTCAAAAATGCAACAAAAGGGGCAATAAACCACAATACAATTATACATTCCATTATTAATCTGTAATACCATGTAAAAATTAACCACCAAAGTTCCACAACCAATCTTTGATCCACGCATATAGATCCAAAAGTTAGTTCATACAAAGAAAATCAAACAGAAACAAAGAAAATAATTAAATTAAATTTGACGGTTTTAGAAAATTTTTAATTCCTTGAAATCTAATTCAATAAGCACTATAACAGTGCTTTCAAATGCAAGGATATGAAATTAACTGAGAATAAGCAAAACATTAAAAGTCCCATTCAAAAAGCAGGAATTACTTTAAGATAGACGTAAGGCCCAAAGATATTGCAAGAACATAGCCATCCAAATTCCCAGAACCTGAATACATGAAAAATCAGCAGCAACAAATATTAAGAAAATAAGTCAATCACAAATACTCAAGAAAATGATTAAACAATAAAGGCATGAGAGAGAAGGTATCATTTGACGCATCAAAATGCAGCCACTGACAGCATAATTCTCTCCTGCTGTTGCAACATTTATATTCATACAGGTCGATAGGGGTGTTCTACTCTTCCTTCCTTTAATGTTCAAATTACTTGTTTTTTCACAATATTTTCGGTTTGTATTTTATGGCATACATTAATTGAAAGATGTGCTAATATATTAATCTTATAATATGTTATACACATATATAAAAGTAATCAACCAATTATTTTGAATTATTTTAGAAGGAACTGTAAGATAAATTTGTAACCTAAAGCTTGATTTAAATAGTTTATACCCCCAGACCCTTTTGTTCCTACTAACTGAGATTAAGATTGTTTAGTCCATTATCTGGTAGGTTCAATCGAAATATTTGCTATATTTTGGTAAAATTAGCCCCAAAATCAAAATCCTAGCAGCCATTGCAAGTAGTTGTCGTCCTTGGCCATCACCAGCCAACAGCCATCTCCATCAATCATCACTGCAGCCTGCCTTCATCGCCCTAATTTATGAATCATCACTATCCCACCAACCCAAATGCCATAGCTATCGCTAGGTGTCGCGAGCCCAAATCCAAGTCCTCACTAGCCACCATTGAACCCAACAACAAGCAAATATTCAATGAACCCAACAAACCTTATCACTTTCCCTCCCCATTGGTTACCTTCAACCCAGATGCAAGCCGCATCGAACCATTGCCCATGAACCCAACAACAAGCATCTCATTCCCTTTTGCTATAGATATTCCATAATTTATTTTTACAAATTACAAATCAGGGTGCTTTGGTAATTACAAAAAATAACCATTACAAATTACAAATCAGGGTGCTATGATTACAAAAAATAATCATAGCATGATAATATTAAAATTCCATTTCATGATAATCTCATTCCTTTCAAATTAATTCTCACTTAAGTTGGTGAATAGATAATGAAATGAAAGATGTTTATTCAAGCCTTTAGTGAAATTTTCTACAAGCTAACCCATATAAACAAAAAATGTAAGTATGAGATTGTCTGATTTTTCCTTGATTGAGTAATGATCAATCCCAAAATGAGTCATATATATCAGATTATAGGCAATACACGGCACATTTTTTATAAGAATAAAGTCTCATACGCCAAGAGATACTAATTCCAAGATCCATGAGAAATCTTTCAACCAAAGTAACTTACATACTCCTTGAGCCATAACATGAAAATCCGCCTTGAAACTTAAGGAAGAAAAAGTGACAAGGTTACTGCCAAAAGCAATACAACGACCCATACCAAATCTTCATCATCAAAGGATCTAGCCTAATTAGAATTCATATAAGACTAGAAAGGTGACAACGCACAAATAAAAGGCCTTTTACAATAGAATATTGTAAATATCGAAGGATTTGATACACTATCTCAAGATGCAAAGAGTTTCAAGACGTGAAACTCTTGAAAAGTATGTGAAAACTAATCTGCACTCAAGACATGAAAAGTACCCATTCATATAATAATAGTTTAATATAATATTTAATATGAATTTAAATATTTATTTTAATTAATATATATATATTCATTTAAAAAAAAATCGATTGACAATAGAGAAACTAAACTCATTAGTGTATGTAATATATAATAAAAAGTTAGATAAAAAAATTCATTAAACAATAAATGATGTTGATTTTTTAGCTTCTAATGATGTGTTTTTGGATAATGAGTGAATAGTTGGAGAAGAAGGTATCAATAAGACTTCTACGTGTGAACCAAGTTGAAGTGGAACAATTAAATATTCATGTAAATTTAATAATATTTAATAATTATATGAAGTGATTTGACTATATATTAAACTATAAATTCATATATATATTTATGTTACTTCAAATAATTTTAATGTAGGAAAAGGAAAGGATGTTGCCATTGAGGCTGTAAATGAATTAGAAATAAATGATTTGTCCAATGATAAAAATAATAAACCATACTAGAATGACTTTCATCTATTAGACATAGACAACCCCTTATTTGATGAAGATTAAATTACCTATTTAAGTTATTTTATAATATTGAATATTTAAGTTTCATGTATAACTAGAAACTTAAATTATAATTTTAGTGAGTGTGAGATTTTATTTGATAATTATAGTTTTTATTTTTTATTGTTCATGGTTGAGGCGCCACGTCGACCGTATTGAGGCATAAGATCCATGTCATAACACATTCCGTGCTTTTGAACCTTGAGAAAACCTTTTCACCGAGAAAAAATCAAGTAAAATTACGGAGAAAAAAAAAAGACTCCAAGAGTATGCCACAAAATAGCATCTCGTTGAGGCATTTTATCAAACTCTTTCTACAACTCCCATGGATGTAGCCATTATTAGTTAGATCAGAGATTGATAAAACACAGAAGTTAAACAATTTTGTCCTAGAAATCATAGAGTTAAACAATTAAAAAGTCTATGAGCAATGAGGGTAATGGGTATTAGAAGGAAGGATATGGGCATCAGAGGAACCACTGGTTCAAAATCCAGGGATTTCAATCTGGAATTTTTTTTTATTTGGATTCTATAAATCAATCTTATTTTGATGGGAGACGGAGAGGTGTGGAAAATATTATCAAACATCGAGATATATATATATATACACACACATACATATATATATATATATATATATAGAGAGAGAGAGAGAGAGAGATCTGGTGGTCTTTTTCCAATCCAAGATTTGTATCATAACAGTGTTTGAGGTTGAGAATATAGAGGCTCCAGAATTCTCGCTCCCACCACCAAGAATCCGTTTGAATCGGAGTAAAACGCTTTCAGTGAGGTTGGACGTTTGGTAGGCGGTAAAATGGAAAAGTCTTTTCGTTTTTGCTTTTGTTCATCAACGCACAACGCCGGTGCTGGGTTTTGGCCGTGGCCAGAAGAGAGTGTGTGGCTGCGACCGTTGGCTACGCGGCACAAGACGAGGCAGCGACTAGTGGGGCTGGTAGGCATCACCCAACGGAGGCACCGACCAAGGCTAGATCGAAGCGTGGGCTGTGGAGGTGGCGGCACAAGACGAGGCAGCGACTAGCGGGGCTGCAGGCGTCACCCAACGGAGGCACCAAGGCTGGATCGAAGCGTGGGCTGTGGAGTTGGCGGCACAAGACGAAGGCTGGATCGAGACACAAGCTTTATTTGAGGATGGCAGCTGGACGGGACGCAAGCGCAGGCCGTGGCCGGCGAGGACATCATCAACAGTCGTGAGAATTTGAGAAGACAGATGAAAATTTGAAAATTGTGAGCGAATTTTCACCATGTTTTTAAATCTATTGGACTTTCAACCTTTTAAAAATAATAATATCATACAATATTCACTCATTTTTAAAATAATTTTTAAATAATAATATTATCATATCAAACAAGTCATAAAATTACTTAAAATATTATATATTATTTGCAACCAAGAAAAAAAATTTAAAAAAAAACCCTTTTAATATAAAGTTTTGTTTTATCATAAGAAGAGATTTGATATATGGTCATACCTTCTTGAAGATACCGAATAAGCCTATTAAGAAGCATTGGTCCAACAAAACCAATGCAATCATTAAAAACCTGCAAAGAATTAATAAATACATCTATTTTAGATTGAGAAGCACATTATTATTATGCATGTGTGAGCGAAATGGCAAACTTTTTTAGTGTTCACGCCAATATCGTTGTTATATCACAAGAGAGTGAACCAAAATTACACTGATGACTGAACCCATTATTGATATTACTTAACGGGAAGTTTTAAAAGATGTCAAAGTATGTCTAGTTGTTTCAGTATTATTTCCAAGAATTCCCACAAAGTTATCACCTGTGCAGATGTTTTCCACTATAATTATAATTGATGTACTTTAAACAAAACCAGTGAAAACATCCTTAAACTGGGAAATTACAAACCAATCCATGATATAATGATACCACTCAACGCATTGTCAGTTCACTTTAGGTTGATTGCTCTTATAATTAATTACATGATATCATAGCAAGAAATTAATTACATGTTTGACATCACTCGCGATGGATAGGGATGGATAACCATTTTGAGTGTGTGTGCACTAGTTAAGGGAGCGCATAAGTTTAACAAATGCATGTGCTTACCTTCTTTTATTTTTTTCATGCATAGACTACTTAAAAATAATAATATATAATCACAGCTTTTAGATCTAGGAACCAAAACTTACAACTACTTTAAAATGGGTAGTTTTAAAAAAGTATTGTCACTTCTAGATTAAAATTACATAAAAGTATTATTTTAAATAAAAATAACAACAGCAACTATAACTTAATCGTAAGGGTGACAGTGGCACCGATATTAAAAAATATCTTTACCAGAAACATTACGTAGCAATCGAATTTTGTAAACTCTCTCTTTTGGTCTCATGAATAATAATATAACAGTTTCATTTGAAGAGGACCTTGCCCTGGCCTTCCTTTTTTCTGGAACTCATTTATTCTTGAACCAAATCACTTTTCAGAAAGTTAAGTTTATGAAGCCAGCAAAGATATCAGCAAATACCACTTATGAATCTCATGATATGGTGAGGAAAACATAGATCAATTAAGTAAAAGACGCCAGAAATAGGAAATATCAAATTTAAAAAAAAACCATCATTTAAGTAGGCGAAAATATTCAAGCAAAAAGCAAAAATATACTAAAAATTGATATAGCCAAAGAAATGTATTGAAGGCATTAACAGAAAAACAACACATTTTCTTGTGTTTATAATTCAGAAATGCAAACATTAATATATTAGCAGCACTAATTCTCACATGGTACATCAACTTATTTTTAACTACTAATTTTGCAGGGGTAGTGTTACCTTCAACAAACCTAGTCGAAAATATGGCCATCCATATGCATGACAAATTGCCATGAACAATGACGGGCGAGAGCAATTATTACTTTCTTGATCTTTCCAGCAACTTAACAATGTATTATGACAAAGAGAAAGGTCCATTTCAACCGGTGGCTGCAGCAAATCCTCAAAGCTAAGTTGCTTTACTAAGCCAATCTCCATCATAGGAGTAACAGAGTTGAATGTCATAATTTTCCAAAAGGTCTGACAATTTTCCTTCAACAAAGTAAAACAAAAACCATTATGAATTCACAAATCCGGGAAGGAGTGGGGGAGTGGGAGTGGAGCAAAAAAAAAAAAAAAAAAAAAAACCAGACACCAACAGCATTAAAAAAATAAAATGATATAATAATAATCATATCTATATATTCTTATGTTTAAACTTACATTTTTTCCTTAAAAATTTGAATTTTGATCAAGCAAAGTAACAAATTTCAGGCAAATGTCATTAAGGGGTAAACAGGAGTGTTTAATGTATGTGGGTTGGGGCTGGGATGCTGGAGTATCAGAACTCATAGAAGCTTAATAAAATCAATAGTGTGCTGAATAGAGATTATCAGCTTCAGTTACATCCCAACCAGAAAAAAAGTTGTGCTTGATAAACTTCCAACAAAAGCAATTTAACAGATTTGTAAATGGGGTAGTGAGGCCAGTGAAAAATACACAAGTACTTTCAGGGAGAGAAGAAATAGATATATTGAATGAGGAAAATAGTTTGATTTATATGCTAAACTTCTAATTCCAAGGCAACCTTTGCTCTGCAAGTCAAAAAGATAGTAATTATTAACAATTACATATAGATGGCTTTTAGAATCTTAATGGGAAACTGTGGAATAAGGATCATTTATCCATGATTCATGGGCTAAGCTGCAGTCAGTGATTGAGCTGTTGTTTATCTGGAAAGGTAATTGTGAGCGTACAAACAAGAGGTTCACAATCTTTCCCATTGGGATTGATCAGGGTGATCAAGAAACAATATAAGAAAATTCTTATCAAATTATATTGCCAACTGAGAAGCAAAATTGAAGGACACTTTAGGCCATGTTTTTTTTTTTTGCCTATTTTTTATTTTCGCTTTATGATAGTTATTTTTGAGTAAAAAAACTGAAAACAAAAAAAGGTTATTTTCATTTTTTGAAATAGTTGTTTTCGACTACAAAAAACTGAAATCTAAAAACAAAAAAAGTTATTTTCATTTTTCAAAAATAACTATCTCATTTTGAAAACAAAAGCAAAACAAACATGGACTTATTGATTTGGCCAATGAATAAGTTAAATTACTTTTTCATGTGTATCTAGTACATATTGTTTTTGATTAATTTATTTCACCTTACATAGAAAACACGTCCAGTATTGGTTTTCATTAATAAGTTAACTTATCCATCATAAAATGTGGAGAGCTCATGAAAAAGAAAATACATACAGAGTTTCCTGGATGTTGACCACCATCCTCTAGGTCCATATCAATAGAAAGAAGTGGATTTTCAATTGATCCATATTTTCTGCAAGCATAGCAAACTATTGAGCATTAGAAGTAGTAGGGGGAGTATGAGTGTGTGTGTGTGTGTGTGTGTGTGTGTGTTAGAAAATGGAATCATTGATTTGCGTCAAAAGACCTATCATGTTGGAGCAGTTAATTGCATCAGACAACAAATAATGTGACGTCAATAGCCTTACTATTCCATCATTTGACATAAATGGCCATATAATGGGCTAAACAACAGCATTTGTAGTTTGCCGTCAAACAAGTGAGTAAAACAGAGGAACAATAGCGACAAACAATACATTCACTAAGTTAGGTTATATATTAAGAGTAAATTTTAGTTTAACAGCAGTGGTCTGTCTCCAGTCTCATTTTTCCCACCTATTGTTTCCATTAGCACTACCACCAAAACTACAAGCAAACATCTCTTGGTTAAAAGCTGAAACCAAGGATCGACATCCCTTTGATAGAAGTTGTTTGTATGCAAATGTAAGGCATTAAGGGTGTGTCCTGTGTTTTTAACCTATATATATATATATATATATATATATATATATATATATATGGCTTTCGGAATAGATCGTTAAGGAGCATGGTGCTAAACACCAAAAATGAAGTATGCTGCCTTGAAGTATATCTGCTATCATCGTATATGTATGTGTGTGTATATACACACAAAAATGAAAATAAATAAATAAATCTCTTCAAGTCAAACACTCAAAAATAGATAGCTGAAGATTGGAAAGGCGGGAGACTAGAAAAAGTCGCAGACAGGTTAAGAGTAGGAAGCAAATACAAGATACAAAAACCACTTCAACCTTGTAAGAATTTATTAAGCAACTGAATAAATCCACTTGTTAATCTAATCGTACTAGGGTGAGAGATTAATGATAGTGATGACTGATGACAGAAATGAAGAGATGGGATGAAAATTTGGAGCAAAAGTTCACACAAGGATGGAATCTATCTTCACTCATAAACAATTTATGAACAATCCATTGTTAGCTCTTCTAGGACTTTTGAGAAGCTTTTTCCCGGGACTCACAAAACAAATGGGTAAGCAAATACATCATCATGTGTTACAAAGTTAATACTAACCAAAAGTTACACATTTTTACTTGCATCCATTCATCTGCATCCATATTCACATTTTTGTATAATTGTTTTTAGTAATAAGACCTTCAGTAGCCAAAAAACAAGGCTACTTGATAATTGTTTGTTACACAGGTATTGCAATAACAATAGAATTACTGAACAAGATAATAAATAGCAAGGTGATACCTCCTCCCAGAAGATGCTCTCTTTAGCCGTATAACATTAAGGGACAAGCTAAACATTATATCAACAACCACAATAAAGCTATCTTGAAGGCATTTTAGAAACTGCAAACACAGATAGCAGAAAAAACCAATATTAATTTCATATTAATTAAAAATATGATTTGCAGATCCCAAAAAGGGAAGAAATTTTTATGATTTGTCCTAGTATCTCATGCATACACTACATTTGCTAAACAATCAAACAAGCTAATTAAAATAGATATTACATATATATTCTCCACCCTTTCCAGTGTAAGGTGTTACTGGCCAACAGTACAAAATGTAAAATTAATTTTATAACTTCAACTGAAACAACTACGACATGGAGGGAAAAAAGGTCAACAGTGATAACAGGCAATTTCTGATTAATTTTGAAGCCTATATGTGCTTGATACCACGATATCTCAGATAGATACCAAATTCCTATGGACAAAGAAAATCGTGGCCTCAATCATAGTTGTCAAAAGCACACCCAAGTATGCCTAGCTATGAGATGCATTAATGCACCCTGCCTTGGAAAAACCCAGCACAGAAGACTAGGCTCATACATTAATGCGCCCTACCTTGCTTTCTTTTACTACTTTCTTTAAATTGCTTTCTTTAATTTCATGCTTTCAATCTCAAGAAATTGCTTTCTTTAAAGAAAGTAGTAAAAGAATATGGATCACTAGTTGATGCATATGCATATTCATTTCATCATAAATAATAAACTATTCATTTCATCATTCGCGTGATAAAACATAACAAGGAATATGGATCACAAAGAATAAAACAAGCCCAACCCAAGTACCTCCATCTCCGGAGAAGAAAATGTATTAAGCAAATGAGGGATCCACGAGACTGATTTTACAATCCACCAGAAAGAAAGGATTGGGTCACAAAATATAAAGATCCAATGGTCACGCGTTGCAAAGAAAATAATTGTAGCCTACACATTGACATAGGAAAAATGTTAAGAAGAAAAACTAATCAATTATAAATAAATTTCATGGCAGGTAAACCAAAAAACTAACCATTAAAAGCTTACCCAGACCAAGAATTGAGAACATCCGAAAAGCCAATCATGATACATAATTAAGCTTCCACGAATTTCTTTCTTCCAGAGCAAAAGCATGTCAAAAATAGACATACAAACACCAAAAGCAGGCAGAAATTGCAACAGAACCTTTTCCAAAAAGCATTTCTGAGCAAAAAAATATGAAATCAGTCTACACAGAAACTTTTTCAGGTGAAATACTGAATTTCTTAGACAATTTACTTTTACCTGTAGCAGAAAATATTAGAATAAGATTTTTCTTTAAGCTAAAGGTACCCAACTTGTGTATCTTACAATATATATATATATACACACACACACACACAGATCAACAGCATATCAATTTTACAGACTCTTAGGCTCAAACTGCAGGACCATTTAAAATACTGAAGAAAAAAAAGAGTTATTCAACCTTTTCTCTCCTTGCATATTGCTTGGGAGGGCCAAGAAGAAGATTAGATTATTAGAATAAGGATGAAGTTGAAATTTAATTATATAGGTATAAACATATTCGATATAACCTATGAATTAAAGTTTGTGCAATAGAACCAATCTATCTGCCAAAACAAAAGCAATTTCCTGTCAAATCAAAATCTTATTACAGACTCAGTGAGATAGAATTGCACAGAAAATAACAAAGATAGATATTTCAAAGAATTGTGATTGAAATAGCAACTGGGAATGACAATATTGGCCCGCCCCATGCCGTTCCGCCCCGATCCTGCCGGGTTTGACCCGTCCCAACAAGATATCGGATCGGGCCCAGGGTCCTGCCCGCCTGACCCGCCAAAACCACCAGACGGGACAGGACTGTGTATGTTCGGATCGAGTTCGGGTCAAACAATACCCAGTTCCAACCCAAACCATTGTCATCCCTAATAGCAATAGTTATATGTAAACCACAATAGCAGTTGGTGATTAAAATCAGCCCTGTCATACAGTGGAGCTTAAGAAACTAAGTTAACTGTGACAGGGTAAATATATAATAATGGATATCAAATACAGCCATTGATCCCTCTATGCTTGATTCTTGTGACAATGGGAATGGATATAATTTTCCCCAATATATGGTTATTCTGAGGAATTTGTACCATTTCTTATGATTTTTCAACAGTTGATCCAAGCATAAAAGTTGCATTACGATTTTCCCTTCTTTGCCTTTACTTTCTTTTTAAGCATTAAATGCATAAATATACATAAGAAATAACATACCATCGCCCCATTTCCCCTGTCATTCTTTGTAGTGATTCCAAGTATGGCAATCATAAGTACTGTCACAACATTCAATCCAAATCCCAATACTGTAGACATTGCTAAGGAAACTGTAAGAAGATTCACCGAAAGCGCTAATTTTATTTTTATTTTTTACAGAAAAAACCTAACAAAAGGACAATTTTAACCCAGAAAAAAAGAGGATATATGTTGTCAAAACACGCTGAAAAGCCATTTCCATCCCATACCTGAACACAGAAGGACGAAAGAATCAGGAAAACACGCATTTCTAAAAATTTCTAGCTTGTAACGGTTATTTTGTTTTGTTTTTATCTTTTCATAGCAAAATGAATGCATGGAACAAAATGGGTAAATTCGAAAACTTCTTCTTCTACTTTTAATATTATTAGTATTGCTTTATGGGATATATATACCAAAAACGAAGACAAATGTAAGAGAAGTGGGGGAAAAAACTATGATGGGTACTACAAGGAGGAGATAAATAAATAAATAAACACATACAGTGGTAGAATTCGGGCAAATGAGATTCATGAACTCCATGGTCGGACCCTGGTTTGCTCCAAAATCACACCTGAGCGTGAGGCATCAGCGAGGCTGATCGATCACTATCTTCATTGGAGTTACTTTTTTAAAAAATTACTAATATAATAAATAAATATTTTTAAAAGTACATATAAAATAAATTGTTTAAAAAAAAAAGTAAAAGCACCCAACTTTATATCGGCCTTTTTGAAAAGACGCCTCATCATCGTCTATATGAAATAAACAAATTAAAACATTCATCTCCGTTCTGGTCCTCCAATCCAATCCTGGTGCGTCCAAAGAGAAAAAAAATGTGTTGAAACTTCTCAACGTACAGGCACATACATCACTCCCGTAACACGTAACGAACGAACCAATTACCAACACGAGCGACGAAATGGAACAAAAATGACTTCAAGTTATGTAATAATTATAAATGGGAAAAAAGAAAACCGGGTGGGTGGGTGTTTTTTTATTTTTATTAAAAAAAAATTTTTTTTTGGGGCAAAGGGGGGTTTTGGGAAAGAAAAGAAAACCATCAGTGTTTATAGTCTCGGGTTTAATGAATAAAATAAAATTTGAGCACAGCAAAATCACACACAAAACAATATATTAAACTTCGTACGTGAACATATATATATTGAACATTTATTTGACAATAATATACAGTGGTAAAAAACCAAATCGGGTAAAATAATTCTAATTTTTAAACATAATTTCTGATTGATATTAGAGATATTGTGTTTTAATAATAATGTGTTTTTTTTTAAATAGTGAAAAATAGGATTTGATTCAATAATCAAAGGTTTGAGAGGAGTTGATATAGGAAGCCTAATCTTTACGAAGAAGATTTCATAGCTCAAAAGAAAAAGTTAACACCACTCATGTCTTATTCGAAATGTAGGACTCTGTTTAATTATATTATTTGTTACACCGAATCCTCCAAGTATTCGTGGAGGTTTAAATCATTTCATATATTGAAGTTTTGATTCAAAACACATACTATATATGAAGTTTTAATTTGAAGTGTTGATATTGAAGTTTGGATACAAAATATTTACTAGTGTTTTAATTCGATGTAAACTAATTAATGTTCCAACTCAAAGTGGTATATAGGAATCACACAGGGCACACCCCTCACCCACCACCCCTAAACAAATAAACAAATAGTGTCGCCGATACACTCTGTTGCATCTCAAAGATTATGCCAAGGACAAGTAGGACAAACATGCATTTTATATGCGGCCGGCCTGCATATAAATATATATATATATGTGTGTGTGTGTGTGTGTGTGTGTTTGTATGTATGCATATAAGAAAAATGCTATTCGCAATTAGCTAGCTAGTACATGGATAGCTAGGGTACATATATATATAATTAATAAAAATGTACTTAATGTGTTTTGGTGCCATTTTGTCTGCACTTTTCAGCGCAGCTGTCATCACGAGGCTGGCATACTACTGGGTGCGCTGGGAGCAGAGAAGCGCAGTAAGGCTCCCTCCCGGCCCACGCGGGTGGCCCATATTCGGCAACCTCCTCCAACTAGGCCACCTCCCCCACCGCGACCTCGCAGCCTTGTGCGACAAGTACGGCCCGCTGGTGTACCTCCGGCTGGGCAGCGTGGACGCCATCACCACCAGCGACCCTGACACCATCCGGGACATCCTCCTCCGGCAGGACGACGTGTTCGCCTCCCGTCCTCGGACGCTGGCTGCAGTCCACCTGGCGTACGGCTGCGGGGACGTGGCGCTGGCGCCGCTGGGCCCAAACTGGAAGCGGATGCGCAGGATCTGCATGGAGCACCTTCTGACGACGAAGCGGCTGGAGTCGTTCGCGAGGCAGCGGGCGGAGGAGGCGGACCACCTGGTGCGGGGGGTGAGGGCGGACGCCCGGGCGGGGCGGGTGGTGAACCTGAGGGATGTGCTGGGGGCGTTTTCGATGAACAACGTGACGAGGATGCTGCTGGGGAAGCAGTACTTTGGGGTGAAGAATACGGATGCGGGTGGGGCGGAGGAGGCCATGGAGTTCATGCACATAACGCACCAACTGTTTTGGCTTCTGGGTGTGATTTACGTGGGGGATTATTTGCCGGCTTGGAGGTGGGTGGACCCCTATGGCTGCGAGAAGAAGATGAGGGAGGTGGAGAAGAGGGTTGATCATTTTCACACCAACATCATTAACCAGCACAGGAGAAGGAAGGAGGCGAGGGCCGATGGCGGCGGCGGCGGCGGCGGTCAGGATGGTGAGATGGACTTTGTGGATGTGTTGTTGTCTTTGCCCGGTGACCATGGAAAATCCCACTTGGATGATGTGGAAATTAAAGCTTTAATTCAGGTTAATTATCATACTTATTTAAATAAATCCCACTTTAGACTTGGAATTTGGATGATGATGATGTGGATAATTTGATTGGACACAATAAAATAAAATATTATTTTAAATTTATTTATTTATTTATTTATTTATTATAAAAAAAATACAAATACCAAAAAATAAAATTAATAATGCATCATCAGGATATGGTAGCGGCTGCCACGGATACATCCGCCGTGACCAGCGAGTGGGCCATGACGGAGGTGATCAAGCATCCACGTGTCCTCCGCAAGATTCAAGAAGAATTAGACTCGGTCGTGGGGCGCAATCGCATGGTCACCGAACGTGACGTGGCCCACCTAAACTACCTACGCTGCGTCGTACGCGAGACTTTCCGCATGCACCCTGCGGGGCCCTTCCTCATCCCCCACGAGTCCGTGCGGGCCACTACCATCAACGGCTACCACATCCCAGCCAAGACACGTGTCTTCATCAACACGCATGGCCTGGGACGGAACACCGCCGTCTGGGGGGATGACGTGGACGAGTTCCAGCCGGAAAGGCACCTGTCGGCGGCTAACGGAAGCCGAGTGGAAATCACCCACGGCGCAGACTTCAAGATCCTGCCCTTCAGCGCCGGGAAGCGCAAGTGTCCCGGCGCGCCGCTGGGAGTGACGCTGGTGCTCATCAGCTTGGCTCGCTTGTTTCACTGCTTTGATTGGGCTCCGTTGGATAAGCTGAGGCCCGAGGAGGTTGACACCAGGGAGGTATACGGAATGACCATGCCCAAGGCCCATCCCATGTTGGCTATCGCAACCACTCGTCTCGCGCCCCATATGTATGAGTGAGAGAATGAGAATTTGAGTTTGGAGGCCTAATTTGGAATTTGTGGTGGATAGTTTACCGTTCATCCTAATAATATTTCTTTCTTTTTTTTTCTTTTTTTCCTTCATTTCTTTGATAACATATAAAAAATAGGTGAAAAAAATTTAGGTGAAAAAAAGAGGTAAAAAGAAAAAAGGTTGAAAATTAGTTTTTTATGGGATTGTTTGGTTGGTATAAAAAAGATATAGAAAAGTTATAAAAAAATATTTTTTATTATATGATTGGAAAATAATAACAAAATCATTGGGGGGTTCTTGCGTCGGCGGCACATGAGACTTCTAGGGTTCCTGTGTCTACAAGAAAAAAAAAAGGTTTCCTTCACTTTTCCATAGAAAATTAAACCATATGAAAAAAAACTAGCCGTTACCGCATATATTTTTCACATATTTTCCATCTTACTATTCCTTTTCTTGTCTTGCCAAACACAAGAAAAATCGATTTTCACGCATTTTCTATACCGACACAGTTTTCCACCTTTTTTTGATACTTACCAAACACGGGGTTAGTGTTTTACAAATACAGCATAAGTTATTTGTGCATTGTGTGTACGAACTAAAGGGAAAAAAAAATAAGATGTACTTCAAATTCTTGAGTCCTATTTAAACTTGATAAATGAGATTTTAAAATTTTGAGTTAAAATTAACTAACTTTATAAAATGAAGTTTGAAATAACTAAAAACGTTGTTGGAATATGTTTGTTAAAAATATTTTTAAAATTAATAATAATAAAAATAGTTGTTTACGTAATTTAAGTCAGTTGTTACTTGTTAGCCTTTGCTGAGTAAGTAAGTGAGAGCAAGTATCTTTACAATTAGTATGCATGTGTGAATTAACATTCATGTGGCATGAGTGTGGCAAAAATATAGGTTCCAAATGTGAACTATGAATAAGGAGGAGAGATAAATAGCTTACAACAAGATTAGTTGTGAAAATTTAAAATAATTATACTATCACGTAACATTTTGTAGTGGTTTAAGTAAACCTTTATGACCTATACTCCACTTCTCTTTAAAAAAACTATTGAAATGCTCCACTAATATAATGTTTTACAATCTCGGACTAAACTATTTGAGCGTGTATAATTAAATTACCCTATGTTGCAATTTTTATTTTCATTAATTACGGGTGAGCAATAGTGTGTAGGGAAGTTAATGGCACTACGGGTTAAGCATGTTATTATGTTATGTTTTGGGCTAAATTTGAAACTCATTTAATTTGTTTTTTTATTAGTCATTCTATTTGTGTTATAATATGATTTTTGAGTATTTTGTGATATTTAGGGTTGTTTTATGAGTTACGGGTTGAAGCAAGTGCATTTTAGTCAAAATAGATGATATTTTATCTCAAATCAGATATTTTGTTTAAAATGATAGTTAAAACACTACACTTAGTCAAAATGATTAGTTATAAGCAGAACCATCCTCCTAAATGCTCGAAACGACCTCTTTTGCTATCATAACACTAACCTCGTGATATTAAATTGATGTGTACTAATTCATTTGACTTTTTTATCATTATTTGAATGTTATAATACACATTGAAACCCTATTTTTATGTCGCTATTGATGGTTGGACTATGAAAGGAGGTAAAACATCATACTTAATGGGGGTCAACGACTTGGAAGGCATACAATCATTCGACCAAGCTAGAAAACATGGTAGCCATTTAGAATTTTTTGTACATATTGAGAATTAAATGATAGAGCTCAATGCTATGGAGAGATATTGCTAGAGGTTATATACACTCAATGATAAGACTTGGGTTTGTTTTCAAAATATGATTTAATTTTTAGAAAACGATCTAACCTTGTTTTGGATCTTTATTTATCTTTCTATAGTAATTAAAATTAATAGTTTTCATAATTATGTTTGAACTATTAATGCCTTCAATTATTTATTTTCTATTTGAAAGAGATTATATTCCTAGGTTATTTCCTACGAATATAATGCTTGTAATGCTTATAATACTAATCATGCTTATAATACTCATCATAGGTTAAAGCGCTCTCCTTCAATTATTTATAAGAGGCTATCTCTTCTTGTAATGCCTTCAGTCATAGGTTACCTCCTCTAATATTCATCATTGAAAAAGGAGAATACAGAGTCGATCTATAATAATTTGATGTGAGTATTTACATAAAATTCAAGACTTGCAGGCACCTATATAGCTCTTGGATGACATTAGTACACATAGATACGCATATAGATGCAAGCGTAAGGGTTTGAAATCAATCGTGTCAGCTTTTGTGATTCTCTTGTATTTTAATATATTTTTTACATTGTAAAAAAAAAACCATCACAAATTAATCGGAATCAAAATGACTTTAAATATTCACTGAAATTTCGTACAAAACATTATATATATATATATATATATATATAAAGAAATTCATATTTTAAAATATTTTTTAAATATAAATGAAGCGATTAACTCAGCAGTAGACAGATGCCTATACATATGTTAATCCAGGAAATTGGGCTGACAAGTAATCGGCTCAAAATCATTGGGGTTTAAATTTAACAAGTTTCTGCTGAGCAAGCTCAACTAGTTCAGCGTATCCGCCATGTAGGAGTTCCCAACTTTTGAGTGTTGCATGCTTTATTGAGTCAATCTGCCACATAATTTGGCGCCACAGCTAGAATCCTGTCATCTCGAGATACTGATTTATGCTGCCCTGCCTCTCCAACCTCTGTTGCTTCTTGACGGCCATCATATACCACAATCAAGTGACCTTCTGTTCGTATCAAACGCTATACAATAAAGCCATTATTGAATGAATAACTCAAGCCAAATTTCGTGAAGGCTAATAGAACGCCAAAATAAATATGAGATTAAACCGACCCCTATGATGGCTCTGAGACGTTGAACTTCAGAATTTGCCTCATCTTGGCTAGCGTAGGCAATTTTTTCATTCTGCCTACCCACATACCACCGTATCAGCTCCTTCTGACTCATTCCAGCCAGCTCAGTTCCTGCAATATGATTACAAGGCCCGTTTTCCAGAACCTCGACTTACAGTTAGAAATTTCAACTCAAACTGCCGGCTTCAAAATATTGAAAATTTGAATGATAAGGAAGTGCATGTCGGTTACCATCTTGCTTCACAGATTCTTCATGCTGTCTTAGGCGCCAGACAAGAGCTTGGGTAACTCTTTGAAAATACTCATCGCTGACGACAAGTTTCTTCCTAGGTTGGTTTGCAGTAGCTGAGCCACTTTCTGCATTATCGTATTCAAATCGGTAAGTTTACCTGTCCTGCGCTCCCAAAACCACAAACAAGAAAGCTAGACTTTAAAAATGTACCTGAAGCCCTGTCGGCGGGTTCAGCAGCCCCTGAAGATGAACCACTATTTTCATTGGCGCTGGCACCGCCATCACCATCGCCACCATCCTTAATTTCTTCTTGGAATTCGGAGAGATCAATCTCACCGGACTCCACACTACAGAGCAAAAACAAAATACTTCTAGCATTAAAGCTGTGAAAAATATAAAGGTGACCATATTCAAATATTTGTAATTAAATCCTGCCTGATTATTGATGTTTTTAGCAAAGTCACTGCTACCCTAACATGTCGTGGTTGCACCTTTTTTAAAGGAGAGAGAAAGACAGAGAGAGAGAAGGTTAGGAATCAATGTAAACAAACATGAATTCTAAAAAACAAATGTGTAGGTTTCAAGAATTAAAATACCATGGTCTCTAAGTTACTCCGAGCAATGGCCTCAGACAGTCTGACCAACGCCTCCAGCTGCCTGACTGTCATGCGGTAAGCAACTCTGCTTCCTGGAGCTGTATCACCTTTGCGAAGAGCAACGTAAGATTCGACCAACAATTTCTGGGCTTCGGAGCTTAGCTGCAAGAAGTAAATGAAACTCTCATAGAGCCAGGATTGCAATGCAATGACTCATCTCAACTTTATTTCCAACATCTTAGTTTTAAAAGCAAAACAGAAACCTTCGGTTTTAGGGTTTTTGCATATGCAATGTAGCGCTTCAGTTGTGCAGTACTAAATTCGGGAGCAAGTGCTTCTTCAAGCTTTTGGTGGACCCTAACAATGTGGTGGGCTATATGATAATCAGTTTGATCATCTGGATCATCAATCATAACATATACTAGATCAAATCTGGAAAGCAAAGCTGGAGGAAGAGCCACATTATACTGCACAAAGAAAGCAATGGCATTAAGTACATGTGTTGCTAGTCAAATCTCAAAGTTGACTTGTTTGGTACAATATGTTTTTTTCACCTTGAGTGATCTAGATTTATCATAGCGGCCCCCAGTGGGGTTGGCTGCAGCTAGTATCGATGTTCGGGCGTTCAATGTTGCTTGTATTCCTGCTTTCGTGATGCTTATTGTCTGTTGTTCCATGGCTTCATGAATTGCAACCTTAAAAACATTTCCATGTCACATAAAATGTTGCTGCATGAAATGACATAAAACTAAAAGAAAATGTGAATTTACCTGATCTTTGATGTCCATCTTGTCAAATTCATCAATGCAACAGATACCATTGTCAGCAAGCATAAGAGCACCAGCCTACACAGAGTTCAAATGTAATTTGTCAGAAAAACTAACTAAAAGGACTCACATTCCACTATATTAACAAATGAGTAAATGCTAGGGGGGAAAAGGAAGAAATTGGTCACATCAATTTATTATCTAGACTTTATGCTGCAACACATCAACAGTTCTATCCCCTTAAGTGCCAAACCTTATTCAACTCAAATAAATGGCCCGTAAAGTTTTAAAATCAGTAAATAGTGTAAATAATATTTGAATTTTTGATAACTTTTAAAAAATAAATAAATGCTCCAGCATGTGCTGCGCAAGTTACAATTATTAATTCTACCAAAAAAAAAATCCAAGCAACTACAAAAAAGAAGCAAAAAGCACCTCAATACAAAACTCTCCAGTTTCTGGCTCTTTGGCCACTGTAGCAGTCAATCCAGCGGCAGACGATGATTTCCCAGATGTGTAGACAGATCTTGAAACTAAACCTGCGGCATACCTACATAACATAGACAAGTATATATCAAAAAGTTTATTTTGCACAAACTATAAAGAAGTAATCCAGAAAATAAGTAGATGCATACTTGAGGAACTGAGACTTAGCACAGCTAGGGTCTCCAACAATACAGACATTGATATCCCCTCTTAGATTGATGCCTTCGTGTGTAGACTTATGGACACCACCCAAGAGCATAAGCAGGATGGCTCGCTTGATATCTTGGTGGCCGAAAACAGTTGGAGCAATGCTATTGACAATTTTATTGAAGAAATCCGGAGTGTTTCTCATTCTTTGGACTTCATCTAGCTCTTCTTCCTGCCAAAAGAGACAAATCAAGAATTAACCATCAAGAAGTAGACCTGCATGCCTAAAATAAGAGTCCCACTTAGACTACAGTTAAACAAAAAGGATCTAAAAAGAGAACAAGTACAGTATTCAAAGACAAGATGATCAATAATAAAAATCAGTTACAAGACACATGATATGTTTACTGTGGCCTGCATCATGAGCACATTGACAATCAACCACACTAACTGCAAATGATCTTGCAAGCCAGAAAACTTTCAAGCAACTCAAAGGAAAGTGTTGAATTATCACTGGCATTGAATGACTTAACAGCATTTTCAAGGACAAAATTAGAAAAATAAAAAAAGAACAAGCAAGGATATATATTACGGATGTTTAATCAGTTCAGTAAGTGTAGCTATGGTTGAAACCCAACCGTGAACTGCATGCTGCTGTCTTCATCATCAGCATCCTGTCTTCTATTTCTGATGTCAGCATCTCTTCTGCCATCAGAGATCTGAGAAGGTAGGAAAGAAATAACAAAATTTAGGCTGTCATATTCGAAGTGTGTTTTGTGGTGCTAGGCAATTTCAACCACTAACCTGTACTGAATTGGCTATAAAAGCAAGGCGATAGGAAAGGTCTCTTACTCCCAATGCTCGAAGACCCTTTACACCTTCTTGTACAGTTCCAGTTGGTTTGCGTTCCCGGCGGCATTCTGCTCTCTCACCAGGGGAAGCCAATGCCAAGATGTCAGGTATTACAACGACAGTGCCTGTGAAAATGACCCTGTGAGAGCAAAGGCATAATGCATAATGCTATTAGAATCACAATATTTCTGTGAAGAACTAATTCAACACAAGATCTTGAAATGGCATATCTTACGTGTCACCAGCCCTGGCCTGCTCAACAATCTCATGGCGAAGAATAACGTCCAAAGACCTTGGCAGTGACCCTGCAGGTATCTCCTTTGAAGTCTCCTGCATTCTGACCCTCTGCCAGTCTGCAAATTTGCTTTCTTGCCGAAGCAATGCCCAGTTTGTTCTATTTAGACACATAGCACTGACACAGATAATTGGCTGCAAACCCGGAGTCATTTTCAATTTATTAGATAATTAAAATTACCAGCAAGGAAATTTCTGACGAGCGATCAAATATGTAACAAACAGTAAGTCAAATGGAGAAATTACAAGTGCAGAGCTGGAATAAGCCAAACCTCAGTGTACTTGAATTGTTGCTCAACATTCTTGATGACACCTCCGCACTCCAAGCACTTAAAAGTTCCCTGGAGAAGCTCCGGCCGAACCTCACTGGTTCGAGTCACCACTCCCGTCACCGACACTAGCTTTCCAAGTTCAGCTGTAGTTAATTCTCTCAACCTGCAATTGAAAAACAATCAAGACACATTGGCAATACAATCACAAAATTTATTTCCTCAACCAGCCTAATTTAGTCATAATGCCTCCAAATAGAGAAATGTAACCTAAAATGACACCTAAGAATGGGAATATAACTCCAAAAATGCGGGAGGGCCAATGTGTAAGTAAATTAGGGCCCTGGACTGCAAAATGGCCATATTTTAAAAACATAGTCATCGGTGAACTAAGCCTTATTTTAAAAACAACAAAGAAAACCATAATTAAAAGGTGGAAGTACCTCTTTATCATAGGGAGGTTGTAGAAGGCAACATTGATGTCCTTATTAGGGTTGTCATCAGCGATGAAGGTGGGTTTCTTTTCCATTACGAATCTCTTACAGGCATTTTTCAGGTACATCTCAAATCTGAGAAATCCTCAGAGGCCCAAAATGTACACACAAAACAACAAGTAAATTGTTGAGCTGAAATTAGGACAGAAGGAGAAATGAAATTTAGGGCAAAAACAGGAATCAATCAAAACCTGAAAAATTCTTCAAAGATGGCTTTCTGAAGGACATCATTGAACCGCATGACGTGAGAGAAGTCGATGAACATGGTGCTGGACTCGCTGTGCTTCATGGTCTCGATCTCCGCTTCGTAGAAGGGCCTGGAATTGGGCTCCAGCTTGAAGCTGCCCCGCAGACAAACGCACGAAACAAGAATCTTGAAAATGAGATCGATCGAGAGACTGACGGTTGGAGGAAGGAGACGAAGACAAACCTCTTGAGGAATTCAAGGAATATGTTTTCGACGCGGACGGCTTTCTCGTCGACGAAGTAGCCAGAAAAGGCGTCCATCGCTGCGGTCGCTGCCTTGTTCCCAGACAGCAATCGGATTCGATGGACGGCGATACCCTAGCTTTGCGGAGGCGGAGACGGCCCTGGACTGCAAAATGGTTTGTACTCGAGTGAAGGGTAGATAACATTAGTTAACGCGGGAAAGCAAAGGATTTTCCCGCGTTTTTCATACGAAAATAGAGGAGGATTAAAAATTCCCTGGGATTCTTTATTTTATTTTTTGCCTTTTTTTTTATTCATTTCTCTCTCTCCCTCTCTCTCTTCCCCCTCCCCGATGCAACCCTCTCCCCGCTCCCCCGCGCGCCTCCCCCGCCTGCACCCCACTCCCCGATCGGAAATCGCATGAGAGAGAGAGCGTTTTTTTTTTTATTATTATAAAAACAATTATTTAATTAATTTAATTTATTAAATAATAAAATATTTATTCCTCCCCTTTATTTCATTTCATATATATAATATAAAATTTAAATATAATGAGAAGGTATCATAATTTTAATTTGGATCCTAGATTCTTAGATTTTTATTTAATTATAACAATCTGTGAGAGTTAATTTGCAAATAAGAATGACAAAGAATGATAATAGAAAGTTGTGGCTTGAGGGTTATATGTTGATCAGTCAAACGGAACAGTTATTAAATTAATGATTTACAATTAAAGCTATGCTTGATCTGCTTATCGAGTTAACATTTTCGATAGAGCGAATTTCTGGGGGTAGGTGCACGTAACACATAATACACTTAGCATATCACCATGTGTTTTTTTTTATCTTATTTTATTTTTATTATATTTTTAATACATAGGAAATTGAAATAGTTATAAAATGTTATATTTTATAAGTCATTTCTTGTTGCCAGATATTTCCACCCACATTTAAGTCCCACTTGATCTCACATATTCTAGATATCATGAATATATATATATATATATAAAGTTTATCGGTATTTAAAAAAAAAAGACAACCGAACCAAATACACATTTTGTAAGGGCAGGGAACAGGTAGGGTCGGCCGGTTGGGCGGTGGATGCACACTGCACAGGGGTTGAGAGGAGGAGGTAGAAGAGGAAGGGTGGTTTCGAAGGAGTGAGAGGGAAAATGGGGAGCGAGGCCAGGACGAGCAATGGCAACGGAGGAGGACCCAATTTAAGGTCGAGAATGAAGCACTACCTCTACAGCGGTGACAAGAACCACGTCATGGTGGGCATCGCCGTCTTCACCGTCGCCTTCGGCATCCCTTGGTACTTTATCAACAGAGGTACGAGGTCTCCACCCACCCTACACGCTTTCTGAACTTCGTACCCTGTCTTGAGTCTTGTGATTTGTCAAGATCTACATATTTAAACGCTTGTGTATGACGTTCGATTGTTTTGAGGGTTTTTTCCCATAGCTTCAATTGCCCACTCTCGGTTAGTATCGATTAGCTTCCCTGTGTTGGCAAACTTGCTATATATGAATTATGATATGATATATCAATGTTACTTTTTTTTTTCCAATGGAATCGGTCACACTGCACCATAATCTATAGCCACGCCACACACTCTAGGGCTGCTTTTAAAAATACCTCTCCATCATCTATAACTATAACCACGCACTCACTGCACCACCACCATTACCGCAGCCATAACCTACGTATTTTCTTAATTTTTAAAGCATCATAAACCATTTATTCACCATAAGAAAGTGGATTCATTTCATTCTCCATTTCTCTGACAGATATATGAGAGTCTATGGCGTGGAAAAAATGGTTATCAAATATCAATGCAATGATCGGGATAGTTCATGCATTTCAACGTTTAATTGAATTCAAGCCGTCCCCGTTTAGAAACTGGCACTTACCAGGGTTTGAAGCGTACATAATTTTATAGTGCAGGCTAGTCTACTAATGCTGGAAATTTGGATTTTCATTGATCTTAGTTTATTCACTTTCACACGCATAAAACTGGTGCTATTTGAACAGAGGTTGGTCAATATAAACAACGTTTCTAGTGATTATGCAAATATTTTGTCTGCATCTTCACATTTGGGTTTCAAGTTACGGACTCAAAGAACTAGCCACTAGAGTTGAGCATTTATATGTTGTTTCCTGTTTCTTTTTCCTTTTTTCTCTTCTATTCGAACAGAGGTTGGTGAATATAAACAACGTTTCTAGTGATTATTCAAATATTTTGTCTGCATCGTTGCATTTGGGTTTCAAGTTACAGACTCAAAGAACTAGCCACTAGAGTTGAACATTTATATGTTGTTTCTGCTTTCTTTTTCTTTTTTTCACTTCTAATGTGAAGAGAAACCTTATTAAGAGGAGAGAAGAAGAAAACCAAAAGGTACAAACAAAAGCTGAAAAGCAAAATAAAGCAAAATAAACAAGCTGAATAACCTTGTTTAAGATGTCCTCTAAAACAAAATAAAACCAGAACACAGGAGTGAAAACAGAATCCAACAGCCCTAAAGAAAACTAATGCAAGACAGAGGCCCAGCCTCTTTGAAGATCCAAAAAAATGAAGACCCTGAAAAGCCTCTGAAGAAATTGCTAAACAGAAGCTAAAAGAACCAGCTTCGGTCACACTTAAATTTATACATGTTTATTTTTCAAAGCTGCAGAGTAGACTCTGATGTGGTTATTCTCTATTTGAATTGTTACCTGGCAATTTGGCTGTTCAATGACTGCATGTGTCACAATGTACATTTTTTCTCTTTTTAAACTACGAAACAAAGTACGCGATTTGTATTGAGATTTTTTGGTTGCTCAGGAAGCTCTATAGTTGCTTACTTTGATGCTAAACTTTCTTTCAGCTGGAAGTTCCATTCTGTGATTTATGGATCTTTTGAACTCAAGTTGGCTTCAACTAGATTCTCTTAATGGTCAATGTTACTCTCGATGTCTTATGGGATGTTCATGAAAAACAATTTTGTTTGGGTGGAAAGGATAGGATACTACTGGTCTTTAATTGTATCAGAGCTTTTCTGATGATTTGATCATTGTTACTATCGATAATTTTCATATTCATCTAATAAATGGTTACTATCTTGAAGGAGCGAAGCATCGTTCTCATCAAGATTACATGGAAAAAGCTGACAGGGCTCGGAGTGAAAGACTTTCTTCTGGTTCGCCTGTGAAATGATGCTGATGATGCTGTGTAAGCTTTCTATTGAAAAGGTCTTGATGTGAGTGGCTTCTGTTCCTTTCCTTGTGACAGGTAGATCCATAAAAAGTTGTAGAAGCGCAGTTAAGGGTTGATTTATCCCATGCCTATGGATACTTGGGTAGTTGGGTGTAAATCTGATAGCATTGAAATAATCAGTATTTGAGCATTTCCCTACATGCTAATAGCTTTTTAATATGCCTGGATGATTTGAAAGCTTTCTATGCCTTGTTGTCTTGCAATCCACTGTTTAGTTGGGTGGTCAATGCAGGTGTTATTGGATATGTGCTTTTAAATTATTGGCTTGGTCTTTGATTGTTCAACTCGTGTTGGACTTGAGATGAGGTGTGCAGTTGGCCTATGTTTGGGCATCCTATGGATGGAGTGCTGGAGTGAGATGACTTGATTTTACGTTTTATTTTTGGGAAGGTTGCTTTGGTCTTCATATGCGCTGCTTGTCTCAGAGCAATGACATTGGATTTACTAAATATTTTTCTAAATTATATATACGTGCTTAGATATTAATTATATATGATTACAAAGTACTTTTAAAATAAGCATTTTAGCTAAATTTTTTTAATAAATTATGAATTTTATTCTATTACATATTTTAAGAATAATTTATAGTCATATATAGTTAATATTTAATCATATATGAACAATTAAAAAAATATTTGGTGAGTTTAATATTAGTGCTCGTAAAGGGTTATTTTCCAATGCTTTAAAATGACATATTCTTCAAGTACCTTGGAAATCATTCTTGATTGCTTAGAAGTAAAATTATAACAATAAATAGTATATATATTATAAAAGCATGTACATTAGATTTGGTTTTTTCATTTCTATTTTAGAATGGCAGTATAATTGTTTGTTGTAATTTATTTATTTATTTTTAAAAAAATTCACATCTCATTTTTAAAATAATAGATTTTTATTCTTTGGTTGTTTTTTCTCTTTTATTTGTTACACCAATCAAAAGTCGAAATCTATATTAAAAAATTATGAAAAAAGTATTTAAGAATAAATAGTAAAATTTTCTAGTTCTATATTTTATTTTAGGTAAATTTGTAATTTTTTTTAGATTTTATAACTATTTTTAAAAATTATTCTTAAATGTTTTATAATTTTAAATTAAACTTAATTTTATTGGAAAATTTAAATTTTATTTTATTTTTTTTATTATTTATTACCTAAATTTATAATATATTTTAAAAAATTGGAAAATTAATTTTTTTTAAATATACACTTTAAAATATATTTTTTACGGTATCAAAAAGAAAAAATGGTATTAAAATTTAATACGAATTCTCATAAAATATAAAATAAAGAAATTAAAATATGTATTGTACTTAAGTACTAGCATTTATATCGATTGTTGCTGGACACCACTTTGGCTTTCTTAGAACATTGGTAATAAATTAATTAAAATTTTAAATAAATTTATCTACATGAACTAATATTAGTTGTAGATTATATTTAAAATTTATATTTTGATTATAAATTTTATTAAAATTTTAAACTTAGGCTAGTCAATTTAATTAAGTTTAATCAAATTTAACTAATCATTGTCTTGAAGTTTATGATTTTAATAAAATTTATAATTAATATTATTTCATATAAATAAATTTATTGAATTTTTTAATTAGTTCATGCTCTCAATTTTCTTAAATTATATCAAGTTCAATGGGATAACCTCCACTGGGCCCAATATCTTTAATGGATAACTATTACTATCAATAATTTTTATCTTGGTCTAATAAACTTAAGAAACAGAATAATGTTAAGGGTGATGAAACATGTCATCCAAATTAGTGTTTCATCTAAAACATTAACCTTGCATCAGTCAAATAAGCTTTTAGTATGATTTTCATCTTGTTCTAGTAAGCTTTAACCTTGCATCAGCTTTGCCAGGACTCTGTTGAGAGATATGAAACTTGTATTATTTGCATTTAAACACCCACAATTTTTTAAAATCGAAATATCCTTCTCAATTTTCTTTCATATACATCATCTACGGATTACAAAACTGAATCACAAATGGCTATTTTGCAGCTTCTGTGTACGAAGTTGCAATTTTCCATCTATAGAGGCATGAGCCTTCTATGCTTGAAAAACCACACAAATGAAAAAAATATGATGGCCCCACATACTGCAGTAATTATAAGAACCCACTTAAAAGCATCCGGGTAATCAAAGAATGAAATGGTAAAATTCATCCCGAAGATCCCTGCAACTACCCCAAAGATAGCGACTACAAAGGTTGCAGTTGTGAGTAGCAGCTCAAATTGAATCAGTTGGTTTCTGACATTATCCTGTTTGCAAAACATATGAATCAATTTTCAAGTTTTGAGGCATGAGTCGTAGCAAGAATACTTAATGAAATATACCAAAAGCAGGATCTTATTCTTGTTTGGTTAGCGTGCAGCAGCATGGAAGAATGAGAATGTGAAACTGGACCTCAGCAGTACATTTTGAGTTCATTACAGTGTGCGATTCCTGCTTTACTTTTTCATTTTCATAGTGGATTTGAGCTATTGTCTGCCTATGCCTACTACCTCAGTGATCATTGAATTCATTCTCACGAGTCATGACCACATACATTAGTGGATGAATTTTTAGGCAACGATGGGTAATAGAATCACACATACCAGCTGAATATTAATGAAATCCTCAGTGTCATCGATGTACTCTTTGAGCTGAAACAAAAGAAAAGGGAAAAGAAGAAGCTTTTGGCCAAGAAATGAAATGAATTACAATTTACAGTAGAAAGGGGGGGAGGAATGATTGTGTGGATACCGATGTAAGCTTGTTGAGGGTGCTATCTATCAAAACAAAATAAGCTTCCAACAACATTTCCAACTCATCAATGCTGTCTTCTGGAGCACTTTCAACACTCTTCATGCTCCCATGGCGGCTCCTTGCGGTACTCAAGCTCTTCTCAAGCTTCCAGGCATCAGGGGGTGGTGTAGAAACCGGAGAAACGGGTGCAGAAACGGATAGTGCACCATCATTGGACCTGCATCCCATCAAAGACTGCTCTCCAAAGAATGAAGACTCCAACCTCCTCTTTTTCTCACTCAGGTACATTTCAGCCATATCTCCATCATCGTCCATAAGCTGCTCTATCTCATCCCTAACCTACATTACATCACATCACATCACATTACATCACATCACATCACATTACATTACATTACATTACATTACATACATACATTGCATTGCATACATGTATAATAATAATAATGCCACAGAGTTGTTGAGAGATTGCATTGCACATTGCACATTGCACATTGCACATTGCACTCGCTCGCACCTCGCAGTGCATACTGACGAAAATAGAGAATACGTACCTTTTGAACTCTCCGAGTCAAAGCAACGAGTCTGCTTTTCAAACGGCGGACTCGTTCCAAGTTTAATGTACTGATCTTTGATGTGAGTTCATCTAGCAGTGGATATGCTTCGATTTCTAACCCTGATGCCTATGGTATTGGTTTTCACAAAGAAATAGGATTTTTTTTTTTTTAAAAAAAGGTTTATTTTCTGTAGAATGATAAATCAAAAAAAAAAAAAAAATGCACCTGTGAATCGAGGAAGGTACAGGCAGCCTCGAGGGCAATCTCGAGTGCCCTAAACTCAAAGGGCAAACAGTCAGGCGGCGAAGTGGTTTCGAAAGCAGTGTTGTCGAAATTGATGGCGCCGCCGCCGCCATCTTGGAGTTGGGGAGGGGGGTTCAACCGCCGCTGCAACTCCACCACGTACTGCAGCACATAGGTGTCGAGGGAATTCAAGACCAGGACCTCGTCGGCGGTGATGATGCACCGAACCTGCTCCAGGTTGACCACGATGGCCTTCTCGCGGCCGAGGACGGTGGAAGGGTAGACGAAGAGCGGGTCGAGGAGGCGGAGGTCGCGCGCGGGGAGGTCGCAGCGTCGCATGATGGTGAACCTGTCCAACTCCAGCACCTGGGAGTTGCCGGAGGCGTCCACTCGAATCCAGGATCGGAGCCCCTGCCCCCGCTTCTTCATCTTCACCCCCCCGACCCCGAGTAAATTATAATCCACCCCCTGCCCCTGCCCCTGCCCCTGGAATCCTATTGCTTGCCGACCACCACCGTTGGCGTCTCTGAGGCTCGTCGCGGATTGAGGCCTCCGAGGAAGGAGACGTTCTTTGAGACCCTCCATTACCACTCAACCTGCCTCGATTCTCATCAACACTCCACCCAAACTTCGTCCAACAGGCAACAACAAAGTTTATTAATATATATATATATATATATTAAAATAAATAAATAAACTCTATTATTCCATTCCATTCCATTTCAGAAACAAAAACATTACCATTTTTGATTGAACGAAAATGCGTTTATCGGGCTATGCCTTTTTCGTCCGCATTTTCCAACCCGTCAAATAAATATATTTACCTTCATGGATTAATCATGCCATATTTTAATTATGCGTAATCTGTCAAAACAATTATCAAAGAGTAATGCTACAGATTGATTGTGTAAATAATTATTTCATATTATTATTGGATTAATATTATTATTTTTTAACATTTTTTTATTCATATTAATTTAACAGAAAAAAGAGTGTACCTGCACCAATTTTTTTCACAAATTTTCATTATAAAAAGTACATCAACATTTTATGCTAAATTTTCAATATTAAAGGAATTTCTTAGTCTTCTGCTTGTCAATAGTAAGCAAGAATTTAAAAGAGGCTTCCTTCCCGCCTTTCGTTTGTCATTTTAAATTGCAGTGTTGATTAAATGCGTGAAAAACACAATTGATGCGAATCCTCATATTAAATTTATTATTTGTGCCCATGCATCATTTGTAGGGATAATTTTGGTAACTTCATAACCAAAATTATTCACTTTAATTATCAAATTATAAAAGAATTTGAATTTGCTGTTTTTTATTGCCATCTGAAATGTATTCAAGCATATTTATTCCTAATTTGTTTGGAAATTAATTGTTTCATAAATATGTTAATTGAGGTGATTTTTTGTTATCGACTGTCATTATAATAAAGTTCTTTGTGGTCTTGTGACACATTTACCATGGATTCATATTCATTGTATTACATTATATGTGTGTGTGTGTGTGTAAATTTAAGGAATACCTAATTGTCACACAAACAATCATTACAAACACAATAAATTACACACACATATATACAAGTTTGATTTATGATAAATTTTGAGGCTAGTTCTTGTTAGTGAATTCAAATATAACATATTACATATCAATAGCTCTAATTCATCTGGGCGATGTTGCGGTGGAATGGCGGACGTTTGAATGATATAATATATATTTAAAAAATTATGATATTGAGTAAGTATATTTATATTACATGTAATACCAAAAGTTTTTTAAATGGTACAATACTTAATCTTAACCTTAGTTTTATTTTCAGTGATGCATACTAGAGTTTTATTTAATTATAAATCTGTTATATTGCTACAAACAGTTAAAAAAATATAAACAGTTAAATTATTAATGACGTTCTAATACAAACAGTTAAAAATATATCTATGTACTATCGTGCATGATTAATCTCGAGGTCAAATCTAAATTTTATTTAACTATATCATTCATTTATATTTTATCATACTTATATATACATATATTTGTAATAATTTGAGGGAAAGGAAATTATTAAGGAATGAGGCTGACTAATGAATTTTGGTTGAGGAGCGGATATTTTTTTTTTTAGTTTGTGGTTGAGGAGTGAATAACAAAGTATCGTCTTAGTCATTTTAAAAATTTTCTTTATTTGTTTGTTTGTTTTTTTTTTTAATTTTCTTTCGAGGACGACATTGTCAAAAGTAGAACAGGGCGGCTAGACGAGGCTACCAACAACGCTAGGCGATTCGTAATCCTATTCCTATGTGTATAGGATTAAAATTCTTTAAAGGAACGACAAAATTGATGGGAAATGTTTCAAACCCCCGGCCCCGATCGATGAGGAATAATCAATACATGAAATTATGATTTTCAAAGTAATGGAAATTTATGAATCGATTTGATCCAGGTATTTCTGGCTTTGAATTTAATGCTGCTAATAATTTTTAATACTGTGATTTTTCGTTATTTTAATATTTATCGATATTATTTTAAAATTTAAATATTTATATAATTTTACAGTGATTTAAACTTTACATAATTTTAATTATTTTTAAAAATTAAATTGATGAACAAATTACTATAAAATTTTAAAATAAATGTGATAGGATAGGATATCGAAATAGTGAAAATTAGTATCGTATGAGTAAGTTCATGTTATTTCATACTAAGGGAACCCGACAGTTTTTTTTTTTTTTGTGGGAGGGAGAAAAGGACTAAAGGAGCCGTTCTTATCCAATGAATCCTCCTCGTCCTCGGTCGGGTGATACTGATATGCATTTGATTCTTGTGTCTCTCTCACATACACACACAATCACGGGTGGTGGTCACAATTATTATTATTTTTTTTTAACAATTTCGTTTCTTTCTTTCTAAGTGTCGGTTTTTGTAGAAAGATTCCCACCATTCTAAAAGTGTGAACTAATTTATTGTATTTTATTTATCTCAGGTCTCAGCCATCGCTGTGTATATCTGAAGGTGTGACCGACGCGCGTTCAACTATTTGGCTGGGTGGCTGGGTGACTACTGACTAGGCAAAAGCGTGACGCGTTAAGAAAACGAGTGCGAGGCTCCATCATCATATGGTGTTAAATGTCAAATAATAATTAAGGACCCGCCCCATCAAAATGACGCAACCACAACTCAGAATTCAGAGGTAGATAATAAAGATAGAGTACAGATTGATCCCACTTTATTTAATAAATCTGCACAACACCTACCATACTCAACTCAGACAGATCACATCGTCTTTGAGCACTCTAGTTGTTGAAACACAATATCTATTGACTATTGTAGTCCCCTCCCCTCCTATAGGGATGCCGATGATCCTCTGCACCCGGAACAGCAGAGTTGATGGATCGGAAGTCACTTTTCTAGCTGCCGCCATGCATGCGATGTGCTTCAACAATCATTCATTACCTTGTGAACAATAGTGATCACTCACCACATCGGCTGCAGCAGTAAAGTCAAAGCTTCAATACATGTACGTACATTACACTTCTTCAGTAATTATAAGCTTTAACTAGAAGATGGCAATTGTTTAGCACTCTGCCTCAGGTAACCAACCATAATTAAGGTGATAAGGAAAGACAGATGGAACATGACCTTTGAAATATTGGTGATAATTAAAGTTTGTGTTGGGAAATGATGATGCAACAAAGGTAACAAAATGTAACAATAAATTATTTGAGTAACCAAGAAGAAACATGAATATATATATGTATTGAGATGAATCAAACATCATAAACTTTTTAATTAATACCTCCATGACCATCGTAAACAGCAAAAAAAAAAAAAAAAAGTGGAATTCTCCATATTTGGAAAAGCCGGATGCTATAGAAACCGATTGTCAGTAAGTTTAGCATATGAACAGATTGTCAGTAGAAATTTGGTGCAAAAAAAAAAAAAAAAAAAAAAAAAGAAGAAGCTCTAGTACTGTTTTTGTACGTACTTGCCAGAAACTGCTTTCGCGCGTAATTTCAGAGAAACCGATCCCGGGTTATGTTTCCAACCCGCCACACGCAGAGCACCGGGTCCCAGGTTTCGTGGACCGATGCCAGTTTAGCTACCCAGGGCTGACTGAGGATGTAAACATAGCCCGTTCACGGCCCAGACTGGCGTAGTGTTCGGCCCACGAGAATCGTTGAATCGGCACCAATTTCGTCCCGTCCCCCCCAGGTCGAGGTCGTCCAAGTGGTGGTGGTTGGATAAATTATATTCAAATCTAGCAGCAGTCAGCAGTCTCCAACGTTGTTGGTAGACGGCTAATTTGATGTGACATGTTTATTTGTCCATTAAATCTAAATAAATTACTTTAAATAAAATTTATATGATCACAATATAAAACCATATCATATATTTATGAAACTAAGCTTCCACCTACCATGAGAGACCACTTCTCCTCATCAATCTACATACCAGGATATTTAAAATCACACTAATATGTAAAACAAAATAGTAAGCGCTATGAAACATTAAATTGACGAAGCTGGGAAGATATTTTTTTTCTTCTCTAATTGTTTTGTGTTTTTTCTTATCTGCTGCGTAGCTGTTTATTATTTATTACCCTATCAAACGTGCGCCGGCGGTTTGGGTTTGGGTTGGGTGGTCTTGGAATCAAGGTGAAGGGAAACGTATTTGATGTGTAAAACAATATTAAATAAACATCAAGGGAAGTGTTTTTGGATAATGAATAAACTACGTGTAGAATTAAAGAGCAATTTTAAAATAGGAGGTGGCGTGCGTAGGTGCGTGGGAGGGAAGTGGGAAGGCAGGGAGTGGTTTCCGGTAGTCGGTCAAGGGTCCGCGGTAGGTGAAGCGAAGGAGGGACCCGAATCACCAAACTTGAATTGTATTAAAGTTTGAGGGGTGAAGCCCAGCGAGGCAGCGAGTCAGCGAGTCAGGTCCCACTCCCAGTCCCACTCCCAGTCCCAGCCCGCATTGCATTACGGAAATTATTCCAAAGCGGTACCGCCCACCCACTCACCCACCCACCCACCAACCCCCCCTCCCCCTCACATTTGATTCCAATTAATAAATTAACACGCCCCTTTTTATGCACATTTTTTAGAGCTCTCCTTCGTCCCTCCGCTTCTTCCCTACGTAGTACGTACCATTGTTGGTGGTGGTGGTGGTGGTGGTAATCGACCCTCTCCTTCTATCTATCTATCTATCTATCTATCTATCTATCTATGTTTCTATGTAAATTTATTTATGAATATATAGATTCAATTTGTGGGTGTAAAAAAAAAAAGGAGAACGCAATTAATTAGTTACTTTCTGTTACGTTTCTGATAATTAATCAGAGTTTGTTAGCTAATCGCCGGCAGAGCATCCGCCCGACTCCATCCGTCGCTTCCATTCAATTTGTGGTTAAAAAAAAAAAAAGAAACGAGAAGAAGAGAAGAAACGATGATCGCGATCACGGTGAAGGAGTCGACGATGGTGAGGCCGGCAGAGGAGACGCCGCGGTACGGGCTGTGGAACTCCAACGTGGACCTGGTTGTTCCCAGCATGCACACGCCCAGCGTTTACTTCTACCGGCGGCCGGCGGGATCGTCGGAAGGCTTCTTCGATGCGGCGGCGATGAAGGCTGCGCTGTCTCGGGCGCTGGTGCCCTTCTATCCGATGGCCGGCCGCCTCCGCCGGGACGACGACGGCAGGATCGAGATCGACTGCAACGCCCAAGGGGTGCTGTTCGTGGAGGCAGAGACCGAAGCCGCCGTCGACGACTTCGGTGACTTCGCCCCCACGCTGGACCTCAGGAAACTCATCCCCGCCGTCGATTACTCTAAGGGGATTTCCACCTACGCTCTCCTCCTTCTCCAAGTACGTACACGTACGCCTGCTTTTTCTGTTTTTTTTTTTTTTAAAAACTTTATGTCTACATATGTGTATTTAATATCTATACACGTGCATCCGGCGTGGGTGTTTATTTACTATCTTCTTTTGGATTGGTTTGGCAATTGGCATGAGTTTGGTGGACAACTATCGGTGTATTTTTTAGGCTAATAATAGAAAGGGGCTTTTATTTTCAAACTATTTAAATGAGTTGCTGATTCATATTTGAATTAGTTTCGAATTTTAGTGGGGTTTTCCATTATTGTCAATGGCAGTTTTTTTTTTCTTCTTCAATTAAGTGTTAATTGATTGTTTCTTTCTTTCGAATAGTTGTCAATGGTGGGTTTTAAGAATAGGAGAGTTGGAGGATATTATTGTAACATTTTTTAAAATAATTTAAAAGTCAGTTTAAATTATATATATATATATATATGTATGCAACCGATATAAACAGTTAGCATAGCGGTAAAGTGTAGGAGCATATGTATAGGAGTAATAAATGTAGGTGATGATGGTTATCTGACATTAGCAATAAATTCTAGTCACATGGCAATTATGTAATATGTTTTTTTTAAAAAAAATTGGGTGTGGGTTGTTGCCTGGTGGGTTGGATGAAATGTTATTATTTAACTATCTACTTTCAAAAAGTAAACATAAGTTTTAGACTTTTCCCGACCGTTGAATAGTGTAGGCGGAATATGTTCCAATGGCTAAACCACTTAATCAACAGCGGCAATCATTTGTCACTCACAAGACTCGCGACCATCAAGTACCACCACCACCAACCCCACGTCGGTGCTGAATGCTCTAGGTAGGGGTAGTGGAGCTGTGGAGAAGTATCGTTTGATCAAAAAGTCAAAACAAATCGAATCCTCTGGGACCATCCACTTTAGCGGCCTATAAGAGCATTCATACGGTTAATAAATTTAGGTTATAATTTTATTTATTAATTAGCTTTTATAAATTATAATTAATTTAATTTTAGGTCATAAAATAATAATTTTTTTTTTTGTATTTTAATTAAATATTGCACCTCTCTCCTTTTTGTCACTTCTTCGGCTTCGGTTTCCTAGATTGAAGTGTAAGAGAAAGATTGATTGGCTGTCAGCGAGAATGAGGTCGAGAGGAACAAAAAATTGGGTTTAGTTTAATGTTTCACATCATATTCTAAGTATTTTAGAGAATAAACATAGAAAGTTATAGGGAATTTTCATATTTAAAGATCATATTCATCTTTCTTTCTTTTTTGTACTTTTAATGGATTATAATAAATATAAAGTTTTAAAAAAAATACGACGTATAAATAAAATATATTAAATAATATACTATTTATTCAAATAATATATTATAAAAAGTAGCGTGAAACAGTAACATGGTTTACCTTGTTTAACAGGTGACCCACTTCAAGAAGTGTGGCGGTGTCTCTCTAGGTGTTGGGATGCAACACCATGTGGCCGACGGAGCATCTGGTCTCCACTTCATCAACGCGTGGTCAGACATGGCTCGCGGCGTTGACCTCGCCGTCCCACCCTTCATCGACCGGACTCTCCTCCGGGCACGTGACCCACCGAAGCCCGTGTTCACGCATGTGGAGTACCACCCAGCTCCGCCCCTTAAAAAGGCCCCTCCACCCACACCCACAGCCACAGCCACAGCCACAGCCACCACGTCGGTCTCCATATTCAAGATCACACGGGCCCAGCTGGACACCCTCAAGTCCAAGGCGGAAGAAGTGGTGGGGAGCGGCGAGACAATCCGCTACTCGTACAGCTCCTACGAGATGCTGGCGGGGCACGTGTGGCGATGCGCGTGCAAGGCGCGTGGGCTTCCCGACGACCAGGATACGAAGCTGTACATTGCGACGGACGCACGGGGCAGGCTGCGGCCCCCACTCCCCGCCGGCTACTTCGGCAACGGGATATTCACGGCGACGCCGATTGCGGTCTCCGGGGAGCTGCTGTCCAAGCCGATGCACTACGCGGCCGGGAGGATCCACGACGTGTTGGTCCGAATGGACGACGAGTACCTGCGGTCCGCCCTGGACTACCTGGAAGTGCAGCCGGATCTGTCGGCACTCGTTCGCGGGGCCCACACGTTCAGGTGTCCAAATCTGGGGATCACCAGCTGGAGCCGCCTGCCCATCCACGACGCGGACTTCGGTTGGGGCCGCCCCATTTTCATGGGCCCAGGCGGGATTGCCTTCGAGGGGTTGGCATTCATATTGCCCAGCCCAACCAACGATGGGAGCCTGTCTCTGGCCATCTCCCTCCAAACCCAACATATGAAACTCTTTGCCAACCTCTTATACCAAGACATTTAAATCATATAATATTTTTTTTATTTAAATAAAAAAAAAATGCGCTTCATTTTTCCTCCAGTTAGTAAGGTAGCGGCTGCATGAGTGAACTGGGAAACGATGTACTTCTTCTTCTGTCTGGTCAGTTGGGGGGGAGGAGGAGGTGTTTGTGTGCTGTGTGTGTTTTTCACTAAAGCAGTGCAGCCACTTTGGGTTTTAACCCGAACGTATTAAGGCAACGTTCTACTAGTTGTATATTTATTTGGTGGCATTATCCTTGAATTTCCCATTTCCCATTTGGGAGGGGGATTTATCATTTATGTTTAAAGCCCGTGACTGCTGCTTGCAGTACAAAAAAAGATTTTAAAAAAATGGATGTTGTTCCTTTTAAAAGAAGATAAACAAAACAATTGTTTTTCTTTAAAAAAAACAGCATATTGAAAAACAGCAAAAAAAAAAAAAAAAAACCTTACTAAAATTCCCATGTCGTCAAGCACTGCGGTAGGTGAGGGACTAAACTACTAGTATTTATGTTAAGCACGTGTTATATTGTAGGCTCAAACAAATAAATAGTGTCCCTCTCGAGCAAAATAAACTTTCCTACAACATTTCCCTCCCGTATGTGGTCAAGCTCTACGGTGGTGAGGGACTGAAGTAGTCTATATTGGCAAATGGCATGTTTATTTTATTTGTTCTCTGACAAGTGACAATTATTTTTCAGTATAAAAAATATAAAATTAAAAATAATATAATATTATTTTTATTCTTTAAGACTTAAACTTTAATAACAATTTTTTTTAAAATTTTATTTACCCAAAAACAGTTATCATATTTAAAAAATAAAAAAAATCATAATCAAATATATCCTATGTTTGCCATTTGCCAATTGTATTTGTGTTCGACTTTAAATTCACCATCTTCTGATTCCTCCGTCTCCTTCAAATGTGAAATCAGCTTTCCCCTGTGGAAGGGAATTTCAAATGAAAAGGAAAAGAAGAGAAAAAAACAATCGAACACAATCGTAGCTATGACAAGTGTTATGACCGTAGGATAAGCTATATAATATAACATATGGAGTGGATAATGTGTCATATTATAGTTAAACGTGAATAATGAGACTAGATTAATACTTTCTAAAAATTCATATTTATAATGCAAACCTAAATTTCGGTATTATCAATATAATACTAGTAATATTTCGTATTAATAATACATTTTTATTTCCACTTTTAAGTTGTAGTCCAGTTATTATTATACTCGAAAACATTTATTTAATATAGGAAATGCAGTAAAGTATTGTCATAGACTCATTAATTTATTTTATAATGAAATATGGAAGTCACGGGTCAAACGTGGACCCTCTTGAAAAAAATATTTAAAAAATAACTTTAAATTATCAAACCCACTATTTTTAAATTCTAAAAAAATAATATATGTTATTTTCCAACTGATATATCAATCGGGCTTATTTTGTTTTTTGCTTGACGTGAAATACCTACCCCCCCAAAGCATTATCGGTGGGAATTATCTTTGAAGATTTTCTTCAAAATCCTCGAGCATTTTTAGCTTCATTTTCAAACAGAGCCAGCCAGGTTCAAACCCGCAAAAAAAAAAAAAAAAAAAAAAAAAAGCTACTCAACAAGACAAGCACTGTAAAACATTAAGGAAATCACGGGCAGTAATGAACATTAGGTTTGGATAGTTCCCAAAAAAAACAAAAAAAACCAAATAACGAAACAAAATTGATCTCCAAAGAACGCGGATGAAATTGAAATTGAAAATATACTACAGCATTCACTCGTCGTTCCCAATGCTACCCACTGTTTAATATGAGTTCTAATTACAGCTAACAAATCTGAGGTCGAAGCCAAAAAAAACAGTTTGTTTTTCCAAGAAAAATTTATACGGACGGTATATCGCTTTGTCATAAAATACAATCCTATGCATTCGTTTTAATCCCCTCCCTCTGCGTACCTTCCATAGCAATGCATCCCCGGGTGAACTGATGCAGCCTCCTCAAAATCGTCTGTTTCTCAAGCCATTTTGCTTTGAATTTGTCGATGGATATGTACTAAAAACTCAACATATGAGAGTCCAACTGGGTTCTTGTCTTCCACCATATATGAAAAGAATGACATTCCTGGTAAAAAGGGAGTTGAAATCAACACAACTAGACAGCATTTATCAAAATGAATAATGATTCATATTAATCTTTATAAAGACATCTGAGTTCACGGGGCAACACTGTTCGATACAAATTAGTTACTAGAATTATATTACCATCTTGTTGCTTAATGTTATCTAATTCTTCCATGATTTTAAACGCATCTCACAATGATCTTGCTATTAGGTCTCATCGAAGAAGGGAAATTTTCACATACTGATTTTTTCTCAAACATTAAAACATCGAACTTGAAAAGTTGAAGGTACAATGGAAGTGTCCTATTCTGATATATACATGTCCTCTATCAAGATGCCTGTCCTGATCCAGTATCTCAACAATGACTGCATGTATGTTTTCAAGCAATAAAATTGACCACAAAATGGGTAAAAAAAATACATCTCTTCACTCTTGCCCGTCAGTTTATACCCAATGATTATGTATTTATGCATATATAGCAATAAAACACACAGGAGAGGGGTAGTTGATGGAACTCACCTGACGGGTCTCCTTTTTTGCACAGTTTTAACCTGCAACGAATTAAAGAAATGACATTAATCCATTTATTCAAGCGTAGATTATATTGCAAACATATGTTGCTTAAGCCTTTGTTTTTGTATGGCAGATAATAATATCGACAACAACGAAATTTACAATAAGAGGGAAGTCTATAAACTTTTTATACCATGAATAAGTCCCCCTATCCCCCCAAAAAACCATTTCACCCCATCATTATTTCTCTTATTTATACTTTTTTGATACCGGTCAAAATACTTTTCAATTTTCATATTTAGCTAAGAAATCCCCATCTTAATAATTCATTCAGTACTTCAAAACTGAAACTTACATTTACAGAGTCTCATTCAACTAATCAATTATATTTTGGGCATTTAAAAAAAAAAAGTTTGCAAGTAATCTTTTTCATATTTTTTTCATCGAAAGACCCAAGCCTCAAGCCTTTAGTAAAAATTATCAATAATGAAGGTTGGTAGAAATCATTATGTCACCAATTCAAATATGATTTTAACCGATGCAACTTATATATATATATATATACCCACACACACACCGTTGGATGTAGATTAAATGATTCAGTTTGAAGGATTTTACGATAAAAACAAAACTTTGGAGTCTCATTCTATGATACTATATACATATATATATATATATATATATATATATATATATCCAACGGTTTATATTTGAGTTTTTCTAGCTGTAGATCTATTACAGTAAATTGAGTGGAGTGATTATAATTAAATAAAAATATAATTTAAATCGTTAGATATAAATCTAATGGCGGCTCAAATTAAAGGGTCTCACGAATGAAGTGAGTCATTTTTATCAAAATCATATATATATATTGTGTGTGTGTGTACACACACATTTATATATTAAATGTAAACTAGATGGAGCATACCTCAGGTAGGAACATCTCTGGCGCCTGATCCCATTTATAATATTATTAAATGCTTTCGAGAGTGGGTTGTCAAATTGCTCCAATACAAACTGGAAGGGAAAAATAAGTATGAAAGCAACTACAGGGAAATAATATCACATGTAATATTTTCATTGAGAAGAAACACAGATAAAAATACTTAATGAGACATTTGACAAAAAGACTGGTGGAACTGGTTACTCTCGTTTTGTTTTATAAACATTATTATATTAATAATAGCTAAAACTCGTATGGGTTTTACATTAGCATTTTCCACTTATCTATGATTAGTGATTAGTTCAGCCAAGATAGGAAACAGGACAATAATGTAGCCCCATTTCTAAAATTACCTTGGAAACCTTTGGCAACCCTCAAATTTTAAGTATCATTATGTATTGCCAAAAACAAAAGTAAAAAAAAAAATACCTGGGCTGGAATATCATCAACAGAGGATGTGCCAAAGAGTTGCTGGAGAATATCTGAACTCGCAGAGTTACCCACATATATTAAACAATCCTCACCATTCTCAAGCAGATAGATTCCATTATCACTGACATGTTCACTTGACAGTGGTATTGTTTCAGGAATAGAAGATCCATCAAGCTCCTGTATATTTAGGGAGAAAAGGATGAACTTATTTCACGAGGTCATTACAAACAATCACAAAATACAAAAATAAATGACACTGCATACTTCTGGCTTCAAATCATGGATAGCGATCATCCTGGGGTAGACCAATGGAATTGCCAGCGTAGTTGAAAGAGAGGAAACATTATTAATCCAAAATGACCGGTCATCTATTCTTCCATCAGTTCGCAACCCAATGCTTTTAATCAAAGCTGAAGAACAACAAAAAATAAAAAATTGAAGTGTGCCTTTTTTTTCTTCTAATTTTGAATCTCATTCCCTATCGCACAATTTATTTGGATAATATCAAGTATTATATACTTAAAAAACAGTCAATTCACAACTTAAAACATGATACTGTGAGGAGAAGGAAAAGAATTTCCGTGCACTTCTTTATGAACAAAAAAAAAACCACACCAACTTATTTGGTCAACATGTTATTCAATAATTGAAAATTATTTGTCTATACAATCTGCCTTTTAAAAGGGGAAAATCTCATCCTATGTAGTGATATGTGCAGACAGGTAGTAAGGTATGTCTCTATTCCAACAAATATAAATGAACATTATATTACTAAAAACAGTTAAATGGTATCACTAAATTGGGGTATCCTTACACCAGGGATTATGTTAACCTTCTCAACCAAGAGTGAGGCAAGGTGAGGCAACACAAATTGAATTCTACAGGCCAATTAAGGTGCCAACCTAGGCCAAACAAAAGCCAGCAGATGGGCATAAAACCATGGCGCCTCACACACCATTGAACTTATGTTTATGCTCCCTAATTGGGGTAAAACAGATGCCTAGCGCCGCAAGTAATGAGGATCTTGGTGCCTAGCATATCTACAGAAAAACATTGGCATATTTAGGAAGGTCATTTACATCCTCTTCAAATACTCTTATTTGATCCAACAAGTACTACTCCTTTCGCTCTTGCTTCTTTCCTTATTAACTCACATGAGTTCAACAATGAATTCAACAAAAAAAAATACACACAAAATGTATTTTCATTAATTCCAAAATGTAATATTTTAAAACTAGACAATGAAACATTGACATTTTGGTATAAAATTTGTTGGAGGTTAATTCATGCAATCAAAAGTCTAAATTACAATTATTACATTAACTCTTTAATTTTCTCATTATTTATTATTTATATTTATGATTCTAGGTAACAATTGTCGTAAAACTTTTTAATTTCATAAGTATTAATGATGACTTTAATTTTTAGGTATTAATTATTATAAGACTCTTTACTTTTTCATATATTGATCCTTGTACGATCAAAAATTAGACTGCAATATGTGTGTGTACATCTAGTGTTAGCCAAGTGAATGAAATATTTCTTATTTCTCACGTAATATCAAACCTAAGTTACCAAGAAAACATAAGCTCTCCCCTCTTCTCTTTTTCGGCCTTAGTTATTTCCTCTTCTCTTTTTCGTCCTTCATTGTCGTTGGTCACTCCTTGTCGGTTAGCGTTTATTGTTGGACTGATTTTCATTGATAGTATTTCTTTATCATCTTTCGTGATCAGCTTCATTGATTAAAAGATCGCTGGAATGTTGATTATATAGGATCAATTATTGACAGAAAGTCGACCGAGTATTGCATCCTTATTAGTTGAAATTTAGTAACTTAAAGAAGTAAAAAGCAAAATATAATAGCTCAATCTAAAGTAGAAGTAAAATTCCTGAGAATGACTCATAGTTTGTGTGAATTATTTAAAATAAAAATGATCCTAAACGATTTGAAGATTTAGGGAGAATATCCAATGAGATTGTACTGTGATAATAAATTTGCTATCAACATAGCTTACAGCCAAGTACAACATGACCGGACAAAGCACATTGAAATCGATAGACACTTAATTAAAAAAAGTTGAATAATGACTTAATATGTATACCTTATCTATGGTCACTTGACTGATAATCTCAGTAAAGAAATACGCAATCTAATGTTTCTAAACATCATATTGAAGTTAAGAATGAAAAATACCTATTTACTAGCTTAACGAAATACCTATTTCTAAACAAAATGATCCTTAACGAAATAATGTAGGCACCCCTAGATTTTAGTTATTACATTAACTTTTTAATTTTTTCACAATATATTTATTATTTGTATTTGATGTTAGGCATTAATCGTTGTAAAACTTTTTAGTTTCTTGTGTATTAATGGCAGCAAAAATTTTTAGTTTCCTAGGTATTAGTTGTTGTGAGATTTTTTATTTTCGATTGATTGTTGTAAGACCAAGAGTCACTACGGGGAATATATGCACATATTCAGTGTGTTAGGAAAGTGAATGAAAAATTTCTTATTTCTCACACAATTAAGGAGAAACCAAACCCCACTCCTCAAATCCATGCAAAATGAAAATTGTAATATCAAAGCCAGCTCTTAGTTAAGAATACGTTCATCATAAACAGAGAGATATACCAAGGGTGTATAAAGGTAAAAGCTTGAGTGCCTCCGGAAGAATAAGTTGTCCAGATGATGATACTGTTGCACAAAATCTACGATATGAAGATAGAATGTTGATACAGAGATTTGTCATTTGCTCCCTAACTTGAACAAGTGGACTGGAAGGAACTTCGTTTGCCGCTGCAAGCAAATTAAGCAGTAATTCCAGTAATATTAAAATGGAAACAAATAGACAAACTTAAAACCTTCAACTAAAAACAGATCTTGCACAAAGGAAAAAAATATCAGATATGAAGTTGAGGGCCAGGCGTGGAAAGGGTAGGGAAACTGCCTTAAAAAAAGGATATATTACCTTGCTTCAAGAAACATGCAAACTGAGTATCCAAGTCAGCAAAGCGGAACATATTACTCAGCATACTTGTGCATGGAAAAGATAATGTTGAGATTCGAATTCTTCTTTCGCCATACACAGTGGTGTATAGAAGGGCACACTGGGGAGAAAATAAGAATTATTGCTATATAATGATAAATTTAAAGAAAAGACAAAGTGATGTCAAAGAATAAGTAAGCATCTCAATCCCAGAACTGCAGAGAAGAACAGTTTGTACCTGAAATACACATTCTGAGCCATCCTGCAATTTATCATCAAGTTTTAGCGTAACAAGTATAGTTTTGTCACAGTCTATCTGCAACATTTGGGGGTTTTTGTCAGTGATAAACAAGTCCATATTGTCCAAGTAATATGCACTGGGATAAAATGTAAAAGATTTTCAGTGATAGAAGATCAATGGTTTGCCAGTAACATTATATTTCATACAAATGAAAAAGAATTCTCAGCATTATCACCAAAGCAAATGATAGGATATAGCAGCATCATTTCGGCACATGAATGGCCAAGTAAATTGCGAAACTTATGCTCACCCCAGGAAGGTCAACATCTGTGGGAATTCGTTTGCAATAATTCCCAGAGTACTCCTGTACTTGAAGACCCTGTAAAAAAACAAAAAAACAAAATGACTTCTGAGGAATTAAAAGTAATTTATCAATCAAATGTTCAGAAAGAAGAAACAAAATCATAAATGAGAACTTACTTGGCTGCATCGCACGCGCATCACTGCCTCAAATCCTTGGGGCCTAGTGATGTTCCATCTAAGATCATTGTAGAGCTTTGCAGAATCAGTGCGGGCTGAAAAAGGAAAGTAATAATAGACCTGCAAAAGTGAGAAAAGGTTTGGATTAAACATTGGACACAATTAAATGAATGACAGATAACACAGACATCCCTAAACTCATTTTTTTCTCATGTCGTTTGCCCTTAGAAAAAGCAAGCTTTACATTTACACTATAAATCTTCCGATTCAACCCCAAATATATTCTACAAACACACAAAATTTGTGTTCCACTCGTCCCACTCATTCCAATTATCGTAGATTTTATGGTTAAAATCTACATCACAATCATCGTAAATGGTCTGGAAACCAGGATGATGGAACTGATCTCACTAGGCCAGTTTAATAGAACACATTGTGTATGCTCATCAACATGAAAACTATAAAACAGAGAAGCAATTTATTAGGAGGAAATAACTTCAAAATGTTGTTTTATGTACAAGAGTACATATAGATTGGTTAACAATGTCCATCCACTGCACTTAGCTAAAAGATTAATCTTTATAGAAACTTGAAAAAATCATGTCAAATCATAATTAGTTTCAGAGCTGTGTAATAGCACAACCATAGGCCTCATTTATTGCATGTAGAAAATAAATCTAAAAATGATTTATGATCATGGTTTGAAAAACGTTTTAAATCCAGTGCAAATTGCAAAAGATATGAAGCACAGATCAACCACATACACAAAAAGAGTCAGTTCACTGCAGGGCCAACAATGTACCAAGGAAGCCTGATGTGAGCAAAATGCTGCTCACAAAATATATGAAGCACACCTAGGTGGCCTGCCTAATAATGCAGCCTGGAAAAAAATTAAAAAAAAAAGGTCGCCAAGAGTACCTGGCCTCCAGTAGTTTTTGAGATGACAGAGATAGAGGCAATGTCCACATAAGTCTGGGTGGTAATAAATATATCAACGCAGACCTGGAAATTATTTAGCTAAAAATTATGAGCCCGTGTTTCCTTAATTCCATTAAAAAAAAACAACTGAATGAAGATATCACAAAAAATCTTGAAAATAGATTGAACTAAATAATATCAACTTCACCTGGTATTCTGCAAACTCAATAGCCATAGACTTCAGGGTCTTGTCTGCTGGTTGGAGTAATTTGTGCGCCTCCTAGAATTCATTAAATTGGAACTATCAATTCTTCTGTTAAACAGTTCGATCTTTATTCTTCACAATGAATGCAAAAGCATCAAACTCAGACATTTTACCTTTTCCCCCGCAGATATATTTGTTCTTCCTTCAGCTTCCCTAGCAGAAAGGGCACCAAGACCAACAGATGGAAGCACTGTATATAGCATAAAAGATAGTATAGCACAGCCATCAGAGTACTTTTATTATCAGAATAATTCCAAAATTACCAGTAAGATGACGTGAAGTAACCAAAAGAACAAATAAAAGAAAATGAGATGTTAACAATATAATAGCTTAAGGTGCAAAGAGAAAATTCTCTACAACACATCAAGCCAAGAATACAAAGGCAACGAGTGTGACTGATGCATATTTTTCAGATAAAAACAAAAAAAAACCTAAAATAAACAAATGCCCCAAAATGAAGACGCATCATGTGGGTCTTCAACACAGTTGAAATGATAAAATAAACACTATTGAAATTTGACCATATAAATTGAGACCCCCTGGGTCTTCAAACTTCATGTAATTTAGGTGGTCATTTATATATTTTCATGGACTTCAAACGGGATTAATTGGTGATTAATTATTATTTGGAAGATTAATGTGTTGATTAACATGAAAAATGTCTTTTTGGCAGATTTTCCAAAAAAAAAAAAACACTGATTAATCAATAACCTGGTAGTCACGTGTAACAGACAACCTGGCCATTTTTTCTTTTCTTTTTTTAAATAAAAAAGGGTTCTTTTAATTAAAAAAAATCATTAGAAAAAAAAAGGTGACGTTTTAAACAAAAAAATGACAGCAAGATTGCGGTCCTCTAGGTCAAGATCCCAACTTTGGGCACCAAACATCAAACACTCCCTCGCTACTCTCAACAAGCATGGCAATTGAAGTGAGCATCCATATGGCCCTTGGAGAGGTCAGCTACACATCCCAAGGCAGAGAACTCACTGGGTTCTGGAGGTTTGTCGTGAAGAGGAAGGAGATGGATGAGGTGAGGAGCCAGCCTCCAAAAATTCATCCACTTACCAGTTTTGGGCAAGTCTAAGAAATATAATGTCTCAGCCCTCGTCCACCCTACATTGGCCAAACGAAACCTCCTAGTCGCTCACTAATGCAAACACCCTTGGAAACATGACTTTGAGAGGCTTGTTCCCACCCCACCCATCGTGCAAAACGAAATGGAGGATCCCTCTCCCAACTTCCCCCACAAAATGTCCAGAAAAGAGTCCCAGTTGGACCCCACGGATTTACAAGGAACAACCCCTAGCGACATTCTAGTATACTTAGAAATCAAACCACAATGCTCATCCCCATAAATAGCAACAATAACTTGACGCCACAAGTTTCACCACTCCACCATAAATCTCCCCCTCCACTTACCGAGGAGGGCTTCATTGAACACCTTGAAAGGCTTGAAGGTCCAACCCACCATCCTCACAAGGTTGACGAACGACACCCTTGAATGAATTGCAAGAACTTCCCCACAGTAAGTGCCACTGAATACTCTCCATTCATTTCACCGCTGCCCCAAGTATATGGAACACGAATAGAACATACACATGCAGATTGGCAAGAATGCTTTGCACCAACAGAAAGTACGCAACCTTCCAACTATCCAACCTCCCATAATGCACAAGATCTGATTGGAGGGTCCAAGGGCAGGCCAAGGTAGGAAAAAAATCATACCAATTAGCCCATAATCCACGTCTTTACGTGCCAAGGCTGATTAGCAATCTTTAAAACATTGAAACCATATATTTGAAAGTGTCTATTCTAGACCTCATTGTGTTTTTTATCCAATAAGGGGCCTTTGTTCATTTGCCCAATATTGGAACTCTACGCATGCACATAAAAACATACATATGTTTTGAATATATAAAAGCATTAAAAAACTGAACTACTGAATTTTAATATACACAAGGTAACCATAGAAACAAAAAACAGAAATAAGTACAAGATGGCAAGCTTACCTGACTGAAATACCAAAAGTTTCCCTCCTGTACTCTTCATTGCTAGGAATGCAGCCTGCAGTAGGAATCAGCAATGTTACAGAATTAAATAAGTGGAAAGAAAAATTTTGTGAAAAGTGTGACGAAGGCTGCTCATCATACATTTTTGACGGTTTAGATAACATTTAAGCGAACCAGAGCTGAAGCTCAATTTATACAGAAGCCCAGTTCAGGTAAAGCATAAGTAGATCACAAAAGGTGACCAATGCAAGATACCTTTCACTAGTGTGCAAATATGTTTTAAGAACCAAGTTGGTCAATGTCATCAAGGTGCAAAACTATCCGCTTGTAATACTAATTGAATTAAATCTTTTACTTGTTAATAAATAAAATAAATGGAATTTGACAAACTAACAGATCCTAGAAAGGAATTTGACGGAAGTAATTCCACAATCAATTGCAAAGTTGAAAATGCAGAACATAGAAACATATTCACACCTACCTATGTGATAAAATCCCTATTATATGAAAGATAATTCATGATTCATACAAAAAATGTCAAACCTTGATAGCTGCACCAAAGGCTGATTCAGCAGTTTTATTATTTTGAAACATGGTTGGAATGTTTTCCAGCAACAGCTCCAAATGTTGGCGGCACTAAAATTCACAGCAGTCAAACTCAATCAGAACTTTATAAATCAAGAATTTCCACAAAAAACAAACAAACAAACAAACAAATGCATATCAGACAGGCGGGATGTATTTCAGATTTGTGTGGCCAGCCTCAACAACAGAAAATTGAAAGTACAACTGAGAAGTTGACAATATCCAAGTGCTAACCTCAGAAAGTTGAACAACAACATCAGTTTGGAGAGGAGTGTAAACATCTTGAACATCAGGAACGATTAGCATTAATGGCTGCAAAGGCAGACACAAATTTGTTGACAATAGAAGACCATTCAAATGGGTTCCAATCAACTGAGAGCAAAATATCATATCGCCTAGAGGGATCCATCAAAATTAATCAAAGCAACCATTGCGAGGCAGAGCCAAGTAGAGGGGAACCAACCCACTAAACAATTTTCCCAAAATAATAATAATATAGCTTCAAGAAGCTTCCTAAAAAAATCATATTCCCAATTACAAGTCATTTATAATTAATTTCTTATTTTCTGCAACATCATAACTCTCCACCTCTATGGCTTCTCCAAGTTTCTGATCCAAGAAGCATCATCAAAAAAAATCATATTCCCAATTACATGTCATTCATAATTCATCTCTTGTAATCTGCCACAGTCTTGTTGATTTCTATTATAATAATTTATATTTTTTTTCAGTCTAAAAAAAAGTCATTCACAATTCATTTCTTATTTTCTGCATGTCTAACCATCACATTCTTCCACCTCTTTATTACTTCTCCAAGTTTCTCCTAAATCCCAACGGCTTCCAAACAAAAACATACAACTCCCTTGTTCTTCTTCACGATGCATACAAAAATATTGTTCATAATCTTCTTTCTTTCTTTTTTCCTTTTTCTTATTTAAAGGTCCAATGTTATAAAAAATTATTTAATTAATTACCCTTCAAATGACAGTTAATAGTTAAGGTAGTATTTCTTTACTTAGATTTACCCACCTGAAATCAAATCCTAGATTATAAGGCTTTGCGAGCACAGCCTGTGTGTGTACATATAAAAAACATATTTTAAGTAAGAAAGAACAATATTGATGTTTAGGGTGACTTCCAGTCCAGGAATTACTAAGAATTACAGGTTTTGAAAAAAAGAAAAAAGAAAAAAAAATATAATACACAGAGCAACATCACAAATACACAGCCAAAGAGGCAAAAAAAATCTAGAAAATACAAGGGACAATATTGTGGATGCAAAAAAAATGAGAACAAAAAACAGATGTTCAAATAAGTGGTTCTCAACTTTGCATAACCGTATGGTACAAAAAATATTTTTTTATAGGTAATAAAATTTTATTAAAAATCAAGTACACAAGACGATTGTAACTGAATGAACTGAATGAACCTGTTGTAAGGCCCGTTTAAGATTGTAAAAATGAATCGTCGAGTCAAATGTTGCAATCCCAACATATGTCCGAGGACCTTCCTGAAACAAAGAATTTCACTCTATTGGTCACAAAATAGCACCCAGAATTTCTTAAAACTTTTATCTTTTAAAATTATCCTTATTGGAGGGAATTATTCAAAAAGTGTAATCATGATACCATTTAGAGAATTGGAAAATGAATTCCCTAACAGGAATCTTTTTCACATTCCATCATACACAGACTCCCAGAGTCCGGGCGATCATTTTTTGAAATTGAAAAAAAAAAAAAAATTGTGTACAACAACCAAGCTCCATCATGTAGAAAAGGTTCAGAGAGACATTTATATTATGAACATATAAAATATTATAATCATAACATGCCATTTTTACAGTTGGGTAACACGAGAGAGAGAGAGAGAGAGAGAGAGGGAGTGGGAGGGAGAGGGGGAGAGAGAGAGAAGGTCAATAAGTTATTAACAATGATCATAATAAGAAACCCTCGCAACTATTAACTCTCACCATAATAAAGGAGTCAGGCAACTTACTCAACAAGAGAAATAGGGATAAAACCACAAATTTGAAATCACAACAAAGTAGCAAACAAGCAAATCAAACACAAAAAGGATTTTAAATACACAAACTTACAGGAAGATCAGCAATAACTTGGCTGATTGCACTGCAAGCTGCTGCAGTTGCACCAGTCTGAACAGCATTCATTGATACATCAACAAGGAAAAAGAACACAGCAGGCATGGGCTCGCGAACCTGAAAATAGAATAAGTATGCAAAGGATAAATTGCTACCTAGCTAAAAATAAATAAACAAATAACTTTGGTGAAATAAAAACAAAGTGAAAGCTAAAATAAATGGCAATGATTATATTCCCCAAGGCAAAGGTAGCCCATACGGATGTGGATGAGCATGATATCATATTGGTTTAGTAAAGGTAGCCCAACCTTTAAGTTAATGTTGGGCTACCTTTGCCTTCCGAAACCACCCAGCCTCCAAATGAGTTCAGCTAACACTGATAAGATCTATAAACTTCTCTTTAGCATACTTCTGATTCAATTAGAACTAACATTATTGACCCTAAATTTTCAACTCACACTCTTTTGTGACGCCTAAAAATGCTTTAGAAGTGTCTAAAGACATCATATGCGTCTAATAATGGGACATGCAATAGGTTCAAAAGGTGGATGGCACCATCGACAAATCCATGGAAAGCCATCCAAGAAGAATATTGTACCACCTTAACATATATACCGTAAATTAATTTTAGCATAAAAAAAATATTTTTGTACCTCCTGAGGACTAGTAAAGGAAAATATTATTATCAATGACTGGAAACCAAATTTAGTACATAAAAATGCATAAAATATAATACATAAATTAAAAGGTACAAAATGGAGAAAACATGCCGATATAACACTATGATCTGCTAAAAATAACAGGCGTACGAGAAAGATCAAATATATGCTCGCACTTAAGCAACCAAATTAGCAAGTTGTGCTACTTTGGCAATGCAGACTCATCAAATGGAGAAAAATATTAAACCTGAAAACCTCATAATTGAACTCACCATATATTCCTTTGAAGCAACAAATTCAACTGTTCCCCTACATAGCTCAGGCCTTTCATCCGCATCCCTGCGCCTACCATCTGGACCAAGATTACAGTGGTAGTCACGTGGAGTCTCATCATTAAATCCTGCAAAAGAATGAAGTAATAGCTAAGTCACGTCCACTGATTTTAAGGTTAGAATAGCCATAATAAACATCCACTCAAGTGAATTTTATGGGTAATAAAGCTTGATTATGATGCAAATAGGTATGCCCAAAACAATGTCCCAATAATTTTTTAAAAAAATAAACAGAATTTCCTTGAAAAAAATATAGCAAACACTTAGAAACAAATTTAAAAACTCAAATGGATGGTAATCCATTTGAAACAATTGTCTCCATTTTAAAAAAAATTAGGAATGCTAACCCGCAAAAAAGAAACACTAGGTCAAAAATCATTGTTCTAAAAATCAGCATTAATTTGCCCAAAACAGTCCAAAAATGCCGATTAACCTTCAAAGAATAAATTAATCAGTAAGTTATTGGAATCAACCTTAAATTTTATGAGCAAAATGGCAACAAATCGCACAAGTAAATGGGGATTGAGAATTAAGTTCAAAGATTATTTAAAATTTATTACCTTTTGTGTTTCAAATTGGTTTGGTGACAATATAATTGTATTTTGTATTTGTTGTGCTTGAAATTGAACTTGTGTTTTTTTGAACCATATATTGTTTGGATAGTGTTGAATTTGTGATATTTGTCGCATTTTAGCACTAATATGTATTAAAATAATTTAAGATTTAACAATATGGATTAATCTTGAATGATTCAACTAATTCCTAATTGGCGCGCTTACCAATTAGCACTATCTACCAATTCAAAAACCATGTTACAAATAACAACAATAAAATTAAGAGTATTTTTTTATACATAACAATAAAATTAAGACTTGGGACTGGAACCAAAAAAAAAAAGAGTTGACTACTAGAATCTTATGACATCAATTGTCCTTATTTGTTGTTCCACTCATCTAATCCTAAAATACTCATATCTTTTCTTAGAGATTGCATTTAAGCTTTAAATGGCCTACATTTATCCCATTCAACTACAATCGTATCAATTGTCTCACTCCTTACAACAGTACTCAAAGTCCTACATCGCATAAGTTCAGCAAACTTTCGGCAACATTATCTCATTTTGACTTCAATTGAAGTAACTCCTAATCATAATTTTAATTGTGTTCTTCATAGTCTTACCAGAAACCCATCTTAATGTGTGCATCTCTACTACCCTCATTTTATGTTCATGTTCCTTTTGAATCACAACACCCACTATCATAAAAACCATGTTATAAATAAGAAAAAAATAAAACATTAAACTAACATCAAATAAACTAGTGAATTGAAAATGCAGCTATCCTATATACCAACCACACAAGTTGCAAATGAAACGTCTTCCTTGATCAATAAACTTCATGAAAGGATTAATATATCCTTTACAACGAGAACATCGAATGGGACCACTTTCGCCAAAGTCCACAACCTATACAAGAAAAATTATGTCAAATGACTTATAGATTGTAGCATTAATGTCTAGAACTTTCATGGAGTCAGTTAATTAACAATGGTACACCTCATGTAACTGTCAAATGACTCACAAAATTTGCTGCCATTAAACTGGCCCTCATATGAAATGTAAAATACAAAATCAAAAATACCATAATAGTTAGCATGTGTGATCTATCATGCAAAAGATGATGAGGACAATATGGATAAATAATTTCAACAAGTCACAAACAACTCAAACAAATGGTCAAACTATCAATATTATACTCATGTAGGCAGTGAAATAAAAGAAGCATACCACAGGAGCTAGAGAAGATCTTTCTAAAAGAGCTCAACAACAGTGCAATAGTAAAGGTATTCAAGTTGGGACATCATGGCTACGTTTGGTATGACTGCGGTATTTTTTTCTTTTTTGAAACCAGAATTGTCTATAAAAATATTGAGCCCAGATGAATTTACAGCATTCATATATAGTTTAAAATTATTTGAACCTACTATTTTTAAAAATAATTCTGTTTTCAAAAATAATTTCATCTTATCAGATATGCCCCATAGTTCTAGGCTCCAAATTCCAGTAAGCTTATTTAGATGGACATAAGATTCTAATTTTACAAAGGTAGCGGACAAACACGATACAACTAAGCATTAGATACATTACTTGGATGGGCTCCTCAGATGGATGAGGAAGGGCCAAAGGTTGGACCAACAATGCTAACTGCATCCCAGATGTCGTCAGAAGATCAACAGTGCATGGAATCTGTTAGATTAACAAAAAAAAAACTATCAAAAGATTCCTAACAAAATTATCCAAGATAGCAAAAATAATAGTATGGGGTAAAGAATCATCTACTCTTGACAATGACCTGGTTAATAGTACACCTCATGTAACGCGGACTGCAATTCCCAGTGTCCTTGACGATGTAATCACTCGTAGCAGGCTTCACACAACCGAAAAGGCATTAAGCTTTGTCTAATGATAAACTCAGGTAACAAATTGTAGCCAAATTTAACATCACTTTAAGTAAATAGTTAACAGATATACCGGAGGCGGATTGGCTTGATTGCCCTGACGAGTTTCATACAACACCATTGAGGAAGATGGCATAGGGCGTGGAATTTGTTGGGGGTCAATCTTTGATTGCCCGGACATAGGGCCTCCAGGTTGACCCAGGGCAGGAGGTATAGCAGCCATAGAATGATTTGGCAGTGGGGGAGGCATTCCAAATGCACTAGGTGGTTGACTGGAACCAGGTATTGGTGGGGGTGATGCCACCTGTGACAAAATAATGAATCAACCTAAATGAAATGCATTTACATGATAGCTCATCCGATATTTATTTAAAGATGGATATCTGACAACAATCCAATGCAAACAAGGAAACAAATAGGCAAACAGGTATCACATAAAATGGCATGCTACAACCAAAACACAGACAGAGCAACATTCTTTTTAGGCAATTTCCTCAGTCTGGATCAAAAGCACAAGCCTACTGTAGATTACCTTTTGTGACTTACATCAAGGACAAGCTAGTCACATGGATCCTTTACACAACCAAGTACTCAAAGCCCATTGCTCCCTCCTCCCTATTGAGTGCTTAGATCCAAGAAATTTCGCTAAGACATTAACAGATGTGCTTTAGTATTCTACTGAGAGTGACAATTCTATCTATCTCATACACCTACTTTCCTTATCTCTCTTGCCCAACCCCATTACCAAACAATCTTATTTTCCTCGTTTTTTGGTCTTTGCTCTTCCCGTATTATTCACTGAAGAGTTTAATTTGTCTATGCTCCGCTGATTAATATAGGCATTCATTATCTTTATGATAGACAAATAAAGATCTTAACAACTAGTTAAAAACTAGCAGAATTTTGCTCACCATCAAAATGGATGAGCAGTAAAATAAAAACAACCGACCAAATAAAAAGAATAGGCATTCAATATTATGAAGGCCAAAACATTTCCATCGGTGACAGAGAATAAAACGATTGAGGTTGGGAAAAGTCTTGAGTGTAATGGCAAGCCTGAAAATATATGAGCTGAGTTCGAAGGACAAGATTTTCAGAGCCAAAATTTTTCTCTATTTTTTTTCTTTGTATATATAACCTTGAAGTCCAACTTGAATAGGTCCTATGGACCCATTTAGACAAAACCAAACCAGGTGGAGCTGTTCCATTCCTGGAAGCCTCATCAGAAACAACAAACGAGCTTACATATCCCACTGTATTAAGTTTTCTTGCCTGATGGTAAATCTTGCGACACGCCATAAATTGCCATCAGGTAAATTATCAGCAGTAAATAGGCATAATATTGATCGATCAAAAGCTCTGGGCAGTAAATATAACATCACGAACTCTTTAGAGAAAAAGAAAAGAAAGGAAAGGAAAAACTCACATGGTGTTGCATTTGCCATGGCTGCGCCGTGTAAGGAGGACCCATACCCGTACTCGTACCCATGGGAAGTGGTGCGGCTTGAGGTGATGCTGAAAATGAAGATGGTGGTGGCCCGGGAGGACCCTGGGGAACACTGGCGGCCGGACTTCCAGGAAAAGGGCGCATTATGGGGGGCATCTGAGGAGCAGGGGAAGGCCTCGCAGGCATTGTCGGTGGGTTAAGCATTCCACTGCCACCGGGCACCTGCTGTCCTGGAAAAGGGCGCAGGGAAGGTCCATTGACGACTGGACCAGGAGGAGCGCTAACAGGCGGAAGAGAACCAAAAACACCAGGAGGAGGAGGTCCAGGACGAGCACCAGCGACAGGTGGTGCAGGGGATGACATAGGTGGAGGAGTCAAACCCTGGGTGTAAGGGGGCACGGAAGAGGGGCGAGAACCGAAGGAAGAGGAAGATCCAGGAGGTGGCGCGGCCGGCCTTGAGCTCACAGTGGGCGGAGGGTGAACACCAGGAGGAGGAGGCCTGGCCATGGCCATGGACATCGGCATCTGCTGCATCTGATTTTGATTCTGGGGGGGTGGCCTCGACGAAGCCGCCGCCGCAAATTGCGGAGCGTAAGAAGGAGGGGCGGCTGATGAAGGGAACCGAGGTCTCTGCCCAAAAGGAGGCGGCGGCTGCTGTCGAGGGGCTGGAGAATTCATCATCATCGTCGGAGTAGGAGTGGGGTTCGGATTAGGATTGGGATTGGGATTGGGATTGGGATTGGGATTGGGATTAGGAGGGTGATTGAGGTGGAGGTTTCGCAGATCGTGGGAGAGAGGATCAGAGTTTCTCTGCATATTAGGGTTGTAGTTGGGTCTAGGTGCCCCTGGAGGGGCTGGTGCTTCCATTGAAACTCAGAATCAAAATCGAATCGAATTAGATCCAATCGAGCACAGATCAAATCAAATGAAACCCCCTTGGTCCTCGCATGAATGAATGAATGGGTTGTACAGATCCACAGACTCGCGATCTCTCTGGATCAACAGATTCGACGGACAATGAACAAAAATCAAATAAACAGTAATTAAAAAAAAAAAAAAAACTGGGTACGATTTAGGAACAGGGCTATGTCCGACAATGATGACGGAGGAGGTAGTAGAAGACGCGCAACTTAAGCTCTGCTTGCCTGTCCTGTCCCCTCTCTCGCTCGCACTCGCTCGAGCACACAAACGAACAATGAAGGGCAAGGTAAAAACGTGCCACTTTCTGGGCAGTTACATCATTTTGAAGCTTGCATATTTATTAGTTTATTACGATGATATGATATGATCTCACCACATCACGACTCACCATCCTTCCCGTTCTTCTTCTCTTGTTTTTTCCACCCCTGGCACGCGCGAAATAAATATTACCCTCTAAATATGGAAGCCAACAATGTGTAATATGACTTTTGCCAGCATATGTATACTTGAAAAGAAAAGAAAAAGTCCATACGTTGCTTAATAGTTTTATATATATAATACTGGTTATATTTAATCATTAGTATACACTGAGCTTGTTTATATTTAATGTTAAATGATTTATTTTATTAAATCTTTAATATTAAATGATATTAAATACTAGGGTATACTGTTGATTCTCCTACTTTGGAGAGAATAGGAGAGAGATCGAGGGAAAAGTTAACAAAAACATAAGTTGATGGTCTAATGTTAATTTTTCACACTTAAAGTTCTAAGGTCTTGTGAATAGTTCATATGGGTAAAATTAAATTTTCATATAGGTGATTCTATTATTTTAAGTATATTTTAGCAAGGTTTATCATTGTAAGGGAAAGATTAAAGAATAGATTAAACATATACTATACTAAACAAATCATGCATATAAATTAGATATGAATATAAGGAATAATAATCTGATTTTAAAGAGAGAGTGAGTTAGTCTAAAAAAGTGTGTGGAAGTAATAGCATGCAAAACTATAATGATTTGATGGGTGAGAAAAACTACATTTCATCAATAGTTAGGTCTAAACATGCACAACTAGTCTTGTGGATCCAAATTCATCCAATTCACATGAAATTGATCTTCAGTCGGCCTTTTTCAAAGTAATTCAAATTTTAGATGATAAAATAGCCTATGAGGTTAGCTTATTGGACATGTTTAATAAACGATAAAACAACCATACGAGAGTATTAATTTGTGAATTGATAGTGTCAATATTTAAATCATTGACCCCCATTTAAATAACATTATAAATTATAGCTACTAGAGAGTACATGGAGAAAGAGAACTCGTGGCCGTGATAATCACATATAGTAATAAAACACAATATACCTTAGCTATATTTAATGTATTACATATACTAGTTTATAATACCATGCTTTTATCTTATAATATGATATTTCAGAGTGTTCGACATATCTTAATGTCTGTATAAGCATTTTTAGGTAACATGTCTTTAATTATGTTAGTTATTATTCGTTTTCTACTATAGTTAGTTATTTTCGATGTATGTAAGCAAAAGTCAATTTAATTTGTAATAAGACAAAATAATCATAAACAATGATCTCATATATTTATCTGAAGTTTTGTTGATTTACTATACCATCTTTATCGTTCCATTAATATATTGTTATCTTATCTTTATAATTTTATGATTTTTTAATGACGAAAGATTCTTAAATCATTATTATATATATATATATATTTAACTATTGTATTTATGCATTTCATTTAACCAGCTATATGTATATAAAATAAGCATAAAAAATTTGTGCAATTAACTCGCGGAATCGTAACTAATTAAATAGTCGTGTTTTTTTATATTTTTAGATAATCTAGTATACTGTTATGTCGTTATGATTATTTAAATATTATCCAATTTTGATTGTATATGGTATTACAGAAGTTTATGAATCAAACCATACTTATATTTGCCCTATTTTATTCTAAACTTTTTATTTTTATTTAAATAATTAATTTATTTGCTTTAATATTTAAGTTACAAATAAATATATTTTACAAGTACAAAAAGAATGAAAATTGTTATATATATATATATATATATACACTCATAGTGCATCTAATTGTCCTATTCTGCCATTATATTATAAATTTTAAAAATAAGTTATATAACTAATTATTATATGTATATATATGTGTGCATCATTATTGTATTATTAATTCAACACAATCAGGATTAAAATTTTGAAACCTTATCATAGATTGCTGATTTAATTTAATTATAAATTTAAATTGATTTCAAGAATTTAAATTAAATATATTTTTTTTAAATATTGACATTGAATTAGCTATTACTATATTTAAATGCATAATTGATTAAAGTAGTAAAAACATAACTATATTGAACCCATAAAAATTCAAAAATATGTAATTATTAGCTAATCCAATATCAATGTTTGCATATTGATATTGAATACTGAAAATATTTTAAAATATTTGCATATTGAACCTATGTATGGATATCATACTTGCATGTATTTTAAAATTTTAAATCCAAAATCAACAAAGGCCATTCTTTTCTTATATTTTTCGCATAAATATTAATTAATTTTAAAAATAAAAGTATATATAATTTATCTTAGTTACCAAAGCACCATACATTTATAAATAAAATTTTAAAATTACACAATAGTTCTTTTATTTATTTCTATATTTTTAACTTCCATTTAAAATGCTTATGGATATTAGTGTATAATGTATGACTTGCTCATCCCATAACTGGAAGCTCGTTGTTTCTGTTTTAATGGCGAACAATCAATTTTTTTCCTTCAAAAATAATATTTATAATTATTATTACAATCTAACAATTATCATTATAATCTTGATAAAGCTTAATATTATACTATGCTATTTAACAAAATCAAATTCATACCCAAAATTAATAGAACTTCACTGTCTCAATTCAATTACAAAAAGTATATTTAGTTAAAAAATAAATAGTAAACAGTATATATGTACGTATATAGTCCAAAATAACTAATACTAATGAAAGGTTCGACTTGTACAGTTTTCATACACGATTAATGAGAATGGGTTCTACCTTCTCTGAATAACGCATGGGGAAAGAAAACATTGCCGTGACCGTTAATATGGAAAAAAATTATTGCGAATGAACTTGCCATGCATCACCTCCAAGCGAATTCATAATTCAAATCATACAACACCCCACAATGAAGAACAATTTAACGAAGTCCCAAAGTAGGAGCTTTGTGAATGTCTCAGGCTGTCTACACAATGAGGGGTCTTATTTCAGTAGCTTCAAAGATGAAATTGCCCTAAACTGGCCCTCGGGTATTGAGAAGCCCCAATCGACAATATTGAATGAGTTCTAACCGAAATTGGAAAGATCAAGCAGTTGAGTCCTTAAGATAAGCGATGAGGTCGGCCCGATCTTGTGGCTTCTTCAATCCCGGGAAAACCATCTTTGTTCCCGGAATGTACTGCAAAACCCCAAATTTGAGGGCATATATCAGCTGGCTAAAATATAGTAATTCAAATAACATTAGCTACTCTAGGCCTTCCTTCGGTTCAAAAATAATTCAGTAGAAATGGGAGAAAAAAACAATGGCTTCAGCCAACTACATGAAATTGGAGACTCCATTATGGCACTCAAATCTTTTGCGCCAGAAAAGGAGGCAAGTTGAATAGAAGACAAGCGAAGAAAAACCTTTCAATATTTAGACAATTAATACTGTGAGAGGACAATTCCAATGGCACAGGATATCCAAAATTTGACCTATGTCGTTATCACCACACAGGCAGACACATCTCGATGCATTGGGAGTTTTATTACACCCAGCATGCCACAATCTCATTGACCTTTAGGGAAACATGGTCTAGAATTCAGCTCACCACAGCATGTTTGCATACAAGAAATGTAGTTGACGCTACATGCTGGACATTTTTTTCCTTAATTTATACATTTGAAGGCATATTACAACAGAAATGTTACCTTCTTTGGGTTGAGTAGGTAGTCGTATAACGTGCACTCTTCCCAGTTAACTGCCTTGTTTTTGTTAGCAGCAGAATAGGAGTACCCAGGAGTTGTACCAGACTGCCTTCCAAAAAGGCCATTCAAATTAGGTCCTGTCAATTTCAGGAGCACATGTCAAAAAAAATAAAAAATAAAAATAAAAATAAAAAATGCAGTGCTTGACGTCAACTTATACTGAAATCCGCAGGATGAGAGAAAGAAATGCCCACAGTTAAATTTGGAAAATGAAGAACACACAGCAAGAATCCATGAGCATAGCATTAATATATATATTACCTAAAAAACATAGCTACTAGCATACCTAACCTAATCTGGAAGTTAAAACGTTGACATCCAAGGAATAAGGCGGCTCTTGAAATTGAACCTTAAATAGAAAAATCTGGAATACCATTCTTTATTTATTTAAAGTATCAATTGAGCATTCTCCATCCCAAGTTGGTGCAAAAACCATGTAATCCCAAAATCCAACCATCTGGGGAATCTGAGTTCAATAAATGAACTCAGATTCAAAAAAGACCCGACAAATCCTATGATGATAAGAAAAACTTCAGACATGCCCAGAGGTTGGGTGAAATGTCAAGTAGTTGCTGAGAGACATTGTAAAATAGGCGTCAAACAAGCACCGAAATCACACAAAATTGTGAACTTGGCTTTCTGCAATTTAGCTTAAAACTTGTTCACTTGTCCAACTTAAATGTAATTCTCAAATCATCGGAGTCCCAGATCCAGAAACAGACACATTGATCAGCACATGCCGCCCCAAAATACATCAATAAGTTAGTTTTTTTTATCTTTTACTTTTATAGCAGAAATGGAAACCAAACAAAAATATCAACAACAACAATAATAATAATAATAAAAACACAGCAGCTGACGACAAAATCAAACAACTGCGAGTCTAGTAGATCATCGTCGTCGTCTTGTCGCGAGTTATAATATAACAGACACCGCATGTTAGGTAAATAAATACACGAATGATCAGTAATAGAAGAAAATAAGAACGCCCGACAGCAAATAAACCGAACCAAAACCAAAAAAATAAAATAAAATAACAAATCCATATATCAAAATCAATCAGGTGTGATAAAATGCACACAGAGACCTGAAAACGACGCAGTCGAAGGAAGAACAAAATTGAGAGATATATTATACGTAAACGGGGATAGGAGAGAATGGATTGGAGGTAGACGAGACCTTGTTTGTGACCAGCTCCTTTATCGACGGTGTGGCACTGAGCGCACTTTGTCCTGAAGATCTTCTCGCCGGAAGCGGAGTTGCCGGGCGGTGCTTCATTGAAAGAGGCCATTTATTTAATTATTTATTTTCTCTTCCTCAATAATGATCACAGCCAGCCCCAAGCCTTTTTTTGCCTTCTCTCTCTCTCTCTCTCTCTCTCTCTCTCTCTTTCTAGTTTGCGAGGTCAGGACTCAAAACCAACCAGCGAGCGAGCGATGAGCGATGGGCGATGGGTCGACTGATGGATCGAGACTTCTAGAGTTTCTTCTGCCCGGCGCGGACGGTGCGCACACGCGTTTACTTTTTTATGGGGGGGAAGGAACACAAGCCACGACAGCTATGTGGCACTGAAATGACGATAAAGCCCTCCCCCCAACCACATGTTCCATTGGTTTTTCAATTTTATTTATTACCCCGAGGCCCGGCGGTGATTTTTAATCTCACGCGCTGCGAGGACCGCGAAGGTAGGTGGGATGGGAGGATGGGTGGCAGGCAAACGCAGTTCATTTCATCGCCCCGTGTGGTTGGTTTTGATGGCGAGTATCACTAGATTTGTGTACTCTCGAAGTTCGTTGTTTTTTGCCTTTTTTTTTTTTTGTTTTTGTTTGTTGGGCAGCTCCGGATGGCGCATGGCTGCAACGCGAACTTTCTGGAGATGAGATGAGCTGGCCTGGAACCAATTCTTCCTGGTCTTTGGTAGAAACATTAACGGCTGCAATTAGTAAAACCTGTAACTTGTTTTTTTTTTTTTTAAATTTAAAATAGAACACTTTAAATTGATCGAACTTATTATTTTAAAAAATAATTATATTTTAAAAAATAATATTATCCTATCAAATAATCTTTAATCTGATGATGTTGTATTGATTTTAATTTAATATTAATATAAATTTAAATTATTTTTAATAACAATAAATTTTATAACTGTTTTTAAAATTTACTTTTACCTTTTTTTGTTTGAAAATCTAAATATACTGTTATGTATGGGAAATTTAATTTTTTTTCCTAGGACCCATCAAATTTTATTTCCTGATTTAATTTTAAAAATATTTACTTTTAAAAAATATGCTATTTTTCCTGTCACCCATAAATTATTTTTAAAATTATAATTCAATATAAAATCTAACAGAATTAAAAAAACATAATGCATAAACTAAAATTCGTACCAAACAAACTCAATACAGCAGAATTTCCAAATAAAATTCAATTCATTCTTATTTATAATTAATAAATTAATAATTCTAATAGCAGAGTTCTTATACAAGTTATTTTCTTATCTAGAAAAACAATAAAAATCATAAAATCACGGAAAAAATAAAATTTACATATTTAATCTTTACATGAAGTTTATATAATAGTTTTCAATTATATTTATTCGGAATTCACTCAATATGATTATGCAATTATACATTTTTATTTATCTAGCATATTTTGTTCATGTTTCATGATTTTTTTACTTTTCGCCAATATTAAATTATGAAAATTTATTATTAAATAAAAAAATAAGTATAAATATTATTTTAATAAAATAAAAAGTAATTAAATGAATTTATTATAGTGTATTTTTTTTATAAAAAATAAAAAGTAATCTAGATATTTAACTTACAAAAAATGGTTGTGAAACCCTTGTTAGTGTTCTTATTCCCTCCTCCAGATTTTGATGTCGCAAGCTATCCGAATGTTGATGTTGTCCAAAGCATGTGCAGGATTGCTATCACAGAAAAATACATGTATCAATCAAAATAAAAAAGAATATTTTTTTTTTTGAAAATAAATAGTAAATTTATAAATATAAAAAAAACATTATGGTAAATTTTATTATAGGAGATCCAAGTATGTTTTAGAGTTTAATTTGAAATTTGGTCTCTATATTTTGTTTAAAATAAATATTTAGAAAATCCCGCTCTAACCTCGTGATATAACAAAATGATCTTTATGAGAAGTCATTATTAATTTACTGGTGGACATTGTTAATTTGTTATATGTAATTACGTTGCTAGTTTCTTCTTCTTCTTATTATTATGAATATATATTGACTTGCTTCAGGAAAACTCAATTATCAGCAGAAAGCACTATCATTTGAAATGTGTACTATACTAATCACCGATGTAGATGCCCTTTTTTCTTTTTTTGGTCCTTCCAAACTAAAACTAAAAATCCCTGCCTGACACTAGATTAAGAAATAATAAACACATTTGACAACAAAACAAGTAGCAACTGCATACAAACACTTGGACAGGAGAGGCTATAAATTCAAATGACTGCTCATTAGCACGGGCTGCATCAGAACATAAGACATCGACAGACCAACTCTATGCCAAGCAGGGATTCTTCATCAATATGCTTTATCTCCGAACCCTCAGCCCTAGCAAAAATTTAAATGAAGAAAAAAAAATCTTTCCATTTTTCACTTTGACTGAAGATCAAAGATGGCGGAAAAAAATCACTCTTTCACTTGGTTGTCCAAGTTATCTGAAATGTTGAACCAGAACTTCTGGAGAGATGGTACTCTCGGGAGATTAAGCAGGAGATCTCCGAGGGAGTCTTTTCTTGACACAGAAGAGGCCTGCTTGGACCCAGCAACATCATTGGACTCACCCTGGAAGTTGGAAAAAACCGTCTGGACTGGCTCAGTGATACTTCCACGCGATGCAAACGTGAATTCTGATTCATCGCCAATTTTCCTACCATGGACACCTAGATAACTCTCACTCTTAGCCAGCAGCAAGTTCTCAGCCACATTTGGATCCTTTGGCTGCAGAAGGGAGCACAATGAATTGACCCTTGACATGATGGATGGCTCATCAGGGACCATCAGAGTATGCTGAGAATCACTAAGCAAGTATTGTGTGATCTCCTCTAGAATGCCCTTGTTCTGCCGCTCATTGCTGGAAAGAATAGGAGAGCAAGAAGTTCTTTCCCCTGAAATGCAGTTCTCAATATGGTTCATCAGATCGTTGACTGACATAGAGGGGTGGAGTCTGGCCACTTTGATCTGATTCCAATGGCTTAGCTCCTTTGGTTCTTTGCAGTCATTGGCTCCCGTTTCCTCAACACTAGGGCTTATCGCTAAAACACAAGACAGGCAAAATTAGCACCTAATAGGAGTGCACTGCGTACAAAAATTGAGAACCACCAGGGTCTCAAATATTTACTCGTTTGGGTGAGGATTTGCAGCAGAACAAAACCTTCATAAAATTTGAAGTGTGAAATCATAACATGGAATCGAAGTCATTCTCAGATTACGTAAACTATATTTGAAATTATATCGCAAAAAAATTGGATGAAAACAATGAAAAAAGTTATACCAGAGCAAACATAGAAATATAAAATCAATCTATAACAGTTGACATGAACAACATTACAGCAAAATTATTTTCACCCCATTTCTGCAAACACTTCAATAAGCTAAAGCAGAAGTTAACAATTGACAGTATTTATATTAAGTTTTACATCATCAAAGACATGAAAATCCCACTCGAATCATCCAATATTTAACAGCAAGCATTAGAATAACCAGTGATGTCCTTTATTGATATATCACACAATTAAGTGTCATAGATTTGTATTTCAAAAGATATTTTATTTTGGGTGTTTCAAATAATTTCTATTCAAAGTAAACAGTCAAGATAAATTAAAAGATGACTTTCACTCCAAGACATACTATAGGTATTTGCCGTTTATCAAGCTCCTTTAACGAATTCCCTTTCGTGAAGTTTTATTTATAGTTTGCTCTCTCTCCCCTCTACTCCCATTTTTGCTTGGAATCAAGTGTTCAACTTTTGCCAAGGATGAGTTTGAACTTCTGCTCGGCCCAAAGTGGGGTCAAATTTAAGGTCGGGAGAAAAGTCTGGCTGGAGCAGAATTCGAATCAAAGTTTGCCATTACTCTGGGCCGGTATAAGGGCCAGATTCAAAAATTAAATTGGCATCAGGGGCTTCGGACAATGATTGGACGTTGAGCTGGGGGTCCAAATTGACAGGTTAAGGTCAATAGCTAAGATTGTAGTCAGGTTGAGGACACTAAAAAAACCTGTATTTAGTTGAAAATGTTCTCTATCATTTCCGAAAAATCCAGCTTCAAAAGTTGTTTACCCAAACATTTTTAAATTTTGCAATTTTAACCTTAGCGCTTAAAGAGTACCCTATCTAAAACACTACAAAGTTTGACCTTGTTTCTATTTCTGATAAGAATTTTCACCAATAAAATTTGTCAAGAAATTGATGCAGCCATTAATCGAACGCCACATATGCAAGCAACACCAATTGTGGTAAGGATTCCAACACATACTTCCTGAACAGTTACGGGGCCAAACTGCTAGGCTGATTATGTGAATTTGGAAACAAACGGTAGCGGAGACCATAAGTTTAATTCAATAACTGTAATCGCAGTTTCTACTTGCTGTATAAATAAGGCACCATACAAACGTATACGCAGACTTGAAGTTGAATCTAACAGAATAAAGTGAAATCAATATTCTGTCTATTCTTATCTTCTTCAGCAATTCCCGATTGAAAACCATAATAAACCTTTAAATTAAATATTGTGCTTGCCCGGGTCAACAACATATTGATTCAAACTCATCAACAGGTAATCCCAAGAGTTTTAAAAAAAACAGTTGGCAGTTATTTGCATATATTTAGTTTTTTTGTTTTGTTTTTTCAAATACAGGTAAAGCTGTGCATTGCGAGTTTGTTTTAATTAGAAAACAACTATTTGAAAATGCTAGAACCTTAATAGCTAATACATTATACATTTGCAATGTTTATTAAATTTGTTAAAACGGGAAAAAGCATGTTACATATGTTTAAGGGGTATGAACTATGAAGAACAAATAAACTAACCAGCCATTTAATCAGCACCAAGCTATCCCATATTCTTCAAAGTACAAACACATCACAATATTAAGCAAATTTTCAAAAACAAAGATGATAGACTTTCCAAGTTCATAATTTTACCTGATCTGTGAGGAATTTTGCATGAGAGATATCCTGCAGGCATAGAAATCGAATCTCGTCCTTCATTCTTCAAAGATGGATGAACACCATCAACTGCATCAGGTAAACCATAGAAAGCAGAATCTTTTTCGTTGTTCATATTGAAACTTGGGTTTTTAGATTCATCTAGGTCCTCTGTAACAGCAGATTTAGGCTCAAAATAAGGAGATTCTATGAAAACTTCAGGCTGTTGACTCAAAAAATTCAGTCGGGGATCACACTGAATAAGCTTTTCAAAATGTTTTCCAAGCAACCCTTGTGGGCACTGCATAAAGTGCCTCCTGCAACAAAGGACCAACAGACTTACAATTGATGAAAATCAAGCCACATACTAAACATTTGTAGCAATTAATTAGCTGTCGATCTCAGATAGTCATGACAACACATGTGCACTTAAAATGTGTTCATGCTATAGTAGAGCCGTCTATGAAATATATTACTCAACTAGGAGATTGAGATGCTGTGGCAGACTGCAGGCAAATTGGTAGAAGCCAGGTGCATAAACTGTGCCATGTGATAAACAGATAATACTAACACCAAAGGGCCAGTGAACAAGGGACAACAAAAAAGGGCCTTTTAACCTAAAGAAGGGAACTTTCAGTACAGGTTTACCGGACTGGTCTCCGATCTACATAATCACATTCTAAATTTGAACTTAATTGATATGAACTGTTCACTTGATAGGGAAACTCATAATATAATAAATTTATAATAATATTTCTATTTTAATGTAATTTGAAAGAGTTAATAATAAAAGTTGTGATTATGGATCAACATTATTACTCATTCAAACTTTTTTATTTTTAACTTAATAAATTCCTATATGTTAACAAGTAAATGAACTCAACATGTATTGTTTTATTCTAAAAATAATAAATATTAATGAATACTGTAATGTTATTGCAATAATATATTAATAAATCATGAGATAAATATAGATTAAAAATATTAAATAATAATATCGATATATAAGTATAAACTTAATTTATTATTATTTTTAAAATAAATTATTAATTTAAAATTTCAAAATAAATAGATAAATATTTAAAATTTTAAAATTTATGAATATAATTATTACAAATTATGATATTTCACATGATATAATTATAATTTTATAAAGTAATAATTAAATCAGTAAAATAAATAATTAAAAAATTAGCAAAATTTGATCGGACTTTCTTTTATGACCAATCATGGACTAGACTAATACTTAAACACTGGTCCTTTGGAGACCATGAGGCTAGGTAAATCCCAAACTAGGGTTTGACTAGTCTAGTATTTGTTAGAAACAATCTTGAGCTAGTTATGTGCGGGTCTCAGACCAATGGCCATTTTGTTCATTCCAATAATGGAAGTAGAACGCATGGAAAAACACATGAAAGCCAAAAATAACACCACTTCCCTCGCCCCATACTGGTTATCTTGCTACCCACTATCAACTTTACTTATTTTCCTAATTAGTTTTCGTTGGCACCTTTAGTTTTTTTTCAAGCATTGTAAATGCAATCACTCACATAACCGATAGAAGACACTAACAAATAGAAGATGACAGTAGATGGCAGAATCCAGCTTGGAAAGTATAGAATCCATACGTAGACAGCTCTACTATTCCTACAAACCAATCACATAATAAAAATGGAAGTCCCAGTGAAATACCTCCCCCTTTTTCATCAACTTGGACTCTTCAAAGCCTGAAAAAGGTTACTGTAGTGCAAGGCATAAACCACAGAACCTAAAACTAGCTGCATCCTCTAAAGGCTGTCAATTATCTAAATTAATTTGTTATATGTAATTACGTTGCTATTTTCTTATTATTATTATTATTATGAATATTGAATATGTTTTGCATTATATATATTGACTCGCTACAGGAAAACTCAATTATCAGCAGAAAGCACTATCATTTGAAATGTGTACTAATCACCGAGGTAGATGCCCTTTTTTCTTTTTTTGGTCCTTCCAAACTTAAACTAAAAATCCCTGCCTGACACTAGATTAAGAAATAATAAACACATTTGACAACAAAACAAGTAGCAACTGCATACAAACACCTGGACAGGAGAGGCTATAAATTCAAATGACTGCTCATTAGCACGGGCTGCATCAGAACATAAGACATAGTTCAGCAACATCGACAGACCAACTCTATGCCAAGCAGGGATTCTTCATCAATATACTTTATCTCCGAACCCTCAGCCCTGGCAAAAATTTAAATGAAGAAAAAAAAATCTTTCCATTTTTCACTTTGACTGAAGATCAAAGATGGCGGAAAAAAATCACTCTTTCACTTGGTTGTCCAAGTTATCTGAAATGTTGAACCAGAGCTTCTGGAGAGATGGTACTCTCGGGAGATTAAGCAGGAGATCTCCGAGGGAGTCTTTTCTTGACACAGAAGAGGCCTGCTTGGACCCAGCAACATCATTGGACTCACCCTGGAAGTTGGAAAAAACCGTCTGGACTGGCTCAGTGATACTTCCACGCGATGCAAACATGAATTCTGATTCATCGCCAATCTTCCTACCATGGACACCTAGATAACTCTCACTCTTAGCCAGCAGCAAGTTCTCAGCCACATTTGGATCCTTTGGCTGCAGAAGGGAGCACAATGAATTGACCCTTGACATGATGGATGGCTCATCAGGGACCATCAGAGTATGCTGAGAATCACTAAGCAAGTATTGTGTGATCTCCTCTAGAATGCCCTTGTTCTGCCGCTCATTGCTGGAAAGAATAGGAGAGCAAGAAGTTCTTTCCCCTGAAATGCAGTTCTCAATATGGTTCATCAGATCGTTGACTGACATAGAGGGGTGGAGTCTGGCCACTTTGATCTGATTCCAATGGCTTAGCTCCTTTGGTTCTTTGCAGTCATTGGCTCCCGTTTCCTCAACACTAGGGCTTATCGCTAAAACACAAGACAGGCAAAATTAGCACCTAATAGGAGTGCACTGCGTACAAAAATTGAGAACCACCAGGGTCTCAAATATTTACTCGTTTGGGTGAGGATTTGCAGCAGAACAAAACCTTCATAAAATTTGAAGTGTGAAATCATAACATGGAATCGAAGTCATTCTCAGATTACGTAAACTATATTTGAAATTATATCGCAAAAAAATTGGATGAAAACAATGAAAAAAGTTATACCAGAGCAAACATAGAAATATAAAATTAATCTATAACAGTTGACATGAACAACATTACAGCAAAATTATTTTCACCCCATTTCTGCAAACACTTCAATAAGCTAAAGCAGAAGTTAACAATTGACAGTATTTATATTAAGTTTTACATCATCAAAGACATGAAAATCCCACTCGAATCATCCAATATTTAACAGCAAGCATTAGAATAACCAGTGATGTCCTTTATTGATATATCACACAATTAAGTGTCATAGATTTGTATTTCAAAAGATATTTTATTTTGGGTGTTTCAAATAATTTCTATTCAAAGTAAACAGTCAAGATAAATTAAAAGATGACTTTCACTCCAAGACATACTATAGGTATTTGCCGTTTATCAAGCTCCTTTAACGAATTCCCTTTCGTGAAGTTTTATTTATAGTTTGCTCTCTCTCCCCTCTACTCCCATTTTTGCTTGGAATCAAGTGTTCAACTTTTGCTAAGGATGAGTTTGAACTTCTGCTCGGCCCAAAGTGGGGTCAAATTTAAGGTCGGGAGAAAAGTCTGGCTTTCACCCCTGGATTGAACTCAAGGTCACGGAGCAGAATTCGAATCAAAGTTTGCCATTACTCTGGGCCGGTATAAGGGCCAGATTCAAAAATTAAATTGGCATCAGGGGCTTCGGACAATGATTGGACGTTGAGCTGGGGGTCCAAATTGACAGGTTAAGGTCAATAGCTAAGATTGTAGTCAGGTTGAGGACACTAAAAAAACCTGTATTTAGTTGAAAATGTTCTCTATCATTTCCGAAAAATCCAGCTTCAAAAGTTGTTTACCCAAACATTTTTAAATTTTGCAATTTTAACCTTAGCGCTTAAAGAGTACCCTATCTAAAACATTACAAAGTTTGACCTTGTTTCTATTTCTGATAAGAATTTTCACCAATAAAATTTGTCAAGAAATTGATGCAGCCATTAATCGAACGCCACATATGCAAGCAACACCAATTGTGGTAAGGATTCCAACACATACTTCCTGAACAGTTACGGGGCCAAACTGCTAGGCTGATTATGTGAATTTGGAAACAAACGGTAGCGGAGACCATAAGTTTAATTCAATAACTATAATCGCAGTTTCTACTTGCTGTATAAATAAGGCACCATACAAACGTATAAGCAGACTTGAAGTTGAATCTAACAGAATAAAGTGAAATCAATATTCTGTCTATTCTTATCTTCTTCAGCAATTCCCGATTGAAAACCATAATAAACCTTTAAATTAAATATTGTGCTTGCCCGGGTCAACAACATATTGATTCAAACTCATCAACAGGTAATCCCAAGAGTTTTAAAAAAAACAGTTGGCAGTTATTTGCATATATTTAGTTTTTTGTTTTGTTTTTTCAAATACAGGTAAAGCTGTGCATTGCGAGTTTGTTTTAATTAGAAAACAACTATTTGAAAATGCTAGAACCTTAATAGCTAATACATTATACATTTGCAATGTTTATTAAATTTGTTAAAACGGGAAAAAGCATGTTACATATGTTTAAGGGGTATGAACTATGAAGAACAAATAAACTAACCAGCCATTTAATCAGCACCAAGCTATCCCATATTCTTCAAAGTACAAACACATCACAATATTAAGCAAATTTTCAAAAACAAAGATGATAGACTTTCCAAGTTCATAATTTTACCTGATCTGTGAGGAATTTTGCATGCGAGATATCCTGCAGGCATAGAAATCGAATCTCGTCCTTCATTCTTCAAAGATGGATGAACACCATCAACTGCATCAGGTAAACCATAGAAAGCAGAATCTTTTTCGTTGTTCATATTGAAACTTGGGTTTTTAGATTCATCTAGGTCCTCTGTAACAGCAGATTTAGGCTCAAAATAAGGAGATTCTATGAAAACTTCAGGCTGTTGACTCAAAAAATTCAGTCGGGGATCACACTGAATAAGCTTTTCAAAATGTTTTCCAAGCAACCCTTGTGGGCACTGCATAAAGTGCCTCCTGCAACAAAGGACCAACAGACTTACAATTGATGAAAATCAAGCCACATACTAAACATTTGTAGCAATTAATTAGCTGTCGATCTCAGATAGTCATGACAACACATGTGCACTTAAAATGTGTTCATGCTATAGTAGAGCCGTCTATGAAATATATTACTCAACTAGGAGATTGAGATGCTGTGGCAGACTGCAGGCAAATTGGTAGAAGCCAGGTGCATAAACTGTGCCATGTGATAAACAGATAATACTAACACCAAAGGGCCAGTGAACAAGGGACAACAAAAAGGGGCCTTTTAACCTAAAGAAGGGAACTTTCAGTACAGGTTTACCGGACTGGTCTCCGATCTACATAATCACATTCTAAATTTGAACTTAATTGATATGAACTGTTCACTTGATAGGGAAACTCATAATATAATAAATTTATAATAATATTTCTATTTTAATGTAATTTGAAAGAGTTATTAATAAAAGTTGTGATTATGGATCATTCAAACTTTTTTATTTTTAACTTAATAAATTCCTATATGTTAACAAGTAAATGAACTCAACATGTATTATTTTATTCTAAAAATAATAAATATTAATGAATACTGTAATGTTATTGCAATAATATATTAATAAATCATGAGATAAATATAGATTAAAAATATTAAATAATAATATCGATATATAAGTATAAACTTAATTTATTATTATTTTTAAAATAAATTATTAATTTAAAATTTCAAAATAAATAGATAAATATTTAAAATTTTAAAATTTATGAATATAATTATTACAAATTATGATATTTCACATGATATAATTATAATTTTATAAAGTAATAATTAAATCAGTAAAATAAATAATTAAAAAATTAGCAAAATTTGATCGGACTTTCTTTTATGACCAATCATGGACTAGACTAATACTTAAACACTGGTCCTTTGGAGACCATGAGGCTAGGTAAATCGCAAACTAGGGTTTGACTAGTCTAGTATTTGTTAGAAACAATCTTGAGCTAGTTATGTGCGGGTCTCAGACCAATGGCCATTTTGTTCATCCCAATAATGGAAGTAGAACGCATGGAAAAACACATGAAAGCCAAAAATAACACCACTTCCCTCGCCCCATACCGGTTATCTTGCTACCCACTATCAACTTTACTTATTTTCCTAATTAGTTTTCGTAAATGCAATCACTCACATAACCGATAGAAGACACTAACAAATAGAAGATGACAGTAGATGGCAGAATCCAGCTTGGAAAGTATAGAATCCATACGTAGACAGCTCTACTATTCCTACAAACCAATCACATAATAAAAATGGAAGTCCCAGTGAAATACCTCCCCCTTTTTCATCAACTTGGACTCTTCAAAGCCTGAAAAAAGTTACTGTAATGCAAGGCATAAACCACAGAACCTAAAACTAGCTGCATCCTCTAAAGGCTGTCAATTATCTAAATCCTATCAAGAGATGCCAAACAAGCAAGATATATTTCCCCATTTCAGCAGATCTCGTGTTCTCATTTTGTTGTACATTCACTTTTTCTCCAGTAATAAGCCCTGGTATTTGATCTAAAATTTTAAAGTGCTTCCATATCTGTTCAAACTTTAGTTTGCTTCTATCAATGAACTTTTTTTCGATAACTTTAGTTCATTTCATTTCATCAATGAACTTACCTTTGATGACTTTTATAATATCGCTTATATCAATAAGTTGCACTGATAACAAACTGTAAGTAAAAGAAATTCATTAAATGCAAATGAAGAGCAAGCATACGCTCATATACTAACACATATAATAAGATAACTCTACTATAAAAATTACCTGTGTATGCTTGCTTGTCCACCTGTAAAATCTGAGGTTGCTTGCCACAATGTATGTTTTCGGGGTTGGGGATTCGTTTCCTTAAAGAAGAGAGGCGGTCTGACCAGCTTCACAAACAAAAATACAACATCAATGCAAGTGAATGAGTGGGGTGTACACAAAGAACTTGCTATTGTGTTGGATGAAGCTGACAGTTCTAACAAATAAAAAGAAACGTTCACATTCTACTTGTGTTGCAAAAATGAAGGTTTTGTTCTTTTTCATAACAGTTGTAAATCTTGACCTTGAGATGATTTTTAAAATTCAAGATAACTTTTTACACTTTGAAAGGTAGTTCAAAGTTTTTTTTTTTTTTTTTTTGAAAATATTGTCCTTTAGAATTTGAGTTTTTTTTCTCCAATTTTCCTTCACGAACTGGATATTTGTTGTTTGTAACTCTTTCCTTCTGCTTATCAATAAAGTTTGAGCAATATCTCTTGCTCATCCATCATCACACCCCCCCCAAAAAAAAAAAAAAAAAAAAAAAAGAGTACGTGTACATGTGTATTGCACAAATTGGAGAAGCTACTATGCCCAAGTCACTTACCACTAGATTAAGTGTTCCAAGTCCATTGTCGGGGAAGTTTGCTTTTATGTCTATGATATCTGACCATTGGATTTCTATTTTGTTCTTCAGACCACCATTGAGGACTTCCCACACAAGCTTATGCTTTGCATAGTAACATTTTGTCACTAAGTCTCCTTCATATCTTGATGTATACTGCAACAGCAGATGGATACAATTGAAATTTGGCTTCATTCACTGTTAAATAGAAACAAAAACAAACATTTGAAGCATCTTCAAAAGTACCTCCCAGGCCCCAATCCTCAGAAACAAGGCAGGGAAATTTGAAGCCTTGAGCTTGTCTGCAGAAAAAGAAGCAGTGGACTCCTTGGTTTGTTCTTTTTTTCCTTGATCTGATAATTCAGAAGCATCCCCTTGTGAAAGCCTCATTTGAATTAAATCCAAGAGTGATGGACTTTTCCTCAAACGCAAGCCCAGTGGACTAGGCTCCTCCAATGGGTTGAACTCTGATGGTGGAATTGAAAAGGCATCGAAGCCCATATGCTTCTATAAAAGCGAACAAGCACACCGATGGTATTAATCAGTGAAACCTAAACAAGCTTAAGGCGATTTCTTAAGACTGTCATTGATGCTATGCTTAAACAAATAATGGTGTCAAATTCAAAATTTGTATTGAGCTGCAGTTGATGGCATATGCTACTGGTTAGGAATTCATTAAATGCTTTCACACGATTGCAGCCTAATCATCAAGCACTTAACAAGGGTTTCTTTGGTTTAGTATATTTAAGGCTGTAATCAAACCAAGCCAAGCCGAGTAGCAAGATGTTCATGTTCGTTCATTTAATTTAGGATCTAATAAACAAACAATCCAGATTTTCAAATGCCAAATAATAAAAAATTGTTTGTTTGTTCATATTGAACCAAGCTTGTTTAGGATCTAATAAACAAACAATCCAGATTTTCAAATTCTAACATTCTGATATTTTGATTCTATCACTCACACTTTTGCATTTATAGCATCAAACATACAAAATAGTTATCCTTTTAAAGTTAAACTAAAATTAATAATAATTTTTTTTAGAAAAATTAATTTAAATGATTAAGTTGCTATTTGTGCAGTTATATATATATAAATTAGTTCATGAATGTTTCGTTTGTTTACTGTCCTAAATATATTGTTTCAGTTTTTAAATGAAGCTTTTACGATATACATTCTTTAATGCCGTATATTGAAAAATATACTCTGGGTTCCTATACCTTTTAGAACATTGACATAGTTTTCCTGTTTGAAACAACATGAACGGGTGCCCAATGACATCTCAGAACAACTTTGGTCAAATCGAGTCTAACCCAACAGTGCAACTAATTTAGTTTTTCATTTAAAATCAGAAACCGTCCAAAATTAAATTGATATACAATGAAAATGCTAGCATAAGGAAAAAATTTAATACATGAAAAACTCAATCGAGGGGTCCAATTAGAGTCTCTCCGGAATAAAACTTCAATTTCTATATCTGACAAAAACTTTACATTTAAAATTTGTCCCATCGTTCTCGGACATCGCCTCTCTCTCTCTCTCCAACATAAACACACACAGAAACGTATGCAGAACAGACCTGGTGATTCAAAGATAGCTTCGACCTTTTCGAGAGAGGTCTGCCCACCTCCGCCACCGAGTCCTCAACCATCACCGCGGCATTCTTGCGGCCCGCCAAATTCATATACTCCGCGGCGTTTCCTGAACCCATCATTTGAACCATAGGAGCTCCGATCACATCCACCGCCGACCGCAGACCGCAGACGAATTCCTCAAATCCCAGGAATCGAGAAGACAGAAACGAGGCCTGATGACTCGCTGAATCTCCGGGGCGGCCACTCAGCGATTCCGAGGACCTCCAGGAGCAACAAAGAAACCAACGAACCCTAGAAGGGAGCTAAACAGAGCTCCCTCCGCTGTGTGTTCTTTCAAAGATGGCGACAATGGCGGTCGCGGCATCTATAGCTGGCAGCCTGCCACCTGGAGAGAGAGGCGCGTCGGTGAGCGATTTGCGCACTTGCCTCGCACGCGCTACCCACTTTACAGTCCACTGAAATTACGGTTACGTCCCCTCTTATCTGTCGTGCGGTTTGCTCCCAAGGGGTTAAGGCACGGTCATTTTAAATCGAGGATTTAAAATCATATGATCAAATGGGGATGTTTCATGAACATAAATAAATAATTTTATTTGGAGAAAGTCTATTTGTATTTTTTTTCTTGCTATAAAGTTTTTGCTGTAGCATTTTATCACTCAAGGATTTGATCAAGATTCATTTGTGAACTATTACTACTATTTGTGATCCATAAAATAGACTTTTTATTATTATTACTATTACTATTTAATAAATAAAATAATAATACTTTTTTATTTAATATAAAGCAATCCTGAAGAAATATTAAAGATTTTAATATGAATAAATTAATGATACAGCACATATGTGTAACGAGACTCACAATAAATAAAATTTTAAAGTATCTAGTCTTGAATTACGACTATTAAATTAATGCCACCTATGATTATTGAAAAAGAAACTCAAAACATCATCATTCTAGCTTCATAATTGCTATATTAATCTATTGTATGAACGGATGATGAAATATTTGTGTGCCGGTTGTGAAATACAAAACCATCCCTAAAATTTTCATCTTTTTAGCGCTAAAAATTTACTTTTAAATTTCAAAAGATCACCTAAAAATTAAAATAATCTTCAAAATCGTATAAACAAAAATATTATATAGTTTTTTTTTATATAACTCGTTTTTACTTCTAATGATCTATTATGTCACTTTATCATCATAATTATACAGGGGTTATTACGAAATGAGTTTTTTTGTTTTATTTTGATTTTAAATTTAAAAAGGCAACTATTAGAAATAAATTATTGAAACTCGGTAGGCATTAAAACCTGAATTGCGTCCTAACACGCCGACTACAAAACAGCTTATATTATTAGCTTTAAATAAAAGCTGAAATTATATTTGTCAAATATTGATTGAGCTTTGGCAAACTCAATTACCCAAACTAATAACTTAATTAAAATTGTCAATTCCAATATTGCCCACCGCCACGAGCAGCATACGCCATACAGCATTCGCGTCAACCTTAAGGGCGTGTCCGGGCGCCGGAACTCAACAAAATTGGGACTCGTTTCTAGCATGTGCCGGACGTGTCAACGGAGTGTCAGACGCGTGTCGTGTCGGGGAGTAGAAAATATAAAAGCTTTCTGTGAAAATAAACTATTTCTTTGAGGTGGGAAAAAAAAAGTCAAAATGCTATCATTTGTTTATTCATTTTTTATTTTAAAATATAATTTTCACCCGTAAATGTTTTTCTAAAAAAATATATTTAAGAAAATATAGCAGGGTTAAATGCTTTTTAAATAAATAAATTTAAATAAAATCGCAATTATAATTTTTTAAAAATAGTATTAGAGTTGCCGTAAATAAATCTAAGAGGGGGTTTTTTTTTTCTTGATTTCAGGGGGTCCCGGTGTGTTCTCTCTAATTTATTAATCTAGTTGATTAATTGTTCATTTTTTTGGTTGATAAATCTGATTTATTCCACCGCAACATGTTTAACGGGTTAGTTTGGTAGCCGGGGACGACTTTTTTGATGATTGAGGTTTGGATTCGTGATATGTGTGGCACAGCCTGCATAATTCCTATTTTGTTCATACCATATACGAACTCTCCTCGAGGTACAAAATTGCGTTAGTGTCGTATACAATACACATAGCTTGGTGTCTATAGAGCTCTCCTAAGAGGCTAGAGGCATTCTTCACAAATTTTTTTGTTCAGAAAAGATAAACATTCCTCACAAATTAAAATGTACAACATAGCTTGGTGTCTATAGAAGCCAGGCATATGCAGAATGCTTGATAGCCAGTCAAGGGATACCTGAAAAAATAATAATAAAGAACGCCATGTTTTTACACACCACAGTATAGGTCAATAAACAGCTGTTTTATCATCACTAGTTTTTGCGCGTACCTATAATCCATCACAAACTTCGATTTTCCGATTCTTCCAAGCTGCAGGATTGTCTGCTTTCCATCCTATACAAATAATACACAATACATTTAAAAAAAAAATGGTGCATAGAATGGAGCATTTCAAGTTTGAAAATGTTGCTTGGGTTGGAGAAAGGACGAGACCAAAAATACCTCCAGAGTTAACTGAAAATTCTTAACTGAAGTTTGGATTGTAAGCCCAGCTCTTCCCCTATCCCTGTAGTCCAACTCATATTGCTTTGATAGCTGAAGCAGCAACAGCAAAAAAGGTCAGATGCGAAGAGTCACTTTTGTTTCTTAACAAATCAGCTAGGAGAAACTCAATCACTACGCAGCACACTTTATACATTATTGTAGTATGGGACTCTTGAGACCAGTTGATGGACTTCCTCCATTCTCTCCTCCCAGTCACTGGGCAATCTACTGATATGTTGAACCTCCAAGAAGAAACCAAAAAAGAATCAGATGTCCTGATGTCCAGTTAAAAGTTGTCATTTTAAAGTGATTTTAGCACGTTGAAATGATTGTGGCTCACGCCGCTCACCTGCTTTGTGCTTTTTGGCTGCAAGGACTGAGATTTACACTTGGGTATGCACGTTTCCATCTTTCTGTAACTTCCCGTCCATGTGGCTATGGTAGGCCTGAATCTGACGAAAGAACAAAGCAATAAATAAATAAGATCATTGCCACAAGACCCACAAAAAACTGTGTTTGATGCACGTCAGTGAAAGGGAACATTTGCTCGCCTAACAGAAGCCAGGAGTAGTTTAGACTGTTCTTTTATAGGATTCTGACGGCCACCCTGCAATAATTCGTTTATTGGGCGAATCAGAAACAAAAAATATCAGTGATAACATTTTTCTGATGTCATTTGTTAGAGGGATTGAACCTGCTCCCATATGTGATACTTTGAACCCATGAAGTTAGCTGTTAAACTTCCAATTGAACTGCCCCCTGTCACCCCTTTGGTGTTCTGAGCCACTGTGAACTCTGACCTCCCGCCGCGCCTTCTGTGATGAGCCACTGCTAGTTTTCGATCCTGTCGGCCCTTGCCCTCCTGTGAGTTTCCAAATAATCAACACAAAAAGTACACAGCACAATGAGTACTACACGCACTCTTACGTAAGATATATATCAAAATTACTCCACTGAAGTTCATCATTTACTCCAGTAAGGGACTAGTAAATGGTGTGATAAAGGCCATATTTTAGCTCCTAAAAGAACAATTGCCGTGCCATTATTATTCTAATTGTGTGAACTCTAGGATAGGATTGGACTATCAGTGGTTGGATTAGCAATTTCTTTATGCAATTAAAAGTTGTTCAAGGGAAAGATCGTCCCACAAATTATGATAAATTTCAACTAATCATGCAGCTCACCAACTGCGATCGTTTGATTACAAACAAAATATTGTCAAATCTAGAAGAGAAAATGAGTAAGCAAGGCCCATCAAATGCGTACACAGGTTGAAAAGACCTACATTGGTATAGAGTGAATAGAGAGTCCCTCCTGCTCCATCAGGCGGCTTTTCCTTCACAATTACACAAGTGCACTTCCCTACATCCAAGGGCAAAGGCCTCAAAAGCAAGGTCCTGAAACCATACAACAAATTATATTACACTCTTCAATTTCCCACAAATTCTAAGACCTTTCGCACCCGTCACAAAAGAAAAAAAACCACACACACACACACACGCGATACAATACAATATAATCTTTGAACAAACCAAACGCTAGACTTGTCGTTTACCTGTTAGCTAATGTAGACCAAGAGGAGGCCGGAGCGGCTTCGGAATCGGAGTGGTCCCAGATATGAGCGGACTGCTTCTCTTCTGAGCTGATGGATTCCCACATTTTGGACCCAACAGACAAATCAACTTCAGGCCGGTCCAGCTTCAGGGGTTTCAGGGCCTGTTTGTCGCAGCAGGGTACTCTATTTTCTTTGTCGGCGGAGACAAAGGTGTCAGTAGCTTTTGCTTGGGGTAAGAGGTTCTCTTCACTTCCGGTGACGACGGTGGCGTTCCGGCGAAGAAGAACGCCGAGAGGGGCGCGGCCTTCTCCGCCGGCGCTACAGCTGCGGGAGTGTTTAAGGTCGTTGATGGGGTTTGCATTTTGGGATTTGTACGAGGATTGGCGTGGGATCGAGGATTTCTTCAACCCATCCATCGCACAGAAAGCGACGGCTTCTAGAATATTCAAGCTGATTTCGGGATCCTTAAGGAATCGCAGAGACAGACTTGAAACGTATGGATTAGAGAATCGACACTAAACACGGGGACAAGTGATGTGCGTTTGAAACTTGGATATATATATATATATATAAAGCATAGAGCGAGCAAACGTAGCCGCCGCTGGCGTTTGAATTTGAAACATCCTCGGAAAATGCAAAGATTTTGGATTTGAGAGGTGGTCTGATGTTGTGAGTGGGCGGGGTTCTAACGGTAACTAATGGATGAGCGGTTTTATTTTATTTTATTTTTAGGTGGGCGGGGTTGGGCGCATCGAGTAGTGTTCTTTGTGTCCACTCCACCTCGTCTTTGACAAGTGACAATGATTGATTAAACGGCAGCTGAGCGGGAACTAGCAAATTTGAATCGAACCAAATAGCTATAATGTTTTCCACAAGAGTTGACCCAGCTCAGTTTCTCAAATTTAAAGTGTATTATTCTCTATAATTTATTTATTTTTTTAAAAAATAGAGGAGTGATATTCCGCAGCTAGCTATGTCACACTCACACACACACTGCTAGTGGAATCAGCAACAATCCTCTATTTAAAATACCTCCAAACCAACCCGGTCCAAACCCAAACCGAACTTAAAATTATAATCGAACCCAGTTGAGTTGGGCTGAGCCTAAGAAGAGAAACAAAAGCATAAGCAAACGAGTGGCTCTGTCTGTCCTCGGGTCAATCTAAAAGAAGGCCAACAAATAGCTACCTATCCGCCAAAATGTGTGGTGGCGATGGCACACTCCATTACAACAGTCGGTGCCGCCGCTAGGCCCATATGTACTACCGGCACCGCCACCACCAGCAGGAGCTTTGGTCCCCGCGAAACGTATTATTCGGCGAGGAGAAGTTGTAGGGTTCGGGCACGGGGTGGGATGGCGATCATAGTGGGCGGAGGGCGGGTCGGGCGAGCGCTGCAGGACATGGGCGGCGGCGATGATGTTTTGGTGAAGAGGGGCGAGTCGGTGCCGCTTCATATCGCTGGCCCCATCTTCGTGTGTACCAGGAACGATGATCTCGATGCTGTCCTCGACTCCACTCCCCAGTCTCGCTGGAAGGGTTGGTAACCACTAGCACTGAGCCACTAACTAGCAACCGCCCTGTCCCTTGTATAACAACAATAACAAACAACTGCTGCTGTGCTCTTTTTATGTATTTATTTATTTATGCTGAACGACATTTGGGTAGGGTTCACCGGTTCAGTTCAGGACCTCAGGTTGTGTTGTTGAGCAAATGTTTTACACACACACACACACACATTTGCGTTCTTGTTGGACACGTGCGAGAGAGAAAATTGATTTATTATGTAAATGTTGTGTTTGTCCCGTCCCTGCTGTGCTGCTTCTACGGCTACCAACAAAACCACACCAGCAAGGTGGCGGGCGGATTGTTTCATATGTTGGCTGGCTGGTTTATTGTATTGGGTTGTAGAGACACCTCGTTGTGAGTACTTTGTTTTGTTTGTTGGAGCTAAGCACTTGCCTGATATGTTGTCAACTTCTCATGCACTTGTGCTTCAATTTGACCTCAACCACGTTAAAAAAAAAAAAAAAAAAAGACAAGCCACTGGTGATGTCCATATAAAGGTTGTGCCACCGGGGCCAATATAGTTTCAGCATTCCCCCACAAATAAATAATTACGAGGTAGTAACTCTACGGTTGCCAAACTTTGCCCTTAACGAAATAAATAAATAATAATAATAATAAGGAACCTGTTTCTACGATGGATTTTCCAATCATTTCGATTAGTTTTTGATATTTTTGGTGTGGCGGGAATTGGGATAAACTCTGACAGACCTAGCAGATTTGGTATTTTTCCAGAATGGGATGCTGGATCCATGGCTTCAATCTAAGGGTTTATATGATGCGGACCAAGTGTTGGCATATTTCGCTGTGTCAAAGCTTGGTGAACCCCCTGTCGATGGAAAGACTGATACCAATCCTGAAGGTCTCACAGCAGCATATGGGAAGTGGGCATCAGTAGTAGCTGCAAGATTACGGGATGGAGGGCTTTCTTGCAAGGTCAAGTGACTTAGTTATTTATATATTTTTATTTTTTTTTGCATGTTTTATAGCATACTGTTAGTTACCCGTCATAAAGGAGGAGTAGTTTATTTCCTTAAAGTCTTCACTTGTTTTCATAACTAGCTAGCTTTATGGTGATTCAGTTTCAAACATTATTAATGATGGACTCTTTTTCCTGTATGAAATGTCTATGAGACTTTTAAACTGAATATATTGATTCCATTATAGGTTCTTGAAAAGGAAGCCTTTCAAAAACAAATGTTGGAAAAACTTATATGGATTTCGTCATTCATGCTTGTCGGAGCTCGCCATCCTGGAGCAACTGTAGGTGTAGTGGAGACAAAATATCAATCTGAGGTACAGTGTTTTTAATTTTTAATTTTTTGTTTTCATAGCAAATGCATTTGAATAGAAGAGCTCAAAAAAGGTGAGGAATCCATTGTTGGTTTAATATTTATTGCATTACCTGCAAACTGATGAAATAAAAAAAAATCATCTGATAATTGGAGATATGGTTTACCCATTAGACTCTATCCTTCTGATAGGCAAGGGATTTAAATTTCAATTAATCACCTGCATGAATTCTATTTAATCTTTAAGTCTCATATTGATAATTCTCACGTCACATATGTAAACTCCCGGCATATCTCCCATTTGACCATCTGTGCTCTCAGGTCTGCAGCCTCATTGTTGAACTTGCATCTGCAGCAGCTGCAGAAAAAGGCATAGTATTTGAAGTGGGCATGGTTGATAGGTTATGCGCTTACTCACGGGCTGTTGCGCAGTTTCCAACAGCAGTTAAGGAGGTAAAATCTTTGGCTCTTCCATTGAACAATTCCCCAAGAAAGCAGCTGGTTTTGAAGTCTATTTTTATTTTTTATTTTCATTATGCGAGCTTGTGTAATGCTTGCAGTTCAAGTGGAGAAACGGTTGGTTTTATTCACTCTCCGAAAAAGCAATTGCAGAAGGGAAGCCAGATCCATGCCCGCTTCATACAACATGGCTTAAAGAGCTGAAAGTTGTGTAGAATATTCAAACGCACTAGATTGAAATGCGTCTCTGATTTGAAGAATAAAATCCCTAAACTACCGAGTGTAATCCTTATTTAAGTTATTGTTTTTATATCCATGCTTTACTAAGCCGGGTGCAATTCAGACGGAACGCTGACATGGAAACAATTTATGATTTAAACCATGAGGCAAGACATCTTCCAACACTCCCCTTGATGATGGACCCGCTTGTTGATGATCGTAGCCATGCCAGTTCTGTAAGCTGGGTGCAATTCAGATAGAAAACTGGCGTGGGAACAATTTGCTTTAGAACTCGGGAGAAGACGTATTCTAACACTCCCAATGATGATGGACTTGCCTGTTTATTATGAATTGTAGGCAAATATTACTAATCGTGCAATTTTCCAATTTCCTACCCCCAACTATATGCTCCCTGGTGATAATCACTGGTTACCACTTTCCAATAATAGAACCGTTGGGTTTATTATTCAATTTACAAACGTCCTAATGTTAGGGAACTCTATTCAAGTTTTGTCCTTTCCCAATGAGCTGGAGAATTACCCGAGGGTCAAAATAATTTTAATTTTTGGTTGGTCATATAACTTTCCCCTTTCTTCAGTTGATGGCATGGAGCCTTTCCAGTCCCGTGGACCCAGCACGCGCCCCTGCCCCCAGAGTGATGGCATAGTAGAGATAAATTGTACACAGGACAGCCAGGATAACAAGAGCTGTCAGAAGGAACCGGTGCCGTTGAAACAGGGCAGACCAGTTGCCCACCTCATACCGAGCTTGGAATTGCTTTGGAAACGCTGCCAAAGTGAACGGAGTGTTCTGGGTCCTCAGATGAGGGGAAGATAATCCACTGTTAAGTACCATTGGCACAGAGCTTTCACGACTATGCCGGAGTATGTATCTGCATGCATTTGTTTCCAAGAAACATGCCCTGTTTCACTTGCTTTCTGTAGCATAATACCAAGGCAGAAGTACAGAGGCAGGAAAATAGAGTTGCACAAAAAAGGAACTTCAATTTGTGGATCTGGTTGTTTACGGGTATCATGCAGCAGCTAAGCTAGCATATGATATGCAGGATATATCTAATCACATTCAAGCAATAATATTTTCTTGTTATGGATGTGATGTCCATGTTTTCATATATTAGTTAGTAGTTTACACCATTCAGTCCACAAGGAGAATAGATTTGCTTTGGTATATGAAAAATCAATAACCAGAAGCATGCATATTGCATAAAAAAGTTGTTAAAGGCAATCTGAAACCCACAAATGTAGGCAAACATTATGGATATACATAAAAATTTCATAACCCAAAAAGCATGCGATTGATAAATCCAAAATTGCTAAATTGCAAGCCAAAATCCATCAAGAAAATAAGTAGTAGAGAGAAACTTACAGCAATCCAAGGCGATGCAACTTCAATTTCTATTATTAGTAGTAGTGTTATGAGTGTTATCTATGATTCACATATCGAGTTTCTCTAATATTCTATAAAATACATGCTTACTGTTCCTCTATATCTGAGCGCACTCCTTCTGTTTCTTCTCCTCAACTTGAGGATATGCCAGCCCGACCGTCCACGCTATCACCACGTGCCGGTTTGTGTGTTGGAGAGAGAAAGTTGGATTCTTAACCGAATCTTCCCCAAATGGCAAATTAATAATCAAGCTTCACCAAATCATAGAATTTTTTATAATTTTAAAAAGTATAAAATTTTAATAAGAATAAAGAATGTTGTACTAAAATTTCATTTTTATAAAATATATAAAATAAGAATATTAACTGCTCGGATTGATTTGAATCTAACTTAAAATTTTATAGCGATTCGAATTCAATCCAATTTAATAATTCTTACGGTTTAAGTTGAATTAAGTTGTTGAAATGATGATATTTTATTTTAAATTTATTTCGGAATCTCAGAATGTAAAAAAAATTACCAACTCCATATATAAAATTTTGAAAATCATGTAAAATCAATTTTATAAAATAAATAGAGGTCAAATCTTTAAGTTTAGATTCGGAAAAAAGAAAAACTCGCCGCTTTTATAGAAGCCGTCCAAACTCGAAGCTAATTCGACAGGTGATTATTCGTCACCCTCTACAGTCTCGCCAGGTACGTTCCTCTCTCTCTCTCTCTCTCTCTCTCTCTCTCTCTCCCTCTCCCTACTCCCTACCCCGCGCCCCCCTATCAACTCCCCTCCCTCCCCCGCCCCCCCGGTTTGGTTCGCTAAATAGGTGATTTGATTTCAATTTCGTGTTATGTTCTTAGGGTTTCCAGTCCTGCAGTTAATTAAATAGATTTCACCTAATTTAGGATTGATTATAGTTTTTCTCGATCGAAAGTTAAATTGTACGTTTATTTTAGTCGTTGATTATGAAGCCAATTGTTTATGATTCTTTTCTTTTCTCAGCAACCAAACAGTTCTTCGCGTTGGTTTGATTTTTTTTTAATCAATTGTTTTTCCATATTATTGCCCTAATTTTATTGGATTATGTAATGTTATTCACTTTGGAAACTTTCAATCAGGGTTTAGGTTGTAGTAGAGTTATGTCCGACTGTTACATGAACGGTTTCTCTAATTTTGCTGTAATTTATTTTAGTTTTTCGTTATTTTGTGGTGGTGATGAACTTTGATTCTTTAATACAGGGTTTCATTTGTAATTGAGAGTATGTGGGCAGCTTCGTGTCTCGCTTCTTGCTGTGCATCATGTGCATGCGATGCGTGCAGGACTGCAGTGTCAGGGATTAGCCGTCGTTCGGCCCGGATTGCGTATTGCGGTCTGTTCGCACTTTCTTTGATTGTTTCATGGATTCTACGGGAGGTTGCTGCACCCTTTATGGAGAAGATCCCTTGTAAGGCTCCTAACATTATTTTTGAATCGTTGTTGGGACCATTTTTTATGTTTCCACGAGATTTTGATGTATGGTTTCTCTTATGTTTGTGACCAATTTGACTTATAAATATTATGAAGTTTTGAAGTCCCTTGAGATTTTCCAATGATTTTCTTTGAGATCGCCGCCTCCGTTGAAGATGAATATTGTTGATTTTCCTTTGAAAGTGAAAGGTTTCTCAGTAAATTCAGGTCCAAATCTCCTCACGTTTGGAGATCAGCTAAATTGTTTGCCTATAATATTTGTTATTTCCTTCTAATTTTCTCCTTTATAATGATCACCACCAATTGAAAGAAATAAAGAGTAACTATAACTTTGCTCTAATTCATCCCATAAAGTGTAAGGCTCAAAAATTATTTATGTAAATGGGTACGCTAAAATGATCTTTCTGTGTTCAATGGCAATTGATTTTGCATTTTGCTCACTGACTTCATATTTTTCTATCTGATTAGGGATTAATCATTTTCATCAGACTCCTTCCAGGGAATGGTTTGAAACAGATGCAGTGCTGCGAGTTAGCTTGGGAAACTTTCTTTTTTTCACTATCCTGTCTGTTTTAATGATTGGTGTGAAAAATCAGAAGGATCCTCGTGATAGTTTGCACCATGGTGGATGGTGGGCAAAAATTATATGCTGGTTTATGTTGGTGATCTTTATGTTTTTCCTTCCCAATGAGATTGTCAGTTTCTACGGTAAGATAATCCTTACAGAGGTTGTCAATAAGAATATTCTGAAGTGTTTTCATTTTTTATTTGGAATGCCATCTGCTTTACTGTATGCATCAGCTGTACCTGTCCTGTATCTTGTTTGCCATATTTTCATTAGATGAAAATACTAGACAACAAGGAATCAGTACCAATAGGTGGGATAGTCGTTTGAATTATCCTTTAGTATTACATTCAATCAAGTCAGCAGTCTTGGAGTGTTGAATGTTGATGGAACCTAAAAGATCCCCTGTACTTAGAAATGGGAGATGCAACATTGTCAGAATTGAAATTTGGTACAAATTTGATAAGAGATTCAAAAACTCAGATATTTTACTAAACCAATAATATCAACTAATTAATATAATAATAAATTATAATATGTAATTTATCATCAATAATTCTAAGAACAATTAAAATTCATTCAAATTAATACAAATTTCAAATGTTTAATAAAAATAAAAATCATCCAAATTACAAAAATATCAAATATTTTACATAAACTAATAATAATTATAAGCTGAATTATCATCATGAAAATTGCTTTAAAATGAATTTAAGATATCTTCATCAATATTACGTAACGTATATAATGCAGTAACATTATTTTTATATCATGGCGATAACTATAATTTTCACCATGAAACCTTAAAATTTTTCACAATTCTATGATCACTCGATTTTAAGATTCACCAAGTGATTTTGTTGCAATTTAATGATCTCCTATTTTGTAATGTAGTTGAATAGGCAAAGGAGGTAAAATATTAAAATCTTATGATTTTACAATTAGGATTCAGATTTTAACAGCCTTTCTTGAGATATCTTTGTTGAAAGTACTCAAAGAATTTCTTTGATTAGTTGAAATGGATTTTCATATTTCTTGAAGAAAATGGTATAATAAAAAATAAATATTCATGCAAAGTATATATATATTTTCATTTCCACTCCAAGATGCTGATGAATTTTTTCATTGAGTTCTGGAGTTTTGTGCCTCTAAATGATGCCTTAGATGCTACTCTAAGATGAATTTTTTTCATTGAACTAGCTTCAAGATAATTTCAGTCCCAAATGTGTCATAACTTATAAAGGAAAATTATTTACTGAAAATTGCTCTTCAAATCAAGAAGTAAAGATGTCTAGTTCTAAAATATAATTTGGTTGTTCTAACTTTTCATGTAGCAAATCTTCGCACATTTGTTAGCTAAGGCATTCTGATTAGTGGTATCTCAAAGAGCCAACTAATCTATATACACTGCAAAATGGAATTAGCTGCAAAGAGGAGGCTGTTGAATGTTTGATCAGACTAGGAATATCTAAATTGTTACATGTTTTATTTTGTGATTGTTAACTGAAAGTTTCATTCACCAATATTTGATTCGAGGTTGGAACTTAGCTCAAATCTGTTAGTGCAGAATCAATATCAAAATTCGGCTCAGGGTTCTTTCTTCTTGTTCAAGTTGTACTCTTGTTGGATTTTGTTCACGGATGGAATGACAAATGGGTTGGATATGATGAGCAGTTCTGGCAAGTCTTAACCATTTGCTGTATATGTGTTGCATTTTTTCTCCCTACTAACACAATAGCTCCTTGGTTGATATGAATCTATGATTTTAACATTCTTGTAACTTTTTTCCTAAATTATGTAGGTATGTTGCTCTATTTGTTGTCTCACTTGTTTGTTATGGGGCATCTCTTCTGTTCTCGGGACTTCTTTTTCACTTGTTCACACCATCTGGTCAGGACTGTGGTCTCAACACCTTCTTTATTGTTATGACTTTGATCTTTGTGTTCGTGTTTGCAATTATTGCACTGCACCCTGCGGTAAGTTTTTTGGTGCTACACCCTCATTATTATTGCCATTCATTCCAAAATCCATATTATTACTTGTTTATGGTTTTATGCCAGATATTTTCACGAATGCTGTAGACAGACAAATTTTAACAAAAATAAAATCCCTAAAACATCTTCATAATGGATTGAAGTTGGTAAAGGTCTTCAATAATTGTAAAGTACTCACTGGCCATTTCTTATTTTGACCGTATATGCTTTACTTTCTTTTCCCTCATGAGTCAAAGTTAATAACCAGTCAGGAGGGGATAGCTTTACAACAGAAATTACTTAAAAGGGTGCGTTTTCTACATGGAATCCCAGATTTTGTATTGGCATCACATTTCCATGATGTGATACTCGGTAATGTGATGCTCAGAATATGACGTTTTTTTGCAACATAGCTCTCATTGAATTACCTCTCAGATTTTGGCATCATATTTATTACCTCTCATTTTTTTCATTTTATGTTTGATATGCATAAATACAGCTTCTTGGAATGTAGAATCACTATAAACATTTATATTTATGTGCACAAACACATTGAAGAATCCTTTTGCGGCAGCTGGAGGGTAGCAATTCTACAGCCCATAAAAAATGACCCCATTTTTCATAAGAGGGCTCAGCTGGGATGATTACAATTTGGCTGCAACAGGAAAGTTCTGGTGCCTTTGGGCAGCAGCCAAAGCTTCGTGCTGTCCTCAGACACCACAAAGCACACGGCACACTTTGTGATGTGGTTGTCCAATGATAAAGTTGCCAATACTTATAAAAAAAAATGATAAAGTTGCCAAGATTTTAGTGTGATAAAAGAAACTTCCAAATCAGTCCTCAAACCAAAATTCATGATGGTTTACCTTGAAATGGTTTTTCCTTGAACGAATAATAGAAAATCACTTTTAGACTTGCAATAATGCTATGCATACAAACAATCGTACGTGAATTCAACTCAAGGATTGAGTTGTCAATTATTTCATGGTAAAAAATTAGGGATTTATTTGTTCTTTCATTTTTAAAATTAAAAATACCCTAATCGTGACTTAGATTTGGGTTCGATTGTTTTTATGCAAATCCTTATTGTTAGACTTGGATGCGGGAAGTTTCTTCCATTATTTGTAGATGTGCTCAATTTGTCATAATTATCAGGGTTGAGGTGAATTGATTTCTTGTCTCATGGTTCCCTTCTTGCATGACAGGTAAGTGGCAGCATTTTGCCAGCATCTGTCATATCTCTTTACTGCACATACCTTTGTTACAGTGGACTTTCCAGTGAACCAAGGGATTATGAATGCAATGGCCTTCACAAGCATTCCAAGGCTGTATCGACTGGTACCCTTGCTCTTGGACTAGTGACCACTGTTCTCTCTGTTGTCTACTCCGCTGTTCGAGCTGGTTCTTCTACAGCACTGCTCTCCCCACCAAGCTCACCCCGTTCAGGTTAGTGTTGTCACTTGTCTTATAAATATTTATATCTTGCCCAAGGGATTCAGGCACTTTTTTCTAAGACATGTTGATATAAATGTGTTTCAGCAGTTTTCTTATTATTTGTTTAGAAAACATAGTTTTAGGATCATATTGCACAAAAAAAGAGAAGAAAATAGTGCATTTCCAGCATTTGCATTTTACATGTTGCCAGAGGAGACTAAAGGTCATTTAATGAAAAAGAAAGACAAAACATGTTATAAAGACTTGGAAAAGTTGCCGCTTAAAAGTATATTTGTATTTTGGTATTTGGGTGAAGGTACAGGCAAGCCTTTGCTTCCGTTGGACAAGGTGGAGGAGCATGAAGAGAAAGAGAAGTCCAAGTCCGTTACATATTCCTATTCCTTCTTCCACATCATCTTTTCTCTTGCGAGTATGTACTCTGCAATGCTTTTGACTGGTTGGTCTACCTCAGTTGGGGAGAGCGGGAAGTTGGTGGATGTTGGGTGGCCGTCTGTCTGGGTCCGGATCATAACTGGGTGGGCTACTGCAGGGTTGTACATATGGTCTCTTGTCGCTCCCATTCTGTTTCCAGACCGGGAGTTCTAAGTTCCAAATTTCCGGTTCGGATTCTACTTATATGAAGCGGTCAAAATCTGATTGTATATGCTCTTTTATGTTTCCGAGTACAAACCAAAAAATGTTGTTCCGCTTATGAGACAGCGTGTTTTGGAATCTCGGATGAATGCCATTTGGGTGACCGATTGCTTTCCATATGCTTTCGTATTTGCTTGTTTCTCATTATTATTTGGAAAAATGGCTTCAATATCTTATGCTTTGTAGATACTTTTCTTTAAAAAACAGAACCATGGGATAGAATGTGTTTGTTGCATTGCATGAAGCAACAAGAAGCTTACGAATGCCAGAGACGCTCGGTGGATGTTTGATACCGCGGTGGGTTTCGTTTGCCTGCTGCAGCCACTCAAATAATGAACTTTCTAGTCTATAATTCGAGATGCGTCACTTCCAACTTACGGCAATAGGCTTATGATTCCAGATTCATCAAAGAAAACATTAATCTTATATATGAATGAAAGTCGTTTGGATAACCGATTGCTTTCCATACGCTTTTTTATTTGCTTGTTTCTGATTTTTATTTGGAAAATTGTCCGGTATCTTATGCTTTCTTGAGAAATTTCTATAAAAGAAAAAAAATCATGCCAAAGCATGTTTTGTTGCATTGCATGAGTTGACAAAAAGCTTATGAACGCTTGCACCACTTTTTTATTTGCTCGTTTGTGATTTTTATTTGAAAAACTGCCCCTATATCATGTGCTTTCTCAATACGTTTCTAGAACAGACCCATGGAAAGCATTTGTTTGGTTGCAATGCATGAGGCAACAAGAAACTTATGAAAGCTTGCACCGCGTTAGAGACACGTTGAATGCATGGAAAGCATTTGCCTGCTGCGGCCACTCAAATTCTGAACTTTCTATTATATAATATAATTCCAGATTCACAACTTTCCAACTCACGGCTATAGATAAATGTCTTTAAAGAAAGCATTAATCTTTTATATGTGAATGAATACACGCGTCTCTTGTAAGTCTAAGCAGAACAAATTAGCTAATTATACAAGACCGCAGCAAATTACAAGAAAAGAATTGTCACCAATCTGAGGTCAATGCATTATCCCAAACTCAGCATCCACCCTAGTCTTCTCGGCAATATGGAAGAGCAATGGCACCATTTGAATCGCCACTGTAGAAAGAGGGACACCATACCCTCTGACATTCAATTTATGTTGCTCAGTTTTCACAAAAACTCCAAACAAAGTTTCAAGGTTATGGGTTAAAAATTTACCTGGAGGAAAGCAAATGAGTCCATGAACATATTGTGTATGCACTATGCTTGTAAAGTCACAGAAAAGCAGAGAAAAGAAACGTAGTAAGCACAACACGACAGCTCTAAAATACATCATATTCCTAATTCGTGGTCTCGGAGCACTACATTCATTAGAAAGGTTAGGTGCAATAGGTCAAGATAAATCATTTGCACGCTGAAGTCTAGTGGAAACAAGAACTGATCGCAAACAACCTGAGATTCCTAAAGCCCTGAACTAATGCCAATTTAAAACACCTGGAGTCCTTAAGTGCATTATATGTGGTGAACTACTTCAAAAAAAACTTTAATCTATAAACAGTTTTTTATTTAAATAATATGTGTGTGTGTGTGTATGTATATATGTATATATATATATATGTGGTGAACTACTTCAAAAAAAAAAACTTTAATCTATAAACAGTTTTTTATTTAAATAATGTGTGTGTGTGTGTATATATATATCTATATATATATAAATCAAAACCTCAGAGCTCCTTAACATTAGATTTTTTTTTTTCAAATTTGATATTAAAATTTGATACTTCTAAATACAAGAATTAAGAGCATAAAAAACATAGGGTACGTTTGGTACGTATTTTTATTTTTTGTTTTGGCTTAAAATTTTAATTTTTATTAGAATCAGAGTTTGACTTCTAAATTATTGTAATCTGAATTCTGTTTTGAAATAAAATCAGGTTTTAAAAACCCTCAACCAAACAGGCCCATAAATACCTACCAAATTTAATGATATTTATTTTTTTATAGAAACTTTAATTTACAAGCAATTTATGGTAAGACTTTTACTGCATGTTATTTACAAAAAGTAAATTTGAAGTCCTATAAATGTTTAAACATCATAAAATATAATAGATATTTCTATGCCCTTTTGATCCATATGTTAACTTGGAAGTTCATGAGAGGGATTATGTGTAAACATGTTTTTTAGATTTTTATAGTAGAAGAATTCATATATATATATATATATATGTATGTATATAGACACATATATAATAATGAAATAGGTATTCATGTTTTTAAGCACTTTTGACTCACGTGTCAAATTCAAAGTTGATGGGCAGGATTCTAAGTTCAAAAATGCTTAGTAGATTTTACAGTCGCAAAACTCATATGTGGGAGTAAGAGGCGAAAACAATGTAATTACTATTATGTTGAGAGTCAACATGCTGCTAAGTCATTTTAGTGTTTGGTACCATATTGCATAGTCAGAACAAACACAGCTAATATTGTCAAATATTATTGATAAGTCAAAGGATTATTGGGTTAGCAAACAGAAATCGAAATCTTATTGACCATACTAAATATATCAAATGAAATTAGACAATAAATATCATTACAAAATTAAATTTGGAAAGAAGATCATCCAATACTCAAAAACAAACTTAATACCAATTAGAACACCAGAATGAAAAGAATGAATTTACCTTTCAGTCCTCATAATCACCAGCGTGCTCCAAGAGGTAATTAACAGCCAATTCCTCATTTCGATCGCAAGCTAAAAATGCCTCAATAACAAGGGCTCTATCAAATCCCATCGCCTCAAGCTGATAGAGGAAACAAACCCAGTAAAGCAGATATATAAAAACCTATGAAGAATGGGAAGTGTGTGTGTGTGTGAGAGAGAGAGAGAGAAGGGCTCCATACTCGATCAATAGCATCCTGCTCCGCAGGCGTGACATTGATGGCATGGGGCAAGTCTTGTTCTGGGCCTTCCGGCTGATCAAATAAATCCCTGGCAGAAGGGATACATGTTTTAATGAAATCATACATTAAAACACATATCTTGCCTATGAAAGATTATGAAGCACAACCATGAGCAAGGACATGAAGATGGCATTATATATACACTAACACGGTTGGTTTTAAAAGGGTAACACAAAAATAATAATTTCAGATTTAAATTGTCCAAATTAAAATTATGCAGTTGAAACTTTTCTTTCCCTTATCCACTCTCATCTCTATGAAATGGGTCTCACCAGCTTTTTGGGCAAATCAATTCTGACATGTCACCACATTTGTCTACTGTACCCATAGGCTCACCCTTTTTCCCCCTTTATCTTCATTGTCAATGTTTGCAAGTCTACAGTAACTTAGTAACAATAATGGCATTTACTTGTAAATAAGCTTTCGATTCCACTTGTAGCCGGCCCACAAAAAAAGGATACGTACGAGGCCAATTTTTAGCTAACAAGCGCAAATACTGAGCCCTTTTCACATGGTCAGGAATTTAAGTGAATTTGGGGAACTACAATTTTTCCCATCTAAAGATAGAGCAGAAGCCAGTATACAATATCAAACACGTTCTACATCGGTCTTCATAAGATATTAAATGTGATATATTACATCCAGTAATGCTTATGATATAATAAGTACTAAATGACTACTACTCAAGTCAAAACAATTTAGTTGCCACGAAGACAAAAACACGCACCCATCAGGAGCATCAAGTGGTTCATTTATTAACTGAAGGAACTCCGCATGGTGATCCTGGATTAATCTTAAAAGCTGCGGATTTTGCTTGCCTAACTCCTGGAGCATGGGCTGTAACCCAAAAATAAATAAAAAAGACTTATGAACCCTGAAACAATGAGTCCCCCATAAAACATGTTGATGAAACAGACCTGTAAAATTTGTGGATTTGCTTGCACCATTGACCGCAATGCTTGGAACTAGTACAGGAACAGAAGAATAATATTAATAAACAAACGCATTGACTCCAAGAATTTATTAAAGTTCCATGCAAACCATTTTAAGGGTAACTCAAATTAACAAATAATACTATCAAAAGAAAATTGTCAAACAAAAATTCCAGTTCTACTGTTGTAATGTACTTTCTACCATATGCAAAATTTGTTACTACGTAATAATTCCATTACAGGCTCAATTGAGAAGACTATCACATAAGTTGGTCCCATTGAGAGAAATAGTCTGTTGACACCAAAGTCAATTAGATGCAAAAGCTTCATTTAAATGTCAGATGAGATACTGAGAGATATTTCAACTAAGGCAATGAGTTGTTCTAGATGCAGCGCCTGGCAGATCAGAGGGTAATGCAAGAATAAGGCACAAAGCCTAGAAAGATTAGTTCCAGAATAAGAGGCATTATTATATGTATCAATTTGAAGCACATCATCAGTTTCACTTAATACAAATAAGAGGCATTATCATATCTAATTAAAAGTTCAAATAAATAAAACTTAATGCAGATATTTGATTTGTAATAAAAAAACAAAAAACAAATTACATGCAGTTAAACTGCCAAGTGCTGATTCAGTTTGAACCCTACAACCAAGCACTGCACTATATGCACATGGCTTTGCCAAGCCTGGCCCAGGAGTTTAGGCAAGGGTCCATCTATGAAAAATGGCATGAAAGGATGTTATAAGAAGCAAACCTGTGGGTTGTTTCTAAGGAAATCGAGGGATCCAAGTCCCCCAGCAGCAGCTCCCGCAAGTGTTTCCTGACAAAGTAAAGATCAAGAGTGAAATGTAAAGGCCCAAACAAATAATAATAATAATAATAATAAAGGCTTCAGGGAAAAAAAAATTCTTTGCAAAGAATCTGACTTGAGGAAACATATTCAAAGGAGATGAATTAGGTGCTCCAGAGACAGGCGCAGCAACAGGAGCACCAATGTCAGTCACTGCATTAGTCCCACTGCTATCCTGATTTGTAGAGAAGCGAGCCACTGGAACAGCGACTTCGGCTGCTTCTGGAATTCCCTGACAAGAAGAAATTTCCCATATCAGGAATCAAATTCTTGTAAAAAAAAAAACTGTAGGAGCTTAAACATACAGAATATAAATAGTCCACAGCTCGTTCTGGATTATTGTAAGCAGCTCGTAGTGCACGAGCAACTGTTTCCTTATCCCAGCTGCCACCACCCATGTCCATAATTTGTTCAATAGTTTGCTCAAGATTACTACCTGCAACTATATGGGAAGCGGCCTGACCATACACATCAGTGGGCACGCTGTAACAAATATAAAAAGTTGTGTTATTACATTGCACCCCAACTTTATTTTTACTAGTAAAAACATAAAGGCAGAGAGCATATGGCATATATTCAAGTGATAGCAACGATTAATAAGCCACAAAAGATAATGACAAAATTAATGCAACAATAAATGCAAAATAACACATAAGGACTTTTAATGTATAGCCATAAAGCATGAAAAGCTTAAGAAGGTACATATTACATTTTGAATGTAATTAAAAACATTTACAAAGCTTGTTTTGTTAACACCTATTTGGTAACCTTGCCTTGTTTTCTGTGCTGGGAACATTTTGAAACTGTTTTTCAAAATTTCAGCTAAAACTGATTTCCAAATTTTGAACAGTGCCCAACATAAAAGGAAATGGCAACATTACAAAACAGGCCCAAAGATTGGTAACTTTTTCTAATGGAACTGGATAGTCAATTGTAAGTTAAAGCAGTGCCGATTACATAATCTACAGAGCTTCAATATTATCTTGCTTCTTTGATTAAGATATTGAATTGAAAAAAGAAAATTTATAAGACATTCCTTTAGGTGGTACTCTGAACGATAGAATTCTTCTTTTAATTATATTTCTTTGTAGGAAATAAATGGTAGCAATAAAACATTCAAAATCACATAGGACACCTCCATGCATCAACCTGCATGGACATGCCCATATAGGCTAAAATGAAGAAACAAAAAATTTACATAAAGGGTTCATATTAGCAGTTGACAGAGCAGAAGTGGGTGAGGTACCCTTTGGGTTCCTGAAATCCAAGAATCAAGAAGATAAGTTGAATGATTTTAAAAAACAAAATAAATATTATACTACACTAGAATGTTGAGAAAACAGGATCCATTAACTCACGATGCCTGAAAAGGAGCTTCAACTGCATATATAGGGTTAGTTGCAGGAGTTTCAGTTTCAGGAGCAGGAGTAAGATTAGAAGTTGGTGCAGCTGCTGGAGTAGACTGTTAGCGCAAATGAAGATTGTTCATCAGAAATAAATAAATAAATTAAATGATCACCATATACAATTAAAATGCCAAAAAATTCCTACCTGGGTAGATGAGGCCCCAGAGGAACCCGAAGATTTGCTCTGTCAGTATAAATGAAATGAACAAGCCACAATCAATAAGACACCCTCAAAACTATGAATCAATCAAATTTCTCTAGCTCCTAAGTGAAATTTAAGTACCCTTTTTTATGATAGGTTTATCTAGCCCCCACTGCTAAAATATAGGGTCTATAGATGAATTAATCCTCTAACACAAATATAGCCAGCAGGTAGGTTAGCTATTTATAGTGTAAATGCAAAAAAATTTACAAGAACATTTGAATGAATTGCTAAATAAGTAAACAAACGGTAGATGCTTATACGGATATGGGTTCAACGTCAATTTGGACAAGTTGTCCACCCATTCAAGGATGGTGTTGTTAATGCTATTTGATTTCTTCCCTGGAGTTTAAAATCTATTATGCAGGCCCCTAACTGTGTAATTTCTAATACTAACAAATCTGACCAACACATCCATAAATTCTCCTTTGATGCAAAAAGCACTTTCAAGTGATAAGTCATGAATGGCATCAACAATGGGAGAGTATGACTTGCATATTGGGGTCCTTTTGCACAGTAAAATCTCCCTTTCAATAATAAATCCTGTAAATTTTAACAGGTACAAGCAAGCATATCTCAGAGAAAGGAACCATTTGGGTGCAGCGGTGCATTAGGTGAAATCCAATACTAATATATAAAGGCAACCAAATAAACAACCAGGCCTTGAAAATGGTAGGAATAGGAAGACCTGATAAAGTAAAATAATCATCCATGATTTCTATAAAAACCAATTGTAGAACAAAACTACCTTGCTGAGCATGACAACAAGAAAGCCATCTTCGGAAACCTTGTTCTCCGCCAATGTACTTTCATCTTTCAGTACCTTCCCATCGTGAATCAATAACTGCTGCCCACAAGGATAGTTGTCCTTTCCTTGTATAGTTTCAATGTTTTTCTTAACTGCCATGACCTTCGGAAAAATGAACTTAGAATTCATTATTCATATAAGTTTTCACAATAAGTTGATTTGATCACAATTACAAGCACTACTATTTCAGATATTATGTGTGCTGCAATTTATGATTAAGTACAGGTAATATAAATACTAATAAAAATAACAAAAGTTTTCACAGCATAACACAGAAAAGTATCTCCTTCATTTTATATTATTTATTTGTATTTCTTAACTTTAATGTGGATATATATATACATACTATTTCATTAACTGTAGTTCCGTAACAGTGAATCACTCTACTCTAGTAGAGCTAAATTATAAGTCTAATATGAATCGTTGGTTGTAACATCTAACAGTTCAAGTTAAACGGAGGAGCAAAAATCTATATTATATATATATATATACATATATAAATATATATAAAGAGTCATAGAAAAGGACCTTACAAAACTGGTCACTTCTACATTTATTGCAAAATATTGGATATGCTACCACAGGGAGGTCCCTTCTTCTATTAATCTAAGCAGAGTTCTGCTTGTAGTAGTGGGACGCGTTCCAGCCATGCAAATTATACATAGTAACCAATCTACTGCAATGAGAAAACTACTCGTTTGGCTCTATACTCTGAAAAACAAGCTGAGACCTCTCTGGCTTTCACTTTCACCCCAATCCATCCTGTTAAAGCCTCACGAACCCATGTTATATCCAAGCGTCGGAAACCAGAACACCATAGAACAGCCAAATTGGATTTCATCCCCCTCAATTAGTCAATTTACGGCCAATTAAACAATAATAATAATGCCCATGAGATGCATTCATGCAACACCACCAACCATGAAAAATCAAATCATGCGAACAGAAAAACAAAACAAGAAAATGTACGAGGAAAATGGGATAGGTTTATTGGAGAATAAGATAAGAGCTGAAAAGAAAAAACTCACGGTATCGATCTGCTGAACCATAATTTCGAAGTGACTGCCTTTGAGGGTCTTGACGGTGAGCTTCATATCAGCGAATTGGGGACGGAGGGTGAAACAAAACCCTAAGGAGACGCTTTCACGGATCCAAGGAGAGAGCGGGGAGGGGGAGCGCTCTGGCCGGGTGGGTGATGTTTTGCAGGAAACGTGGAGGTATTTATAGGTAGTGCCCTTCACGTGCGCTCCACGTTGATTAATTATGTATTTCATACATTTCATTTCATAAAATGTGATATTGTATTGTATGTGACTGAAGTCAAGGAAAAAGAAATAATATTAATAAATGAAATTCACTCGTCAATTTGATTTTTTTATTTTTTATATCTAATTATTTATAAGTATTTCTATGAAAATTATAAATATAGTAAGGGTTACATAGTACAAAAAAATAAATAATATGTGCATAATATATATATATATATATAAACACCGTTTAAATAAAAAATAGACAGATTTATCTAACTAAAATATTTTCTTGCATATTTCTTATAGAAATTTATTTTTTTATTTTAAAAAAAATCAAAAAGTTTATATAATATTTTTGAGTGTATTAAAAAGAATAATTATTTCGTATAATTATTAAATTATATATAAAACTTACTTTCATACACATTTATTAGAATTTTTATTTTTATTTTATATTAAAGTATAAAAATTATTATTAAATAAATAAATAATGTATAAAATATAATGAGTGATTAAATAAATTTAATGTGAAATTTATTTACATAAAAAAAATAAATAAATCATTAAATCTAAGTTAACACCATAAGAAAACTCAGGCCGCCACGTATCATAATCACGCATACATTGATACACGTTAGAAACAGGAAAAAAATAAAAATAAAAAGCCCGCAAAATAATAATCAATTTCATTAAATCTTGAAAATATTAATCGCAAAATAAAGACATTGTCAAACTTCCTCTGCCCGCGAGTTTGACTGTGTGGACGACACTGAGACGAGGCAGGTAGATTTTAAACAGTAGAGGGGTATCATTGTACGTTTGCACCTAAGATATAACGGTCCATAACGGCCCAACCTCGAGCGGTCCAGGCCCAGAGCAGAACGAAAACGCCCGGCCCGATACACACGCGACACATACAAACAAACACACGCACAGTGATCGAGTGTGAGGGGGAGGGAAACGCATTCAGCATCGATTCGTGGTAAGGTAATCTTCAATTGTTCTGTACTGTGGACTGTAGTTTCTGGTTTCTACTAGCTGGCTTATGCCAATTCAGTGAGACAGGGTTGCGTAGATAGATGGATTGTTCAACTTCAAGATAGATGGTTTAGGTTTGAAATTTCTGTTTCTAATTCTTACCTAATCTAATGTTCTTATTATAGGTGTATGTATCGTTTTGAGCTATATTGGGTTCCTACTTTGGTTTTGTTCATATCAGTCCAGAGCTATACTTTGAAACTGAATCAAAATTGAGACTTCCCACCCTTCGTGGTATTTGGTGTTTCATTTTCATATTTGGGGTCCTGTTTTGAAATTCGTCTTTGCTGGGCATGGCTATCTGATACAAAGATCCGTTAAGATTTCAGCCATTAGCTATGACCTAGGCTGCATCTCCATCCTCTTCTTAATTCCTTATTAATGTGCTTGCTGTGGACATGTTTGTTGGGTGTTTTGAATTCCAGACATCCTGATGTTGAATTTATTTGTTTTGTTTGTTGGGTGTTTTTAGATATCTTTTGGAATACCGAAAATAGAAAATTAAAAATAATAAAAACTTCTTTTCATTTTTAAGTTCGAATAAAAATAGTATTATGTTGTTTTCAATTTTATGTTTTATATATTTGAAAACAATTATTATATTTTGAAAACGAAAACAGAAAACAATCAAAACAAACATGCCCTAAAATAGCTATCAAATCTAGGATTCAGCACACGTCAAGGCACCGTGATTTTACTCAAATACTTGTGATTATATTTTTATAGCTATCTTTTCTTGTATTATTATTATTATTATGTTGTTGTTGTTGTTGTTTTAAATAGAAAATAATTTGATTCCTTAAAACGAACATCAGATTTTAGAGATAAGCCGAACAATAGGAAAAATGTCCAACGTAGCTTTCCAAACACCGTCTTTGCTCAAGACACGGTGTTACGTTTTTAAAGTGGGCACAGTCACAGCCACAGCTGGCCTTCTGCAGTATCGTGCATGTCCTCCTCTCATGCCTCGGAGCCTGAGCATTGGCAATAACATGGCAATAGGAGTCAAGTCTAGAAGGCCTGTTCCACTACGTTGCTTGTCGGGTAAATTAGTTCTCTACTTTGCTATATATCTACTCTTCTTTTCTTACCTGCTGGATATTCAGGTCTCATTCTGGATTCTGCTTACTTTTCTACTCAATGGTTTCATGTCCTAATTGTTGATGATGGCCGAAAGCGGCAAGGCCTGTTTTCTTTTTTAATTTGCGATGGATGTACTGCTTCAGTTCATTTATCCAGTTTTGCTAGCACTGCCTCAATTTGATGGTCAAGTTGCTTGAATGCATAATAAATTAACAATGGGATGGAGCTGGGCTTTCATATGTTTTTATTCAATATTTAGATGACACACAGCATTGAAGTCAAATTTAGAAAGACAAACCCACCAACTAAATTTGAGAGGAGTAACGTTTTAAAAAAATAAATATGACAATGACCCACCTAATTACTTCAAACTTATATTACAATGACCCACCCCATTATTCCCCTTTCTCATTTACTCCAAATTCCAAGCTTTCTTGGTTTTTTTATTAAATCAAACCAAATGAATAAGTTTTAATCCCAATAAAATGAATTCATTTATATGAACCGAAATAAATAGAAAGCTTATATTTGATTTAAAATACGGATGCATCTCTTCCAAACATTCTTATCCGTCACCATGTTTTGGCTTTCCTTTTAATTTTATACCTCGTTGAATGTCAATCTTCTCCACCCTTCTAATATATGCATTTATTGACCTACATCTTAAATGGAAAAATCCAGCTAATAAGTTCAAGTGGAGATACTCAAACAACAAGATGAATATTTTCATTTTGAATTTTAGCAATCATTTTATTATTACACATCAATCGTAACATTTGCATATCAGAGACATTAAGCTTTTGTATATGTTAACATTCCATTTTATATAGTAAAGAAGATTTTACAACCGTCTTTTAATACAAGGACATTCGGCATATTATAATAATACAAAACTCCTTCACGCTTCTTCACTTAAGCCATTCGGCATTAATCCTTTTATATGTTAGTCATCGAGTGCAATAACATTTTTCTCGGTATTGTTTACTAAACTTACATTTTATATATTCCGTCTTTGATGTGGTTAATCTAAAACTTTGAGCCTCCGGAGTTTGCTCATTCTTGGTTTCTTTACCTCTTGTAATTTTTTTAACCAGATTCCTCCTTACCTTGACTGTCTTCTCATCTTCAAGAGTCTTGTGGATTCTTCTCTTACATTAATCCTGTATCCTTAACCACTTTCCGTTTATTTGGTGCCTTTTCTTTTTTATTTTTTTAATTATGAATTTTTTGCATCACTTAGTGGGTTTAAATTTAATGGTTGAACTATAGAGGGCTAAGGAAAATGTTTGGGGTTTCTTGTCCAAAAGTGCACCCCGTAAAGGTATAAAATATTTAGTGCAGATTCTAATGGCGTGGGACTATTCAACATAAGAGGATTGAATTTTTTTTGCTCAATTTGTTTTTGTTTTTATTTGGTTTTTGTATCACTTTCTTCATTTGAAACGATAAAATGACGATACTAGAAGTCTCTTCTGATCATGCAGCATTAACTCCAGAGCTTAAGACAACCTTGGATAAAGTTGTGACATCACATAAAGTGATCCTGTTTATGAAAGGAACAAAAGATTTCCCACAATGTGGATTTTCAAACACTGTGGTGCAGATACTCAAGTCACTTAATGTGCCCTTTGAAACCATGAACATACTAGAAAATGAACTATTGCGCCAGGGCTTGAAGGAGTACTCCAGCTGGCCTACTTTTCCGCAACTTTACATTAATGGCGAGTTCTTTGGTGGCTGTGACATCACACTCGGTCAGTTTTTATTTTTCCTTTGCTGATTGGCCAAGAGATTTTCTCTGGCTGTGGTTTCTTAGACTGCATAATTGCATCAACAGCTATATTAATGCAAGACCACTAGAACAAAGTGGGTGGAGGTTGAATCAAATGTTTTAAACCAATTATTTGTGCTCAAGTAGAGAATACTAATTGCCCACCTGTGATGCGTGTGCCCATTTGTTTTTTTTTTTTTTTTAAATTTGTTTTATGATACAATGTTGTAGGCTTGACAATTTTGTAAAAGAACTGTTTGTGACTGGTTTGGTATCCCTCGGAAAAGGGTCTGCTTTAAGTTGTAGCAAAAAGGGGGTTTGGTGAAAAAACACCAAAAGGTATGCTCTAGGGTGGCGTGTGTACACACACACATATATAATAGCAGTTTCACAACATAGTGGAAGGGGTTATTGCAGCTATTTGCAACCAAGGATTTGTGCGCAATTAGAGAACATATATAGGCAGCTTTAGGATTTCACTGACCTTGTTTTTTGAGGCATTCATAAATCTATTTGCTATCATCAGCTCTAGTACAATATTCCGGTCTTGACTTGATTTGGAATAGGCTGTTAAAACGTTCTGCTTTCCCTTGTTTTTAACTTTGGCAGCCAGTTGCTCTTTCTTCTCTACTGTCTGCTTGGCCTTATTATTTTTCATGTCCTCTTTAAATGTTTCATAAGGTTTAATTGCTAAAACAAATTTTGCTGCAGAGGCGTATCAGAGTGGGCAATTGCAGGAGCTCCTAGAGAAGGCGATATGTAGCTAACAAGTTTTGCTTTCCAGTATGTGGCCAATTGGATATAGGTGCATTTGACGAAGAAATAGGTGCATCTATTGAAAAAATAAAAAAATTTAAAAAAGCTCCACCGCCCCCCCCCCCCCCCCAAAAAAAAAAAAAAAAAAAAAAAAGTTGTATATTGGCTTATATGTTGATGGATTGGAATGGTGAATGTCCGTAAATGATGACTATTGTAGACATGTATTATTTTCTCTATTTTCCATGGCTGTCATAACTCTCATTTCCATACATTCCTCAGACCATTTTATGCATGGCACAACTTTGTGTCATGTGGCCTCAACATTTCTTATATGTTTTTATATATTTAAAAACAATCCAACTCTATGAGTATATCAGTTTGATTATGGGGAGCTATCTCATCAAAACATTTGAAAAATAGGTTTGAAAACGTAGTTAGGACTCAGTTTATAATTTTTTGCAAAGGAAAATACAATATTTTACAATGTCATCGCTTGCCAGTAATCCTATACAATCATTTTCCAACTAATCTGAACTTATTATGGTAGAAAAAATAAAGTATTTGCCAAACAACAAAGGTGCCACTAGCCACAAGCATTTGTTAGCAAACTATTCATTGTTTTAGTCATTGTTTTTTTGATTGATTTTTTTGTCAAATATGTATTTCTTATAAATAAATATAAACTATAAAATAAAAATATATATCAAAATACTCAAGTATTTATAAACTATAGTTTTCATGCATTTGAGATATTACTCAGTATAAGTTATAATTCTCCAGTCCCGCTCCGGTGGGGAAGAAAAGAAAAATGGGCACGACAGCAGCAGCAACGGTCAACCTCCTCCTCTCCTCCTCCACCACACCCGCTTATAATTACTACCACTCTTTTACGACGACGCCATCTTCTTCGTCATCTCCATCCTCCCCCAGGTTGGTTCCCTCCCAAATCGCCTTATCAAGTCCATTCCTCCGCCGCCAGAAGCTTCTGCGACTGTCTGGTCATGGTCGCGGTCCTCCTCCTGGTCCTTCCTCCTGCACACCCCAACCCCATTATTACGCCGCTGCGCTGAATTCGGGGTCTCCGTGGGACGACAAGCCGTACGAGGTTCTTCCAACTGGGGAGAGAGCGTACCTGGATGAGCAAGATGTGGTCGCGTTTCTTGAGGTCGCTGCCGGCTCTCCCACCCACCGCTTGAAGTTGGTGCCTCTCGATCCCGCTTCTTACAATCCCGCTGCATATCTTTGGTTAGTGATTAACCCTTGCTCTCTCCCCTCTCTCTCTCTCTCTCTCTGCAATTCTATTTCTACCGTCTTGTCTGTCAGTTTATATATATATATATATATATATAGCTATGATTACTCTGTGATGTGTCCTTCCCTTTGCTCACCCATCAGTCATCACTGATTTTGAGTAATAGTCAAAGCTATGAGTGATTACTGTAATTTCATAATTGGGTTTGGTTTGGTTTGGTTCAACATTGGATTTTTGTTCTTTGCCCCCCTTTCTTTTTGGGTGTTTTGTTCAGCAAAAAAATTGATGATATTCCAGAGGAAAGGCGGCATCGTCTGTTGCACTTGCTGAATCCCAGGTAGTTTCTTCTCATTCGTTCTCACTACTTGTCCACACCCAACATCTTTTTTAAGTTCTAATTTCATGCCACAGTACGGTGGTTTAACCACCCCCCCCTGTGTGTGTATGTGTGTTCGTTTCATCTTATTTTAGTCTTTTTGGTTCTATGCAGACTTATATCAAAACTTTGGAATATAGCTGGAACGCAATATAATGACGCCAAGTTACGGAAGCCAAGTGCACCCAACCTGCTCTCTTGTGAAGACAGTGCAATGTCACTTGAATTTTGGAACTGTCGAAAGAGTGAAGGTAATGTGTACTAAGCTATCCTTGTTCTCCTCATTTTTTTAATTGAGTTTGGCGGGAATGCATAAATAGACTAGGGGTTTCTTCATCCATTTATTTATCCTATATTCTTACTTGCTTGATATATTGTGTGTATGTTGGGGCTAGGGCTAGGAAATCAATGTCAAAATCTATAGCTACCTCTATTTTCTAATGATATGTGGACTGTGCACCATGGCACAGACAAACAATTACGGACACTGTAGATCGAATAACATGAAGGCCAGTATTAGTTGAGACAAAGCAATTAGCAAATATACACTGTCACATATATAAATAAAGATTTTAAACACTTAATATATATAACCAGAAAAGCAGCAGGCATAGTGCGCGCGCTTCATATCCCTGCCCTGGTTTACCATTATTCAGAGCACTCTCCTCTTCCAACATTATTCATGGAGAGAGGAAATTAAATGGAAAGGCTACATGGTATAAAATATAGGTGCTAATCATTGGGTGCCTAACACCCTATGTGTCAGCCAAAGAAATGCCATCTCAATTAATGATTTTCTGTTTTTTTTTTCTTTCAATCAAAACTACATTGTTTTGTTTTGGTCTGTAAAATGTTAGCTACGTGCTTATCTTTATCCCTAATATATTGACCAGTGAATGGTACGGATTACAAAGAATGTTGAAATATAAACTGGATTTGTGTGTGTTGAAACACAGTAGTGCAACTTGGAGGTTTGGAAAGTGTATGGGGAAAATTATTTAACTTAATTATCACTATTTCGGTTGTGGATGCATTCTTCTTTTGACTGTGAATTGTTTTAAGGATAGGTTTCTAAGTTTGGCTAGTATAAATAAATCCCATAAGGTGACTGCCTTTCCTAAACTACAGTTTTCATGTTGAACCGAAGGCAACATGTGCCTTGCGTTTTCTGTAGCCTTCAAATTTTCACTTATAGTTTTTAGTTATAAGGCTACGTGGCTAATGTTTTTTGTATTTTACAACTTTTTTACTTGCATACGCTTGGAAGTATTTATTATTGGTTATTTGTGATTTTCGCTTTGTCTGTATCTCTTTAATTATTTCTGCAAGTATTGTAACATTGGTTTTGGGCATTGAAATATAGGACCAACATCCATTGCTTGGAAAAATTTCTTCAAGAAGGTAATGCCTCTGCTCTTTTAGAGAAGTCATTATGCCACAAATTATTTTTTACTCGTATCAATGTGCTACCAGTCTGACATCAACGTCAAAATTATCATCATCATTATTACTTTTTGTGGCTTAGGCTTTATTCAGTTGCAAGAGTGGGAAGACTTATGGGAGATTCATCAGTAGGAACCTGTTCCCAGTTTATGAATATTTTCAATTGTTTGAACCCATTATAGGCTGTTTAGTTGAACTGATGCCTATTTGCCCACGAGTTTATTATATGGCTAAGGATTTTTCTTTTAAAATTCTAAGGTGGATCAGTTCTTGGCCGGTTTGCAAATTCATCTAGTCCATTATATTTTGAGGTGAAACAACTTAAGGAAGTTATGGCAACAGAAGAGCCTTGTGATCTGGCATACGAGTTTGGAGATGGACTCCTTGATCTGCAGGAATACCCTTCAGGATTCCCAAAACCAGGTAGGTTCACTCTTCAACATTGCATCTTAACCAGGAGTCCAATGTGAGGCAAACAACATCAGTTCCAAATCAATGTAAAAATCTGGGAGTTATATACTGTCTGCGTAATTTTAGAAACATTTTTGTCCTGCTTTTTAGTTGTTGTATGTGCATTACTCTTTCCCGTGGAAGTTATTTTTGAACTAAAAAGCTTTTAGTTCAAAGATACTAATAGTCCAACAAAACCAAATTTTCTTTTAAAAAAAAAAAAAAGCTGTTCCCCCTGTCGTTTGGTAGGGAGTGTTATTATTTGAGCATGTCCATTCTATATATACGCCCCAGTCCAATATAGTTAGAAGTTACTGGTGAATGCCCAGTTGTGTTTGTTTCTATCCTGCCTTCCTAATTAATCTCAATTGTTTTAAACATTTGCAGAAGAACATCCATGGCCTTTCAATGATCAGGTGGTGGTGTACGTTCGGTGTGTCGGGCAAGGAGTGCTGGTAGGGCAAGCGTGGCAAGAAGGCAGGGCATTGGAACAAGTGCCACAGAAGTTATGCGGCGACATACTAATGGTGAAAGATTATCTTGCTGTCGGCCAAAACTGATGAGACAAGCCGTCGGCGTACACTTTGCTTGTGGTGTTTGTGTCTACATTTTAGTCTTGTGTATAATATAAATAATAATGGTGTTTGTTTTGCTGCTTGCTGACTTTGTTTCCATTCCTGTAGGATAGGCTTGAGTTCCCTCCGCCCCACTTTTATGCCAGGGACTTCGCCAGCCCATTCTTCCCAACCCCTTCTCCTCTCCCTTTTTGTGCTTCTGCTTCTTCATTGTTTCGGGCCTCAAAAACTCACCCTCCATGAAGTCACGAGAACTAAATGTCTTTGCGAGCTTCATTTTGATTCCCCCATTTTGATCATAACATGTTTAGTACGAACAAAATTCATTTTGATTCTCACATTTTGATTACTTCAGTCTGCACGCATAAATATTTCCTTGTCGATGAGAATTAATTTTTAACAACCTTGATGACGACGAGAATTTTGACGCACACTTGCTCGTCAATACAACCCTTGAAGACCCTCTCGAATTCGCCCAACACAACATCCGTCCTCTAATAAATACGTGATTGCCATTCTTAGCTTCAACGTCGAGCTACCTCGATGATACATCATTCATCAAAGGAGGCCCTAAAAATGGAATACATCAGTGAGTTGCCTTTTATTTATAATTCTAAATATTAACTCTTCTTACGATTCAGGATCTCTCTCTCTCTCTCTCTCTCTCTCCCTCTATGTTAATGTCACGGTTGTTTTGTTATGTTGTCGAATTGATGTTTGGGGGTTTAAATATAATTCACTCCCCTAGCTCATGTCCTGTTCGTTCGATTACATTCTTCTTTTCTTCATTTTCAGTGTTTCCAAATTTTAAATGTGAGGTAAGGTTAGTAACGTATTTCTCATCAATAAAACTGAAATAGAAGGGGATACTGTAAATGGATTATTTTGCACCACTAATATGGCCCGTTTTGATCGCTTTCTGTTGCCTCTTTTGCGCAAAACCATGAAATAGAACCCAAATTTGGCCTCTGACTCTACAATCAGCAACTCGCAAACTTAATGCACAAGAACAGGTACACATCCTCAATCGGAATTGTTTTTTTGCTCTTTTTTTTAAAAAATTACTTATTCATTCACACAAATAATAATAGAATACTCGTTCGAGAAATGTCCAATACCACAAATCAAATGACGGGAATCTATTAATTCAATTCAATAGAGAACTCTAGCTTTGAATTATGGATCCATGGAATTTGAAAAGGGGAATGACTTGCTCTACACAATCATTAAAAATTACTACATATCTAGTCATTTTGAAATCATTTTTTTTGAACGGCCGCGTGAGTTAATGAAACGACAATCACATAGGGTTTCAATGCATAGCCAAACAAACACTAAAAGTTGTTTTTTTCTTTTCCACGTAATTTTGTTCATATTAATCCCCCGCAGCCTGCAGCCTTCCGATGATCAAGGTTGCTCAATTTTCATCCAATAAGAAGAAGAAGAAGAATACCTTGAGAGTCATATGTAATAAACGAATACCTGAAACTGAAATGAAAAATAGCTGGCAGCCCCCCTTCACCACGTACGTATCCTCAAAATGACCCCGTCTCGTACTGAAAAACTCTGCATACAGACCAGAAAGGCACAAATATGTTTTGGGAGATTCTTTGGATTACAATTGCTTTGAAGAGCCTGCCTGAATATTAAAGCATCAAAATCAGTTATGCGACTACTTGTTGGATGGAAGTTATGAGCAAAGGGGAAGCATGATGTTGCTTATGATGGCAGTTCCAATAGCAATCATGATCAATGGTGCCTACTATTTGTTCACTTGGTAACAGACTTATGAGATGCCATGATACCCAGGGTAATCTAAGGATGACATGTTATGATGCCCCTTGCTTCTTCGTTGCCTAATCTGGATTTCATGTGATGTTATGCCACGTCATCGAGAGGATGTGGGGCAAATGGCAATATCATGGAAACAAAAGGAAACAGACTCCACTACAAAAAACTCACATGCACCGATTATGGGGTAAATGTAAGAGACCCTGAAGGCCCTATTTAATTGTCCTGCCTTCCTTTCATGCTTCCAGCAAATGCATAATATCTAGTTAGTATAACATGGTTGGCATGGTAAAAAGTCCAATACACCACTAAGTGCATTAATTCACATGAACATAGATGCTAAATGCGGATGACTTGATGGAATGGATGCATGCCACAGCTGCATGATGCATCCTAACATTTAGTGCTTGAATTGCTTGGAACATAAGGAACAGAGTACATCCCTTCCAGCTACTGGTAGGTCAAATGCGTTGGAGTTCCATTGTTGCCCGGGGCAGCAGAAAAATGGCCAGCGTCTTTCCTTTTCCCGAATGGATTCTTCGAATATGTTCCCAGAAGTCAAGGAAGCCAACAAATACTATCACGAGGAGTAATAAATAGAAAATTGAAACAAATGACAACGGACATAATAAATAATATTTGGATAAACAAAGCAAAATCTCAACTTCGATTACGTTTTAACATGACGAACACAAGATGTTATGAAAAATCTACGCTCTGAATATCATAAATTGTTAATCCAAATCTTTTCAAAATGCAGAGGAAGAAGCGCACAGAATTGCACACATTGAATGCTTATCTTATATTATAAATGGTAAATCATTTATAGAAAAAGATGCATACAATAGTGCAACTTAGTCAAACAAAAGCTGACAAACAATAAATGACCAGAGTCATTAGAGCAATTTTTCCTTCAGGTAAAAAGATAATCATATCCATCCAAACTGAACGCACAATGGCTTCCAATTACAAATGGATTTCATCATTACACACACAAACAACTCACATGAACATTTTAATTGCAAGTCCCTGTGATATATTTAATTATTTTATAGGCAACAAAGAAATTCCTCCCGCATTAGTGGAGTTTTGAATAGGGCTATAAAGGAGTCAAGCCAAGCCGAGCATCAGCATGATCAAACTCGGATTTAGTGTTTGTTCCTTAATTTAACAAAAATAAAAAGTAAACAAGCATAGCCTAATTATTTCTGAGCCGAGCATCGAGCTAGCTCAATTTATTAAGATATCGAGCTCTAAGTCATACTAAGCGTTAAAACCTAATTTAAACTTAACTTATATTTTGAGTCACTAATATGAAAATTTTATGCTAATTTGAAATAGGATTACTCTTAAAAGGACGAGAAAACTTGAAAATATAATATTAAAAAAGTAGTATTGTTGGAAAGATTATATCTCAATCACTTTAAGTATTTATTTTTTGAAAAATTTAATTTAATTTAATTACTAATATATATAAATATAAGAGTATAAATGTAAATAAATAAAAATACTTATAGAGCAAAGTTAGTTCACAAGCTCAACGAGCTAAGCTAAGGTATGTTCAAGCTTGGCTCATTTTGATTTCAAGCATGTCCATTAACTTAATGAATGAACCATATTTAAATGAGCCGAGCCAAATAAAGCTCTTTTTTAGCTGAATGTCAGGCGGCTAGGTTCATTTACAACCCTACTTTAACGAGACCTTGCAAGTCAATAGATGCATAACAGGGTATGAATTAGCTGTGAAAATAGAGATCCTAGTAATTTGTATTTTAGTTCAAAAGATATAGAATACAATCTTTAAAAAATTGGAGAATAGCTCAAAAAACACCTAATGACATCATACAAACAGGAAAAGGATATTGTATTCGCATGCCAACAGAGCCAGAACTAGGGATGACAGCACCTTGCAAGCTATGGTGCACATTTGTAGCACTGTTCACATCCTGCATCAGTCAGGATAATAAGAAAGATAAGGCTGTGTTAAAAATAGAAAATATGATCTTGAAGTAATGAGATTTTAAAAATCATACAAAAACATCATGCATATAAATACTTAAATTGAACGTAAAAAACCTACCTCAAACTCAATGAAACAAACTGTATGCCTTTCCTGTCTCAGGACCTTCATTTGCTTGTAACCAGGCTGTCTGCATGACAATAAATATGCAATGAAACTAAATATTCCATCATATAATAACCATTTAAAAGGAAATACATTGAGAATGAAATAGTTCTTAAATTAGAGGAGGTTTTCAATTCATACGCGCAGAAAATTCCCTTCAATTCTTCTTCATTTATGTTCTCTCCAAGATTCCCAATGAAAAGGGTATTGCAAGGAGGGTTATCTTTTGTATTCTGCAGGTTTAAAAAAAATAACAAAGAGAAAAATAATTTGTGCTATACAGTGAGGTGATTCACAAGAGCATTATTAAAATGAGTCATAAAAGAAAGAAAATACAATAATTCCATCACAGAAGGACTTCATATCTTGTGTGTGAATTTCATAATTAAGGGGCCAATTGACTATTGGCCTAATTCCCCTTTAATCTCCCACTTATTCACAAACTGAACACATGGAATGCACCTCTTCGCACTAGCGACTAGCTTGTGTACTATTTTGAACCACGTGCATTTGTTTTCCAACTCTTTTGGATGACTCCATTTAGCCAAGCATGTTTAGCATTTTACATGTGAAGTTGTATCTTTCTGAGATATGCACAAGCTGAAACATGTAAATGCTTAAACACGTTAACCTCATAGGAGATATCCAAAATTGTTGGGAAATTATATTAGACTAGGTACAACATGGAAACAAAGCAACAAACTTACGAAACCAAACATTATAGGTATACTAGCATTGTAGTCAGTTTTTTTATCAGAATAGCCAGTACTATAATACCCCATAAAACTCCCATAAAATTTATGTAAAGCTCTATGTACCCTTATAATTAGGGTAGTATTGGAATATCTAAAATAGGTAAAATGCACAAGGCACCATAAATTAGCATTTTCCATATGTATGTATGTATATATGAATGAAAAGACACAAAAGAATAGGAAAATGAACAAACGGGTGTATGAGATAGATAAAAAATCTGCCCATTATATTCATGGAACTAGGAAAAAAATTCATATTAGGCCTTTATGCAGAAAAAAGAAAAAAAAACAAGGTTAATAAATAAGAAATCAGAGTCAATGGTCCTATATATTAATAAACTGATACCAAAATTGGTATGACTCACAGCCCACCCAAATTGGTACATAACAATGTCAATCTCAACTGAAGCATTGGGTTGTGCAGAGCATTTAGCATAATTTAACACGCACACAAGAAAACTACGCGTACCACAATCAAGTTTCAAGACAAATAACTTGACATTGAAGAATTCTAGGTATCCCAGAATGTAAGGAAAACATGCTAACGGAGAAATGAGATGTTTAGTAATAGCAGATGCAACACAGATATTATACACAAGTAAAAGAATACTGGCTTCCTGGTGTCACCTGAACAGGGACATAACTACTGGGAGCTGGAGCAGGAGGGGCAGACATCTGTACTGGAGGTACCGGGTAACCTCCGTATGGATCATATGGAGGAGGCGGTGGAGCCATATACCTAATCCGTATAAAAATTAATTGAAATAAAAACAAAGAAAGTTAATTTAGCATACATGTGTAGTGCAGTTGTATTCTTGACAAATGGGTTTATATACAAGTGGATTACAGTTCAAACGAGGACGCTGCTTACCCATGTGGTCCCCAAACAGGGCCTGGGTGAGGGTGGAAAGGAGAAGGACTAGAATAACCATTGTGTGTATAGTCACCTCCTGTTCTCATGCGTTTACTTTGATCATAAGGGCTTGAATCCGCCACAATTCCTTCAGATCAACCAAACAAACAAAAAACGGAAACGATAATTTAGGTTGTCTCTGTAATATATATATATATATATATATTCAGCTAACAAGTGATTGGAAAGCAAAGGCTGACCCCTTTTAACAAAAAGATTTTTCTTAGCCATCTCTGTATGCAACACTGACTTTGATTCGGCATCGAAGACCATGTCCTAAAATTTCAAAAGCAAGAGCACCAATGTCATGTTTGATTTGAGGTTTTGGGGTATATTATGAGGGTGGTGGTGGTAGCGGTGGAAGGGAGTGAGGTGAGACCTGGAGGGCATCTTTCGCAGCAAGAGCAAGGTGACCGGCGGAGAAGAGGGCGAAGCCCATTGGATGTTCGCCCTTGAAGTTGACCTGGGAAGCCTCGTAACCAGGCAACCATCTCAGCAGGTTCTGAAGCTCTCTCTCCTTCACGTCCTCCGGCAGACCAGTTATGAAGATCGTCCTAACCTAAACAAACCCCCAACAAACAAACAAAGTTATTGAGACTTGAGAGCATTAGCATTACTAATTAGCTACAGAAGAAGGAATACGTTAGGAAGATTTGATTGAAACCTCGTCGGTGGTGGGACGATTAGGGTTGTCGACGAGGATGGGGGGGTGGGTAGGGAGATGTGGCTGCGGCGGAGCGGTGACGGCCGGGGGAGGCGGCGGCGGAGGATGAGGAGCAGGTGGCCATTGAGCGTGGTGATAGGGGTGGATCCCGGTACCAGCCATGGCTGTCGTCGTGGATGCTGTTGGAACTGATCGATGCTTCTTGATACGCTGAATAAGTGGAATAATAGAAAACCCTACATTTTTTTTTATTTATTTACACTCCGATTTGTTATTAATTTACTGTCTGACCCACGACCCGACCGGTAGCTGTTTGTTTGGGTGCAAGACTGATTGAAGCCCCGTCCCCTACGGGTTTGGATTTGCTGTTGCCTGTTGCGATGATGACACACGTCAGCGAAACACCCCCAATCCGACGGCTTAATAACCATCCTTCCTCGCCCTGGTCCCTGGAGTGAGTGGGCGGCTATGGGCCGAGAGGCGGGCCTCCCTCCTCCCTCCAAGGTCCAATGCCTAGGGTTCGCATTCGATTTGAAGGCAGTAGATACAGCAAAGGTTCATGCATGAGTTTGTGAAACTATCTGTCCCCCCCCCCCTCTCTCTCTTCAGCTTTGGGGAAGCTAGAAGAAACCTAGGTCGCCACAGCAGCAGCAGCCATGGCGAGCACCAAAGTTCAGAGGATCATGACCCAACCTATTGTAAGCAGAGTCTCCCTTCTTCGTTTCTCTCCTTTTTTGAAGCCCTACCTAGTTCACTCCTGTTGTTTTATGTTATATTTTTGATATGTTGACTGATACACCTGGTGTGTGTGTGATTGCAGAATCTCATTTTTCGGTTCCTTCAGAGTGTGAGTGTTGTTATGTTCTTGTTCTATGACTCTCTACCATTTTTACTTCTTTTTTTCCTTTTCTAAAATATTTTTTGTTTGGTTTGCTATGATTATAATTGATGCGGAAAGCTCGCATTCAGATTTGGCTTTTCGAGCAAAGGGATGTGAGGATTGAAGGACGCATAATTGTACGCCCTTTTACCCACACACACACACACACACTTAATAAAGCGTGAAGTGGTGCTTTTATGTTTGTTTCGTTTATCTTGATTTCTGCTCTCTGGAAATGATCTCCTCATTTACTCGTACATAAATGATTCTTGACACTTTCTGTAGAGATTTTAACTTTGTTTTATTTCTGCACTAATCGACTTGTATACACGTTCCTCTTTCTTTTTTTTTTTTTTTTTTGTGAGCTGTAATTGTAAGCAATAAAGAGTTCAAGAAGTCGAGAGAGTGATCATTTATACATAGGCTTCTGGACCCCTTGATGTTAAAGCCTAAAAGCAAGAGCAGTTGGTGCCCCAACTTCTTGCCATCTGAAACCATAAACCTCTTTTAGGGCTGTGCTATCTCTCAGAGGATCCTAAATAAATTATTAGTTTTTGTCTATTGACTTCAGATGAAAATTTATATTGCATGTTTTTGTTGAGGCTATCATGTAAACGCCAGAGTCATACTTTTGTTTTGCCATGTTGGTACTTTACATCGCCACATTGCATCGTCAGACGTCAAATTGACAAGTCACCCATTGTTTCAACTGATCTGTCACAGCTGTGATCAGTCTTATCAGTTTTTCAGTTTTTTTGTTTTTAGGTTTTCCCTTCTCTGTTTTAACTAGAACCAAGTTTATTAGCTATACGGTTTTCCTTTCCACATTTCATCCGGAGTCAAATTAATTACCCATACGAACTGATATTATATACAACTAATTTTGCTGGTGAACAATTCTAGCCTCCCTAAGTTGTCGATTTCATTAGGAAATTTCTCCTGGTTGGAAGATTTAGCTGTAAGAAATATTTGCGTGATTTTCTGAAAGTTGCAGCTATAGAATCTAAGCAAATGGCTGAAAAGATTTGTTATTTGCATGCTCATTACCTTTCTTTACACAGTGGGATGTTTCTTCGCATTACTGGTTTGCTTTATTTTTCGATGCAGTCCAATCATTATTGAACTTCTATTCAAAACTAACAATGAATACATGAGATAGAACGAATCTTTTTGTGCTATATACGTAATTCAACTTCGCTTCACAATCAGTGATGCATGTGAGATATCTACTTTTTTTTTTTTTTTTTGCGTATTTACATTTTCAGTCATTCAGGGTTTTGATGAGTACATGAATTTGGTTTTGGATGACGCCGAGGAAGTGATAATAATAATTCACTGTTTCCCAATGCCTCAGTTTTAATAATAATAATAATTCACTGTTTTACTCCGTCTTGTTTTATTCATTTAGTTGCTCGGCTGTTGGTTTTGTAGGGAGAATTTTACTAAAAGGCGACAACATAACTCTGATGATGAACGCGTATGTAATGCTATTGAATGCACTTGCACTCTCATATGAATTTTTGCACTTAGCCATTTTAATGCCCATTTATTTGCAAGCAATTGGCCCGGGTTTCTGATTCCATCTCTTATGTTCTTGTACCCATTCCAGGGGGAACTGATGTCTGCGTGGTGGAGAATTAGAATGATGTTTTGCTCGGCCCTGCAGCTCTCCATCTGCCATGGCCCATGGATATACATATACCTCTTCAGATTCATATAGTAGTTCAAATCTCTGTTGTAGACGCATGTAATGCAGTTCCGCCATCCCAGTTTTTCACCTGGCATTGTCGGAAGTATTATAAATATGTGGTCTTGGTCTATCCTTTTGTACTATAATAGATATGAGCTCACTCAAAATGGTGTCTCTTGAAAATGCGTTCTCGTGATTGAGCACTGCACGGATGAAGACTTATGAAAGTGATGCGGGTTGAGAAAGATATGGACTCGTTAAAATCCTGAATCAAAATGGCGTTTTCCTGATATCTGGTTATCTCAAGAATTATGTTCATGTTTAATTCAGGAGCAATTCATAAACTCAGCTTCTGTGGCCAAATCGATGAATCAAAATTGATGGCCAAACCCAACCCAGAATACCCACTTCACGTAAGGGACAATACAGTAATGGCCAAAATGGTGCACTCAATATTCCAACGCCGCATCCGACGGTAGTTTATGTTAAAAGATACTCAATAAGGCAAAGAAATGTTGAATATTATTATTATTATTATGAGCTTTGGGGATGGGGGAAGGAAAAAGAGGAAAAAAAAACGCTACCCATCTCCCCAGTTTATTGCAGCTACCTTTGTAGCTGCTACGACATACAATTACAACAACAAAATTACTTCACGTGCGTAAGGTAATTGCCCTCACGAGGTGGTCACACAGCTTATATATACAGCAAGCGAAGCAATGCCGGACTTCCACGCACGCTTGTTTGCTGACACTGTTCACTACCACTATATATATATATAGAGAGAGAGAGAGAGAGACTATAGTACAATTCTTTATTCACTTCTTGGAAGCAAAACGCGTTCGTCGCCCAAGTCCTCCTATGGATTGGCTGGCTGGCTTAATAAGTGGCTATTAGCTATAGCTTGAGGAACACAAACTCATCAACGGCTTTTACCTCCCCGATTTTCTTCAAGGTCTTGCTGTCTGGTTCCTCATCCACACCGATTGCCATTATGGCCTTGGTCCCCCTGACAGTCCTCCCAACGCTCATAAAGCTGACATTCACATTGGAGTGGCCGAGTATGTTCCCAACCAGTCCAACGATGCCGGGCTGATCAACCTGACGGCACAATATGAGGTTGCCTTCGAGGCTGACATCCACGCTGAATGACCCCACACAGGTGAGGTGAGGGATGCCGTCTTTCACTTTCCCAACGATGCTAACCTCGCCACCCTCCAACAAGGCACTCGCGAATTTGGACCCTACGTTTGATATCATCACCTGGATGGCTTCCAAGGGGGGGCAGTCCAGGGACGAGTCGACCGCGGTGGTTATGCGCTCCTCGCTAATGCGGAGGCCCTTTTGCTTGGCTGCGAAATCGGCATTGACGAGGTTGATGAAGGTGTCGGATATGGGCTCGATGATGCCTTTGGTGATCATGGCCCGGATAAGCCTGGTATCCAGCGCATCCGGAGGACCACGAGCAGACCTGTAAACCACCTTCACAGATTTTATTCCGTCCCCTCCAGCCACCAACTGCACCGCAAGCCTTCCAAGCTTCTCTGCCAACAACACGAAGGGGGACAGCTCCGATAACACCTAACAATCCAAAAAAAGACAACAACAACAACAATGACGCTCCTCTACTGCCCTGCCCCAAATTAGCTCGCGCTAGAGATAAATATTAATTGATTGTTTTACCTCGGGAGGGACCATGGGAGCATTAACAGCAGTCGCAGAAAGTTCCCCATTTAAAGCTCCAACTACAGCCTCCGCAATTTCAATGGCAACACCTTCCTGCCGGCGACCGGTGATGCACGTGTTGATAAAAATTAAAACCCGCGATAACTAATTTGCTATAAAAGACAGAGACCCGCAGGTTTCCATTATATATGTGTATACACACGCGAGCGCGTACCTGCGCTTCCTTTGTGCTTGCTCCAAGATGAGGTGTGACAGTAACATTTTCGTGTTGAATTAGCTTGCTTCCCTGGGGCGGGGGTTCCTCCGCGAACACATCAAGTGCTGCCTGTTCCATATAAAACAGTCCCAAACAACATCAACCAAAAAATCATTCCAGTTACCAGTACCCGCCATCCATCAACCAAAAATCATTTGAAGCAGCAGGAGCTTAATTAGCTCCATCCAACACTAACACTAACACTTACATATGTTTACAATAATATATAAACAACCAACTAACTAAATAAGTAAACAAACAAAGTAACATTGTACGTAATATTAATTAATGATGCGTACCTGAGCAACCTTTCCACTGTCAAGGGCCCTCACAAGAGCATCTTCATCAATCACTCCACCTCTCGCAACATTAATGATGCGCACCCCCTTCTTGGCCTTGGCAAAAGTTTCGTCATTGAATACCTTCTTTGTGGTGGGAAGAAGTGGCATGTGCAGTGAAATGAAATCCGCCTTAGACACGGCGGAGTCAAAGGAGACGAGGTCCACCCCAATGGCACGGGCTCGGTCGGCAGGGGCGTAGGGATCATGGGCAATAACATGCATCCCCAGGCCTTTTGCACGCCTTGCAACTTCGGATCCAACCTTTCCAAACCCCATTACTGCTAGAGTCTTTCCAACAACGGAGACACCGATGTACTTGTTGCGTTGCCATTTTCCTGAACAAGCCACCCACACAGCAAGGCTTGGGTCAACAATTATCCCAATTCAAAACAATGACACCAACTATACATAATTTGTGGGTTTACAGCAAGTAAGTGTATGTGTATGTGTACGTGTGTGTGTGTGTGTGTGTGTGTGTGCCCCTGTAGTAGTGGACAGTAAAATTAGTTTGGACAGACATAATTATCTCAACTAATTGACTTCAAATACATATTCACCGACTCAGTGCATAAGAACTAACAGTGACATATTAACCCACTTTCTGCATACAAATTAATGTTTTATTAAGATAACCGATAATTATTTGGGATAGTAAAAAACGACAAATTAAGTAAAAAAATCACTTTTAAACCAAAGTTTAGCTAACATACGCGCGCGCGTCTGCCTGTGAGAGTAGTGGACCCCGCACACCGGCTTGAATGAATGTACATACACATCATCATCATTGATCCAGTGCCCAAGACGACAAACCAACCAGCATTATTTCAAAGCATTAATGCCGTAGTGCCGAAAAACGTGATTCCGTTTTTTTTTTTAAGTGTATCCCAGCTTAAAATCATGTTTAGTAAATTAATTCGAGGTTTAAATTTCGATTGAAACAAAGTATTACTGTTTTTAAATTCAAATACAAATTGTTTTTAATTTACTTATTTAATTTTCCCTTTCCTTACTTTATCGCCATATTTGTTTTTAAAATTTTCTTGAGGTCTGGTTTTGAAAAAATATTTTTAAAAACATATATTACAAATATATATATATAAAATTACAATAAAAAGCCATAAAATCAAAACACCAAAATAAAAATCTTTGTATATTTATATCATGTAATAGCTGTTTTTGGGATATATAAAATAAACAATTAAAAAAATCAAAAGAAAATTTTGATCGTAGGAAACCTTTAAATTTAAAATATTTTATTATTATTTTAAATTTTTTATACTAAAAAACAGAGCGAATAGTGAGAAAACAACACAAATAAGTGAATAGTGAGAGCGGGAAAAAAACCATTTATCATTCTTTAGATATATATATATATATATATATATATATAATTCGCCTGACACCACCACAACAAAAATAAAATATTTTTAGCAATCAATTAAAGCCATAACAATTTGCATGAATTTTATTGAAACCTACAATAAGCAGACATATGCAATGTATGACGGAAGGGGAACATATATATATATATATATATATATATATATATCATGGATTAATATAATATATATATATGTATGTATATATATAATAAGAAACAGATCAGCAAAATAAGTAACGGACGGGTAACATCTTTGATGGAAGGGAAGGGGAGGGGACTTGATTAACGTAATATTTAAGTAACAAGTTCGTAAATAAATAGAAGCAATATATATGTGTGTGTGTGTGTGTATATATATATATATATATAATTTAAACAACAAAGTGCCGAACTCCGAGCCAAAACACGAAACGAATAATTAATAACATTACCAGCTTTGATGGACGCATCGGCCTGGGCAACTTTCCGAGCCATTGAGGTGAGGAGAGCGATGGCGTGCTCGGCGGCGGCGATGGTGTTGGCGGTGGGGGCGTTGACGACGAGGCACCCGAACTCCGTTGCGGCCTGCAGATCCACATTGTCGATCCCCACCCCGGCGCGTCCCACCACCTTGAGCCTCCCCTTTGCCGCCTTGAACACCTCCCGCGTCACCTTCGTCCCGCTGCGCACGATCAGCGCGTCGCACCCCGCGATCCGTGACCGGAGCTCCTCCGGCGATAGCTCGTACGAGGCGTCCACGTCACCGAACGCCCGAAGCACCTCCAGGCCGGCGTCGCCCAATTTCTCTGAGACCAAGATCGTGTGCCGGCTGCGCAGGGAGGAGGATTCCGGCGGCGCGTGGGAGCGCGTGTTGGTAGAGACGTCGACGTTGGAGACGACGGCCGCCACTGAGTGGGCCCCCGCTGCGACGCGGAAGTTAGGAGGAGGGCGGGAGAAGGATGAGAGTCTGAGGGCGTTCGGGGCCGAAGCTGAGCCGAGGAAGGAAAGGCGCCGGAAATATCGAGGCGGCGGAGACATGGCGGGATTGAGCAGAGAAGGGAAGGTTGGGTTGGCGGAGGAAGCGGCGGCCATATTGTTTTGTTTTGTTTTTTTGTTCTTTGTTCTTTGCCCCTTTGGTGTTTGCTTAAAAGCTTGTGGGAGGGAATGATTGCTTTCCAACTTTTTGGGTGGTGGGTTTTATTAATGGCGTTTGATTCAGCTTTCGACGCTCACGCCTCACTTGCCCATCTCTCTCCCTCTCTTTTTTTTTTTTATTCTTTTTTGATATTAAAAAAAAAAAGAAATTAATAAATATAGTAGGCTTAAATTATGATAAATTAATATAATGTTATTGTAACCAAAAAAAACAAAAAACCAGTAATCAATTCAATGGCCATCCCCGCACTGGTTATTATTATTCGATCCTATCCGCTCCGCTACTATTAATGTAGATACTCGTTCTTTTTTTCATGGCAAATAGTCACATACTAGAGGCTGCTGACAATAAGTAAATCTAAAAAATAGTAGGAAGCAAAATTAGCATGTCATTAATTAATAGCCCAGGGCACGACACAACGTTTGTTTCTTAGCCCAGGGCACAACAAAACTACACACATATGTAACAGTTAATGAACAAGTTAACTTGAACTATAAAAACAAGTACAGTATAATTAAATTATTAACCAAATCAGCCAAGCTTGAGTTCTGAATATCACTGCTCATTTTGCATTTATGGTTTACTTTAACCCCAATTGGCTATTTAATTACTGGGCCGCTAATTAATTAGGTGTAGTTTATAAAAGAAACTCATTAATTCATGTTACATTTAGTAAAATACATAGGATAGGATTGGATCGATAAATTATTAAATTATTTACAATCATATTATAAATGATGACATTTGATAATGATTAATTAATATTATACGGTAATGTTTGGTGAGTAATCAGATTAATTAAGTAATACAATAAGATTTTACACTTTTTATTTGAAAAGCAAATAAATGGTTGCCTTTATAATTCTTATTATTTCACAGACTATCATACAACTTTAAAGAGTTTTTGCAAAGGAACACAACTACCATATCCCCTTCTTTATCCCAGGCGCCAAACCCATCACGCCAAAAGTGCATACTATTCTGGAATTGCAAAGTTTGGCATACTTCCATCCTTAACTATGGTGTGACTTATGAAGAGAACATCATTTAATGATGCGGTGGTAAGCACATTAATTTTGTCTACCACTAAGAGAACTAACTTATTTTTATCTCAACTATTTTTGTGGGAAAAAAAAAGTATCGAATTTTCTTGTGTTTAGCCAGATTCCCTTTATTATAATTTTGTGGTCAATTAGCATTCAATTTTTTTTTCTTTTGTATTGATTTGAATTTTTAAAATTTTGTCATTTCTTGTCAATCCTACGAAGGAGAACATGTAAAAGAATATAAGATTTCCATTTTGTTTAATAAATTTGAATAATTATGATAATACTTTAATAGCTTAGTTAATAGATTACTTTACATAGATCATTCTATTCGGATTAAAATATCAATTATATTTTCATGTTTATTTTATTTCTTTCATTCTTACATATTAAACATACTATATAAGAGTAAGGATGAATTAAAATTAAAAGCTAATTATATCATATTTAGTGTTCGTAAATACAATAGAATGAAATCAAATCTATTATAATTTACGGGTTTAAAAGAATAACTCATTACCTTAGAAATTATAGATATAACTTAAAATAAGTTACAGTTCATATATATATATATATATATACACACACACACACGCGGGGTTAAAAATGCAATGTTGTTTAAAAGATCCGTCATCCTTGCCTGCCCAAACTATTCCTTAGATTCTCCCTAGCTAGCTAGCTATCATATGATTGTCCTAAAAGACCTCCTCAAGCATGGCTTCTCCCAAGTCCTCACCAATTTCTCGCCCTACACTGCATATCACTTCCAACCTTGCGTTGTTGGTCGCATATTCAACCACACTATGACGCCGTCAATCATTCCTGTTCTGATTGCAGTTGTTGTGGCTCGTTCCAGATCAGCACCGCGCGCTACAACCCAACTCTGATCCTAATTTTACTTTAGCATATATAACAAACGATCTATATATAATTAATTTGAAGGTAGAATTAATAAAATGCATAAATTTGCTCAAAATATGTAGAGATTTGTTTTTTTATATTTAAAAAATAGTTGAAATTAATTATAAATGATCAAATTTAGTTTGATGCCTTTTTCAATTCTTTTATATATTTAATTATATAAAAAATTTAAAAATAAGAATAAAACCAATGATAAGTAAGTTTTTGGTTTAATTAGTTGGCCGTCAAAAAAAAAAAACAATTATTATATATGTTGGAATATGCATAGGCAGTGATATCGATCTAAACTATTGTAAATTAAAAGAGATTGAAATTAAAAAATGGATAGAGAATCGTTCATGTTGTGAAAAGCCAATAACTTGGTTTGTTTGAATGCATTTATTTTGTTTGAGCATCTAGACTACCGTGTTTTAGCATCTAGACTTGGTTTGATATGGATGTTAATTAACAATTGGCTGTTTTGTTATATTTAAACCAGTGGTGTTATATATTTGGATATATATAAAGCATAAAAACGAATCCAAATTTAATCTGAACCCCGATCTCTCTTCTTATGCATTCGAATCCAAAAGATTATTTATATGTAGTTTACCCGCATAATTAATATATATATTTGTCTTGGCAGCAAGGAACTAGGAAGGGCCTCTGATTGGTGCAAATATATATGATATCAGTCTGCAATATTTTTATTTAAATATTTTTATTTCTGTGGTGGACAAGTGAAGTGATGGACGAAGGCGCCGCGAAGCGTAGCCGTAAGTTGGTAACTCGTAATGCAAGTGGTCAAAAAAAAGCACGAACGTGGAGGAAAACGACTAACATATCCGGACGCATCCACCTACCTCTCTTACCTGCTACGCACCCACCCACCCACCCACCCAGGCAACCACCACATGGACAGGACGGGGCTGTCTCTGCAATTGGTTGCTTTACTTATTAAGCATAGCATAACTTTTCGTGTGCATGCATGGCTTTATTTAAATTAAAATCAGCAACTTGCACGAATATACATTACTTACTTATTATCTGATGCTAACTGCCCCCGACTGCGTTGATTTTAAGGAAAATGCTTTTTGCGCGGACTAAATTATAAATTCTTGTCTGTTGAAACAAGTGGCATGGTGCGTTGGTGCACAGTTTGATACGACAGCATTAAAAGAAAATTAATATAATAAAAATGATATATTTATTCGTTAAAAAATATTATTGTTTATAAATATATTTATAAATATAATTATAATATTCATAAATAATATTTACGACACATGTGGACACTGCTGTTTAAAATATTGGGCTCTTATGAATAGTACGTAGTACGTCAGTCAGTAATAATAATGGGCTTTTTTTCTTTAACGCCAATATATCACTCTCGTACAAAATAGTTGTTTGATTATTTCGGTGACGTGTGAGTGCACCTGGAAAGCACTGCCAAAATTGCGGATATGATTGTACGTCTCTTTATGGGTTCGGATAATTTGACTTTATTTATATCCCCCCTACAACTCCCTCCCCTCCTTGCCGCGTCTGACACACTGCCCATGTCATTCTGATTCCCCTCCTAGCTGGGATATAAATATAATGCATGGGTCATAATTCCTTCACACTAAACTCGATACATTTTATTTATCTTCTCGCACTAACTTCATAATATTTATTTATATCTCTATTCCTATTCTTTTAAAATATAATTTTTTATTTTTCTTATTTATTATAATCAATTAAAAATACACATATATCTAAAAATATAATAAAAAAAATATTTAAAGGATATATAGTGATACTTCAAATCAAATATAGAGATTGAAGTATAGGATACTTTTTATTCAAAATTTATTTATTTTTTAATTTTAAAAAAAATATCTTTGATGGAGCTGAATGCTCTATAACAACAAAAGTTACAAAATACGCATTTAAAACTTTTGGCTCAAATTTTAGACAAAGCCGATATTGTAAATAAAATTATAGCTAGTTAGAAAAACTTTAATTTTAAAATATGCAGTATTATCAAAACATAATATTATTGTTAACTTGTGGTCTGTATTTATTGGTTACAAGCTTTTATATTTTTTTATATCTAATAAATACTCGTACTGTAAAAAGTATTTCTTTTATTGTTATACTGATGATGATATTTAAATAAAATATACTATATACAATATCATTTAATTACCCGCTTGAATGGTAACGGAACATGAATATAATTCATGGCTATTTTAGTATATGATATCAAAGTTTTGAACACTAAGCAATAGTTTTTTTTTAAAACAATATAATTTTATAATTAATAACCATCTTATTGCATGTATATATAAATATAGACGTATAACGTGCATGTGATGGAGGGAAATAATTTTGAGATGTGTAATAGGGGATATCATAGCTGTTTCAAAGTATACAGTATTAATATTTATTAATTAACCTCAATTATTTATGCAGCAAAACCATTTTTGCCATATAAAAAAGTGAAATTATGACTCATTTCACTTCCCAATGGGAATAGGCAGGCCACCGGAGGATCTCTGAAAAAAAAAACATATTGATTGGATGTCTTAATGCTTCTGTACGTTGATGCTGCAGTCGTGAGTTTCAAGCGAAAACAATCTTTTGGCTATCCTGCAGTTTCATGTATTAAAAGCTTCTTTTCAATGGTTCGTCTATGATTTATGTGGTCGATCTGTTTTATCTACTTCTTTTCAGTTGTTTTTGTTTTTTTAATCTTATTTGTTTATTGTACTTTTTTTTCTTCTGGTGCCATGATTTAACAAGCCTCCAGCTGTAACATTATTGCATCAATATATAATTCCATAAAGTTTCTTCATATATATAAAATTGTTTGTTTTGGTACACAACTTTTCATGGTTTAGCGCTATTTAGAAGTCTCAATCTCGCTCTCCTTAATTTCCCCCATGTCGATGGATGGACTTTGGGTAAAGTCTGCATTTAATGAATGAGAAGTGCAGGATGTTGCAGAAGTCACTTTGGCACATATGCACGGCCATGGAAATCGAAGGAGCTCTTGGAGTTGGAGAGATTGGTCTTGCCCGCCCCAATAGTATAATAAGTAGTATTGATGGAAGGAATATGATTTATAGGCTATATATATACAGCTACTCTGGATGCTCCAGTGGTGGAGGCATTTCACATCTGCTTGATAATTTATGCGCAGGCAAGGCCAAAGGAGCTCATACTGCTACGTCATTTTGTGAGACTGCATCATTTGATTCTTAACGTGTAGGGCTGCGGCTGATAATCAATCTAAACCACCATGAGATGGCAATGGGCATGCACGAATATTGGACTGGGCTACGTCAACATTACTTTGTTGTTCTTCTTGGCGCATGGCGTGACAGAAGATTTGTTACAAATTATTTTAACAGATATATTATATATATATATATATATGTTGTTTGCTTCTAGTCTTTATATAACTTCTTATAGATACATTGCACTGGTTAGGAAGCACGGTTTGGAGCCTAACAAAGCCTTGAAGTGGGGGGGGGGGGGGGGGACACCATCCCTTCATTGGAAACCTTAGAAAGCGAGGCAAAAGCAGACAGATCCACTTGTTTGCACCAAAAGAAAAAGAAAGCAATCGGAAAAGGTACTTGGTCTATGTAAAGGGTTTTTCTATCTATAGCTACTTGCCTAGTTGCCTTGTTCTAGGATCACTAACGTTTATTACCTGATCACAAGTTTGACTTTAAGTTGTTCTATTTGATAACGTTTTATCTGTTAGTTATGATTTGAATGCTGGTGTATTTTTATTGGTTGGAAGATGCATGATTGTTCATTAGTGGAGTGTTGCCTTGTAAATATAGTAAGGAATAACAAGATAATATCCTTTCACAATACTGTTTGATACCTTCCTGTATTTACAAGTTTGCATGTACTTCTCACAAATATGCTTCTATACACACACACACATATATATATATAGGCTACTTATCAGTTTACTTAGGATAATGGAAAGTCACAAGTGAAAATAGATTGTTACATACTGCAATTTTAGATCGGGGTGAAGGCTCTTACTATATCATACATGATTGGTTCATGGTTTGTATGTTTAGTTGGAAGTAGAAAAAAGTGACCGACATGGTATTTATCTTCCCCTCTTGTCCCACTTTTTTGAGAGTTGCAAATTTCAAGGCCAAATCAATTGTCGTACTTTAAACCGTTTAAATTCTCTGTTTATACAGGAACATAAAAGAGTGTGTATGTCCATATATCGCAATGCCATTCAACTAGCCAATGCGCTCGGCCCACTAGATTACATGTTAGAAATCACATTTCCCTTCTCTCAACCGAACACCTCTTATTTATGTTGATATTGCATTCAGTCCCATGTTATGTATGTCTAATAGAATTTTTTCTAGTGTAAGAAATAAGAACGGATAATGAACATAAGACTTATATATAGTCTACGAGATTCAGGTCAATTATTTTAATTTTGTTTTAAAAAACAGGCGCGTTTTAAAAATGTTTTTAAAATGCCTGCCATATTTTTTTAAATCACAATATTTCTTTTGAAAAAAAATATTAGGATAACTTAGGATATGTTTGGTTATCATATTTTTTATTTTTATTTTTAAAAAATAATAGTTATTTTTAAATATTAGAAATAAAAAACTAAAAATAACAACTATTACATTTTAAAAATAAAAAAATATAATAACTAAACATATTTTTATTTTTTCCTGGCATTTTAGTAAAAGTCAAATTTCCTACTATGAAAAACACATTGGCAGCAATTTTCGCAATATACTAATATTGAATCAAGATCCCTTGCATTAATTGTATGATGAAGTATATCAAAATCACACTGTTTTTGATATGTAAAATATAAAGTTAAAATCTTTGCTAGATTTAACGTAAAATATGATGATTTAAACTTTATGATATAATATATGACTGACTTTATATTAAATTGTATATTTAATTGTTAACTCACTTGGTTTAAAAGTCTTTATGGGGTATTACACTTCCTTTAATTTCTCTTTTATTTATTCTCGTATTGTAAGGTTTTTTTTTCTTTTTATATTTTCTTATAGAAATGCTACATATAAGCTCCTTCTGTATAGACTTCTTGCGTACATCTGATATGACAATATCTTAATAGTTTTAACCAAATTACAAGTGTAACCCAACCAATACATTGGGCCAATGAAATATAACCAACTTAAGTGTGAACAAAAGAGATGTGTAAATAGATTTTCTCATATTCTTATATAGCTCTTGATAATCTAATTTATTTATCACAGTAAAGAATCTTTTTGTTATATGGATTATTATTGCAAGCATTATATTGATGATAATTATTAAAATTTGTATTTTAACTATAAATTTTATTAAAATTTTAAACATGACCAATAAAATTTAATTAGATAGTGCTTTAAAATTTTAATTTTTAATAAAATTTATTAACAAAACATAAATTTTTTGTGTAATTTATTTTATATAAATAAATTTATTAAAATTTAATGATCTTAGGGGTACTGGTCAACAATGGTTATTTTTTAAATATTATGCCAACACAGGTGCTGAAGCAATTATCCGTTGATTCATCTTATATGTGCTTAAATAACACTGTGGTTAGCGGAGTGAGAGGTGATGAGAGCTGTAGACATATCACTGCACGTTGGTCCTACTAGATGTCCTACTTATGTCTTTTGGTTTAGGGCAATACTAGGTACAACAGGGGTTGGATAATTTTTGGATAATCGTGACGGTGTGACAGCCTTCTAATACATCGGAGGGTGAAAAAAAAATCATAACTGTCCAATCTCTTACGGTTACACGAAGATGCCACGAACCGGTTGTACAAATATTTATTCTTTGATTTATATTAGAAAGTTAAATTCATAATAAACTGCTAGCTCATTTGTATATATACAGATATTTTGGCTCCCAAACCTTTGTAGGAATAATATGTTGAGAACAAACGTGCCCACTCATTTGAAGTGTTCAAGGCATTTGTATTGAAATACGTCAAAAAATAAAATAAATGAATCACAAATATCAAGGCCTCAAAAGTTATAATAAATAAATTATATCTTATTTATTTACTACTTATTTTCTTCAAGTTTAAACAAACAAACATAATATTAATATAAACATATTAACGGTTTATTTATTTACATATTAATTTTATGACAATTTTGGTGTAAACTTTTATAAACATATTTAATTTTTAATCTAACTATTAATGTTTTAAATATTAATAAAATATTAAAATACGGCGAACTACGCCCGATTGGTTCTTGTTTCTTTTGGAGCTGAACAAACAAACGAGCACTCATCGGGCAACGTTGGCCATGTATATGTTGACAGGTGGTAGGATCTGGTTCGTACATGTATGTCCGCTGCTAAAAGCGCAAGCAAGCAAGCAACATACCACGTGGTGGCCTTTCCTATGTCAAATCACGCCTACCGTTTTCTCCATTTAGTAGGATGGAAAAACAATTAAGGATGTCGGTCTTTGTTTTTGTTTTTTAAAATAAATATATATTACTTATAAATATTTTTAAATTATTTAATTTTATAATTTTATAAAAATAATTTTATTTTTAATAATAATATCAGCATATCAAATATAAATATAATTTAAGTAAAAAAAATTACTCTTAAAATAATATTAAATTAAAAAAAAGTCAATTCATAGCACATCTACCCACACACCTTGCTTACTTGTAACTAAAAAGATTTTCTTCTAAATTTAAATTATACATAAATGTGAAAGGATACATTTTAAAAAAAAAAATTGACGTATGATAGTTGGTGGGGGTTGTGATTGTAATGTATGATCCAAAATATCTTTTCCAAAATAAAGCTAGAGCGTCCAATTAATTAAATTAGTTCTAGTATATTTATGCGTAAAATTTTAAATCTTTGTTATGATACAACTTACTCTTTACTTTATTTAAAATTTCATTTCTATTTCATATGCTTTCAAAATACTTTTAAAAACAAAGCCTATATTATTTTTAAAAACAATTGTTATTTTTTTACAGATAATACATGTCTTGTTTCTAAATGAATTTTTATTACTGGTAAATAATTTGAAGTTTATCAATTTACAAAAGAATTATATTTTGTATGGATGGTGGTGGATATGGGCGACAAAATTTGATGCACAATTTTGCCCGTCTTTAAAGTCTTTAAGGGGTCAGATACACACAGTCAATAGAAATTAGTGTCGACCTCACCTTAATTTTTCCCACATAATTACTTACGTAATACTAGTTGTGCCGTTGCGGTGTCGGTGTCGGTGTCGCGGACTCTATCACACCACCACTATTGCAGCACTAACACTCTCTCTCTCTCTCTCTCTCTCTCTCTCTATCACACGCGCGCGCGCACACACAGACACGCACATAAACTCACTCATACCAACCAAGCAAGCAATCTGAAACATCTGATCTGAAGGAATTGAGGATGGGGATGGATTTAAGGCAGGTAGTGGCTGGGTTTTTGACGCTGTCTATGTTCGTCATGCTCGCCAACATGATCAAGCGTGACCATTTCGATTCTTTTCATGTACCAATTTCCCACCCCCCCCATTTTCTCTTCTTCTCTTCTGCTATGCCATATTCATATCTATCGCCGTACCTTTAATTATAATTAAGCTCTCTGATCTCTATGTCCGACACATTCTAATGTTTTTGGGTTTTAAATTTCATTCGTCCACTTCTGATGTTTTTGATATTTTGTCGTCTGTAATTTCATACTAGCTAGCCGCTTTCCTTCCATCCTAGAATGGCTTAAATCGCACACTCCTACATGCTAATTACCTGTTTCACTGTCATGTTAGAATGGGTTTTAATCGCACATATGCATATATGTACACGCACACACACACACACACACACATGCTACGCTTGGTTGATGGGATAATGTGAGGGGCGAGAAATCTTAGTAGTGACCCTTTTGTAGAGCCTAGAGGCGGTGTCATAATTACATCTCCAGTTCTCACAAGTCACCTAACTATCTATCCCTACTGGAGTTTGTGTGTACACAACTAGACATTGTCAAACTGCAAATCGATTGGTTTTCTCCCAGCTTATAGTAAGGATCTTTGTTTTCTTTTGGTGTGTGTGGGGGCTCAAAGATGGAACTTCCAGGAACGACAGGGGCTCATTTTGACAGCGGGGAAGGCACACTACAGGGTCTTTCTGTTGGTGGGACAAAAGGGCTCTGGTTGGAGAATGGAGACGAGCTAAAACCATGTTGGACCAAGCCAACTTTGGGTAAATATGCCGGAATCCCTGAATAAAGGACTAATCAATTTTAGATTCCATTCAATCTGCTTGACGTGTTTTATGTCTGTTGCTTGTGCAATGCAAGAGGCGGAACAATCAAAAGGATTCGTCATTTTCTCATTGACTAATGGCCCTGAACACCACGTATCTCAGGTCTCTCTCTCTCTCTCTCTCTCTCTCACCCACACACCCACACCCACACACAGAAAAAAAAACTATTTTTAATTTTTTGTTACGACCCATTTCAATATATTTAATTGTGATTGTTTTTAGCTTGCCGAGCTCATTGAGTTAACAGAAACTTTCTATTTTTCTTCTTGATATATTTTATCTTCTTTTATGTTTACATGCTTGCGTGTATTTTGAGCTTTGAATTGATAAATGAATATACACCAAATCCCCGCTGCATAAGTCCCTTGATTTTAATTGTGCAGTCGATTTGTAATCTCCCCCACCAATGATGTTATTCCTGTCATTTATAATTTGAGGTATCAGCAAGACCACTTATCAGGAGCTTACTCTTCTTAGGGTCATCAAGGGCTGAACTGTCCTTTAACTTAGTTCCACCTGTTCTTGCATTGTGTCACACACATGCTCACACACTTCTGGATCTTTGCTTCTTCTGCATTACCTGAAAATGCATTTACTAGACTTATCACAATGTCTACTGTGTTTCCTATGAAGATATTACGATTTTCAACTTCAAAATCCTTACACTGTGTTCTCCAATTTAGTTGGCCTTATTTGGTGCTTTCCCTATGCAGATTTCAGATGCTGTGGTCGTGGCAAAGTATCTAAAGGCAACTCTTGTAATCCCTGACATTAGGGGGAGCAAACCAGGTCATATGAGGTTAGTACAGATATAATTTTAAATTCTTGATTCTCTACGATTGCATATACTATTATAAAGTTTGCTGTTGCTGTACTCCACAACACCATGTTGGATTTCAAATTAACTTCTGAAGTATAAAGAGATGAAGAGGGTCCTGTAATGGAATTACTTGGTCAGTTGGATTCAATCAGTTTATATTGCATTGGATATATTACATTCTGAAATGGAATTCTTCATTAATGTCTGAGCTTTGGTTGGAAGATAAAATGATTGGGTGGGCTTTTTAAACTCAAAGCATACAACTAGACTCAAAAGACTAGGCTTTTAGATGGCGAGTAGGCCTTGGCTTTAAAACTGATACACAGTTCAACTCATTTTCATCAAATCTGATTCAATTGGAAGTTGAGGCCAATCATTCTATGGTTCCTGCAATAAAGGGAAAAGTTGTTGTAATTAACTGCATTCCTGATGCCTAGGCTCTCCATAACACTAGATTAAAAATATACTGACCAGAAGATCTTTCAGGAAATTCGAAGATATGTATGATGTAGAGAAGTTTATTGAAAGCCTGGACGGGGTAGTCAGAGTTGCAAAAGAACAGCCTGCTGAGATTTCATTAAGAAATCTTGCAGTTGTAAGAATCCCAAATCGCATCACAGAAGACCACATCGCAGTACATATTGAGCCAGTTTTTAAAAGTGCAGGCAACATAAGGCTGGCAACTTACTTTCCCTCTGTAAATATGAGAAAGACAGGACAAAAGAGTAATCTTCATTCAGTTGCTTGCTTAGCAATGTATGGAACCCTTCAGTTGCAGTCCGAGGTTCATGATGTTGTTAATTCCATGTTACGGCATCTACGAACATTGAGCAGAAAAGCGCACGGCAAGTTTATTGCAGTGGACCTGCGGGTTGATGTGTTGGAGGGAAAAGGCTGCCAAGAAAGCGACTCCGCTGACATGAAGAGTTGTTACGGAGCAGAGGAGATTGCTACATTTTTAAGAAAGATTGGATTTAGCAAAGATAGCACCATTTATTTAACACAGTCAAGGTGGCATAGCAGCCTCGACTCTCTGAAGGATCATTTTCCAAAAATATACACCAAGGTGAGGGATTTTTGCAACTCCTTTTCTATGATATTCCAATTTACTTCTGTGGTTTGAATGCGACTTGATTGAAAAAACACTGAAAATAATTTGTTAAAGAAACCAGAAACTCATCTGCACGTAGTAGTGCAATTGGACACCCAGTGAATATAGATTGATGATGTGCAGTGTTTTGATGTTAGAAACCCAAAATCTGGGAACTTATATTGGTGAATTGTCCGAACCTTGATGGTTGGTTTTGGTTCTGGGAATTATTGCAGGAAAGCATAATGCCAACGGATAAAAAGTCCAAGTTCCTTGACAGAGAAGCTCCTGAATTCGAGGAAGCTATAGACTTTTATATTTGTTCACGGAGCGACGTTTTTGTGCCAGCCATATCTGGCTTGTTCTATGCTAACGTAGCCGGCAAGAGAATTGCTTCTGGCAAGACCCAGATTCTTGTTCCAGATGAGATTACCGGAACAGTTGCTTCTGCGATTGACTACGTCTCCCAATATGTCTCAAAGCAAAACCACTTTGCGTATTCGTGCTTTTGTTGACATTATGATGTGCCCTGAACAAACAATTTTTTTTTTTGACATTGTTGGTACAGTTACAACACTGCAGTTTTCACCGGTACGCCAAATATTAATCCTTATTATTTGGGCAAGTGTAATTATTGTTGAGAGTTGGGACTTTTAAAAAAATAATAATCATGATTGGTTTGGTTGGTTTCTTCATCGTAGCGACGCTAATTCTCATACTGACAGGGAGCCAATCAGCTATACGCTATTTTAAAACATTCTCGTTATATTTTCCATTTCCCCCATTCCTTTCTCTCTATGTTTTCCCTTTCCTCTTAAAAGCTTGTTTGGAAATTTCACTACAATTACATGCGCATTGCGGTACGTTTTGGGATTATTTTTTTAACTTCCAAGTCATTTTTTGGTGCATCAGTCAACTGTTTTTCCCCTTTTCGCGGTTTTTTTCCGTTTTGTTAAAAGTTTTATGATTTAATTGGGTATTTTCAAAATGAGATTTTATGTTAAAATTTGTCTTATTTCAGCCAATCATAATTTTTTTTAAATCAATTTCTGCAAATTTCAATTATCATTTTTTCAAAAATCTTTTTTTACGAAATTATTTTCAAATTTCAGAATTTAAATTTTAATAATAATTCAAATCATAAAATTAAAATACAAAATTTTAAAAAGTACAGAATATCCTCTAAAATTCTGTAAATTAAAAATTAATTCTATTTTATGGGAAATAAAATGTATTTTCAAAGGAGCATTTTTTTTTATAAAAAATTGAATCCCACAAAAATTATAAAAAAATTAATATAATAAGCTCAGTAGAGGTAATAAGAAAACAGCATAATTATGTTTTGGTACCAATTTATTAAGAAACAGTCAAACAAACAAAACCTGTTGTAGAAACATTAAACAAATAAGCCCAAGCATTGCAAGAAATGCCGCATGGAAGAAAGGAAGAAATCTCCAGCGAAGCCATCTTTATTTATTTCTCCCCATTCATAGACTTCATTTACACCAAACATCATAAGGCCGAAAGAGCGCATATATATATATATAGCACATTGGTCAGTCAAATATAATGCAGCTGTTACACAGTTGCGAGAACAATACGATTGTGGGCAAGCTACTTGCCGTATATGGGTGTGTTCTTCTACACCCTAAAGCTTCCACAAATGGGACCTAACATGTTATTAGGTTTTCAGCCACAAGATGGAAGCAGTGCCCTGCGAACAGCTCTGCAGCTTTGAATTGGTTTGCTGAAAAAATGCGAAAGGGGAGTTTCTGGAACTGGTATCAGTTTCCCAATAACAGCGAGGGGCCAGCTGAAAGAAAATGACGCAGCTTAATCTCGGGCAATTTTAGCACCTTTCTGAGGGAAGGGGAACTAACCAGAGCCACCAACTTTACGTAGTGTTTCTAAAACATTTGGCAGGCATGTGATTTAACCCCACAACTACCAATTGCAAATGTCGTAGATATATATATATATATATATATATATATAGCAAGACAACAAGGTTGAATTTTAATTAATCTTTTAGGATACCTGTTTGAGACGACTACCTTTTCATTTCCTTACTATTTCTCAAAACAGTAACGATGGTACTCACAAAATCAAGGAAATTTGACATGGCATAATTATGACCTTTGGAAAACATCCTCCTTTAATTGACCTTCAAAATTTGAAGGCCGTGATTATGCCACTAGTGTTTCCTGATGCTGTGCTAATGAATAGTGTGCAATTAGACAGAAAAGCAACATATATCACCCCAGTTTGAACCCCGCATTCAGTAAATTTCCAAGAAAAAACTACCTCATTCTGGGTAAACGAAGAGGCAACATACTTAAAAGGCTTCACCAGGAGCTATACTGACCTGAAAAGACCAACTGCAGCGGAAGCTAGCCACAGTTTCCAACTAAGTTTGACAGTTGATGTGAACTTTCCAAGGAACTCGATAATGATTATCTAATAATAATATATGAAACAAATGAAGCTTCTTAGTACGAGTATGCCCTAAATGTTGTCACAAAATATTAATTAAGCGTAATGGCATAATACCTGGAGTATAAATGTCATTCCCACTATTCCCATAAAGAGTCGGTTTTTGGTTACTCCGCTAAACACGTTCATTTCATCTGGCTTTCGAGAATTGAATTCATTGAATATCTATAATTCATATAATTGATCAATTTTAAAATTTCATACTTTTAAAATATATATGAATTATAAATAATAATGTTACTATTAATCAATATCAACAATATGAGAGGCATATAATGTAATATGACTAATTTCACCACAATGTCCAGGATTAAATTTTATATAATGTAAACATCTATACTGACTTACTTGACAGAGGACAAATGCATTAAAAATGAAGGTATTCTTCAAAGTATCAGCATACTCTTTGCTGTCATCCTTTAAGTTAAGAATACTCTTGCCGCAGAAATTTAAAACAAGGAGGACAACCACTTGATACAAAGCCTGCAAGCCAGACAGGGTAATGGAATTATGATGGGGAAAAAATATGTTATAGTGCTGGAATTTTACAAACATGCTCTAAGGACAGGAAGGGGAAAAACATAGCGCTACCTGCACAAGCAAGTTTCTCCACATGATATTTGTCACTAGAGGTTCCCTGAGGAAAAAATATTGTGAATCAGATCATGATTCCACCTCATACATGCATACCAACTTATAAATCACTACTTCCTTCTTCTCCTCTTGTTGTCTCTGAGAAATCATGTAGAAAGAAACATGGTTGTGCAAATCAAATCAAGTAGAAAAAGAATTTTTTTGGGTGTTTTTTCATCTGTTTTCATTGAGGCTAGATCTAGTTGTCAAATCTGTTAAGTTGTCCTCCCAAAAAAATACAGAAAGTAAGGGCTTGTTTGATTGGTTGGTTTTAAAACATGATTCTGTTTTCAAAAACAAAATCCAATTAACGTGTTTTTGATATAATTGTTTTCCTGAATAAAATTTTATTTTATTTAAATTATAATATGAATAAAGAAATTATTTTTGAAAATAAGTTTCAGTTGTTTTTTATTTTTAAATTTAAATTTAATTTATTTGTGAGTTTCAATTTTTTTTTTCAATTTCATGACATCATAAACACTAACTTGATAAAAAAATTACACACATAAAAAAATAAAACTAAAACTTAATACTCAAAATAAATATCATTAGGTTTCAAAGGATATCAGATTCCGCAGAACTAGTATATTGAAATAATAAAATGATTGACAAAGGATAGACAACAATATTAAAAGAAAATGTAATTAGGAATTACTTGTCAAGGTATTCAAAAGTAGTCATCTTCAACAATCCCACTTCGCCTCATTGCGTAGGGGTAGAAATTAATACTTAATTGATCAAGTGACATATTTTGTGATATTGCTTGTAAATAATAATTAGGGTAAAGGATGTGATTTTCCCATTTCAAGGCATTATAAGTATCATATTAATGAGAAAATAAAATTTTCAAGGCATTATAAGTATCATATTAATGAGAAGGTAGGGACCATTAGGAAAACATTATCTAGTGATCTAGCGATTAACAGCATATACAAAATGTACAGAAAATCTAACCTTCTACCAACTGGAGATCGATGCATCAGATGATCTGTTGGTGGTTCAGTAGCCAGTGCAAGTGCTCCAAGAGTGTCCATGATCAGATTAACCCAGAGAAGCTGTTGGTAAAAAAAGTTATAGACCTAAAACTTTAGCTGCTGAAAAGCAGAAAAATGCAACGTTCTCATCAAAACAACACTAGTGGGAACATACAACCAATAAAACCCGAGCAATCTTGTTGCATTTATGGTTACCCTTTACTGTGCAAAAACAAAATTTGGAATCATTGCCATAGCTGACATGGACAAAATCATAAATGTGCCAGCACAAAGAGAGTAATATACTTGCACTGCATTTAAAGGAACTTCGCCAGAAGAAATCGCAGCCACAACATTAATTGTAAGAGCTGCAACGTTGACCGTAAGCTGAAATTGGATAAATTTTTGAATATTTGCATATACAGAACGGCCCCAGCGAATAACCTACGTATTCAAACACGATTGAAGTAAGCATACCACCATCATTACAATTCAAATTCATCCAAGATATAGAAAAAAAAAAGTAGAAAAAAAATCAATCCGTCAGCATCATTTTTAATCTTTGACATCTTCCCATCGCATATGAACCAACGAAAGCATATTTGACAGTATATCAGATCAGTAAGTGAGATCCCTCACAGCTCAGGCACACATGTACGCCATAGCTATTCATTTACAAGTGAAGAGGAGGGATGAGCAGAAAAATAAGATGCTCGGACAGGCTGATTTGACATTTGATCCCAAAAACTAATGCTCAGGTAATGGTTTGAGATGTAGCTCAGGTATTGGACTAAAATGTTTCTCTGTAAAAAAAATTAGTACAAAACTTGATAGAAACGCTATGCCTTTCTAAAATGTGAAGTCTGTATTGGTATTTTTGAAAGCCCAACGGTATCAGCGTTTACAATATGTAAAGGAGTAAATTTACTAGCCTATCTGTGACAATATATTATATACACACATAATGAAAAGCTGACACCAACCTTGACAACTGATGCAAAATTATCGTCCAAGATAATAATATCGGAGCTTTCTTTTGCAACTTCGGTTCCTTGAATGCCCATAGAAAGACCAATATCTGCCTAAAAGGGAAAAATTGTAAAATTCAACCAATAAAAGGAGGAAAATATATACTGAATTGATGAAGGAAAACATATACTTCAGTAAATTGGGGGCTACCAAGTTCAAAGATCCCACAAAATTGACCAAGAAAAACATATACCAAATCTCCAAAAACAGGGATAGTGTGATTTGAACTTGCACCCAAAACATGTATTGTTTCTCAAAAAAAGGCCAAGTCAAGTTATTTCAGTGCGGGACAACCATAAAGCCAAGATTGTAGTCTTACAATCTTTACAAGTAATTTAAGTATTACATTATTTCTGTTAGATGTTGGTTCAGACTCATTAATGTGGTCAACCAGAAAGCCAAGATTATAGTTTTTTAGACTTTTTTGCTGTGTTTGGTACGAGTGCATCCAAACGAAATTCAATGATTGTTTTTAAAAACAATCAGCTCAAATAAATTTAAAACAGTTGGATCCCATAACTTGGACAGTATGCAAAATGATAACAGTTGACTTTCATCACAATGTTAACCCAAAGCCCACAGTAACCAACATGCACAGCCAATTCTAAAAGAAGGCCTAGGAATCCCAAGCAGAATCAAGCCCTCCCCTGCACTGATTTGTGGAAAAACAGCCTCGTAATGTTGACCCCTCCATCCGAGTACTGTGTTTTTTCTAATAAGAAGAAGGGTGATGGTGATTGGTGCATGGTGTTATGAGAGTCAATGAGATTTGAGACTTATGTTAAGCATATAATTCTTAGATTTTGTATTAGTTATGCACTTTTATTGAACTGTTGTGATTTATTATTTTTGAAACCTATATTTATTTGTCATACGTTGTTGAATTTATGTAATACTATCATGTTTTCTGCTTGTATTTATGTAATATCATCATTTATTCGTAACCATCATTTCAAAATATAAAAGCTCCCTAGGACTGCCTAGAATGATTAGATGCTGGCACTTTTTAAAACCTTGAATGTAACTAATTCCATTTTCTACAAATGGTATATTTAGTGTTCATGCACAAAATAACAGGTTAAATAAAATAGTAAGCTTGAAAGCAACAATTCTTGAACCCAACCAATCAAGCAAAAAATTCCATCGATTTTTCAGATCACTACTACATGCAACATCACAAAGGTTCCTGTTTACAAAATAATAATAAATAAATAAATTCAAACCTCATGCAGAGCAGGAGCATCATTAGTGCCATCTCCAGTAACAGCAACAACATCACCTCCTTTCCGCAATGCTTGCACCAGTAAGAGCTTGTCAGTAGGAGAAGATCTACCCATCACCTGTAAATAGTGGTGCAGTTTGTATGATTATTTTGAAATCCATTCATAAAGACATACCATAGAGATTTTTTTCTTAATAATATAGTATTTACATATCATAATATAATCTCCGTCCATTCCAGACATACCAAGATATTTTTTGCAACTTGTTCTCTTTCCTTTTCCAATAATGCACGAAATTCTCTGCCTTCAATGATTGATTTCGCATCTGAATTTGATTCAAGTATCCCACATTCCATAGCTATGGCTTTTGCTGTTTGGATATTGTCTCCAGTGACCATACGTACCTATAAGTCACATTAATATGTTCAACATTGGTAATTTTATTTTATAATATAATCGTTTTAAGTGCAAAATATAATAGAAGCAAAATTCAGTATTCATATAATAATTCATCAGTTAACGACTATTAACTATTTGTGCTGTTATATTTGATAATAATATGTAGAGTTAAGATATTTACAAGGACTTTAATATTGTTATCATTCCATTGTATTATGTAATAAATAGATGTAGTATAAACCCTACCTGGATATGCACCACGCGATTCCACTATGCAGTATACTAATATTGGATGTGTTAACAAATTATGTGAATCTTCTAGTCTACAGGGTCGAATTTGACATTATAAGATACCTCTACAATCAGGATATAGATAATACTCTTTAATTCATTTATAATACATTGCAATCTCTCATATCCAAATAAACATGAATTCAAAAAAAAAAAAAAAAAAAAACTAGCCCTAAATAAAATTATAGAAACCATTTTATACCCAACAACCCTAGTACTGCTTGTTTAAGCTTGTTCTTCTCAAGGCTGTTGACGAGATTGGGTCGCCTATTAAGTCTCCATTTGGTATGGAGTAAAACATTTTATAGAAAACAATTAATGGAAAATTGCAGATTTGGTATGCAGTAAACCAAAAGGTTAACATAAATTTTTTCAAAGTCAAAGCAAAAAAAATTGGATATATTTTCTATAACCATATTCCAAAACGCACAACTTGGAGTTGCTGCTCCCGCTGACAAAACCCTCGCCTGCATACGTATCTCCCTGCTGCTCCATCACCAGCAACCCTACAACATACCAGATCAGCCTCCATCATCGCTGCTCCATCACTGACGACCCAGCAATGCACTGGATCCTCCTCCATCAGCACTGCTTCAGCCATCACGCCACACGCCATGATCTGCCTCCCACCTCTCCCCTGCCGAGATCCCATCCTCCACAATCCAGGTGGATCTTCTTCGGTTGACGCCAGCAGTGAGGCTGGAAGTGGTGCGAAAATTGATTGGAGCTGAGCAATGTGCTCTAGTGTGATCTGCCTCCCAACACTCTTCTGTTGACTGGATCAGGGCTTGATTGGAGTGGCAGTCGGAGTACTGTGAGCTTCCCTTTTTTTGGGTTTTTGTTTTTATTTTTATTTATGATTGGGAATTGATAAATGTTGGTAGCTATTGAGAAACGGTGTAACAGAGTGGTGATTATTTTTCTATTGAGAAATTGATTACGTGTGCAAGATGTTTGATGTAATGTCGAAAATAAAACTGTGGCTGTGCTACGTCACCTCAAACCATAAAGTAAATTTGGGGATAAATTTTCAGAATTCAAACTGTAAAAATAAATATTTTCCTAAGGAAAAATATTGTACGCTGAAACAAAGCCCCTTATGAGTTGAGTTGAATTGACCTATAGGTTCTCTGAGCCAAACTCATTTAAAACAAATCAAACTTGAGTCTACGCAAAGCTTTCTTGATGGGCTTTAAAAATATTTGAACATTCAAACTTGTCTAAGTCCATCTATTCAACCTAGTATTAATATATTAATATAATAAGTTAACTAATCTTCTTAAGTGATCTATGTAATCTCGATGAACTCAAACTTGTTAAGCTTGTGAACCAAACATTAATGAGTTTGGGCTCATTAATCTCATAAGCTTAAAAATTAGGTTCAAGCTAATGAATTAAAATTTTTGTGAACTAATTTGACTAGTTTGCAAGTAACTTGACTAATTAAAAATCTTATATAAAAAAAACTATCTTATATGAACTTAAGTCGAATGGTGAACCCAATATGGTCTTCTACGATGAGAAATCACTAAAAAGTAGATTTTGCTCCAACGAAAGATTACCCAATTTTGTATAACTAGACCTAGCATAATAGAAAAGATTACCTTAACACCAGCATCTTTGCAAAGTTTCACTGCATCTTGGACACCTGGACGACAAGGATCCTACAGGTGGAGAAACATGTGAACTGATATTAGGCTTCCATAACACCATATTATGGTTGATTCTATGAAGTCATCCATAAAAGCATGATAACCATCAATACATGTAGCTAAAGCCTAAAGCCTAAAGCCATAGCTAGTAGTGAAGTGACACAATTTAATGGGAAAGTTTCTAAAACTTCAATAACAAAGATAAAAATAAAGATCCATTATCAAATTATCATTATATTTGAAATGAATAAGCTTTCTAATGAAATTTGGCCATATCACACATGCACACCCATATATATAACTATACTTTTTATTAATCCTATCCTTTTGAGTTAAGAGAGGAAGCCATGTCCTCATAGACAATCCCCAAGAAAAAAAATGACATTGAAGTTACAACTGAATCAAATTAATATTAGATATGTGGTTCTAATTTTGCAGTCCTTACCCTTAGAAATACAGTACTTGTAAGCATGGAGATGGAGCCATGAACTAAGAGTAGTTACAATTACAACACGACTTTTTCAAAATAAGCTTTGGACAAAGAATTACTTGGTCAATTAATCTTTATTTACATGCATATTCCCCAGTATCGAAAGATTAAGCTCTAAAGCATAGTTACTCAATCTAAGGATTGAGGTAAAGTGGCAAGCAACACCAGGCTCCACAAATACTTTCATGATTAACAAGATAAAATTTAAGAATAACAAAATTGAAAATGAGCCATTGGAAGGAAAAAGAAAGGTGCTCAATTCAACCAAGCTTTTTTTTATTACTTTAAGCACCACTCATGATCGCTCATTCTCAAGAATAGGGTGCATTATGATTCTGGACAATCAATACATTTATGAGGTGTACCTTTATGCCAACTAGAGCAACTAGAACAAGGTCATCTTCAGGTAACGCCCACTTTGCTAGTTGCTCTTCATCAATAGGACCTTTTTCCATGTCATATGTTCGGTATGCAAGGGCAACACAACGCAAACTTCTTGCAGCCATATCATCAATAGCATCTTCAAAAGCTACCTGCAACAATGCCAATAATAAAGGTTCTTCACTGTAAGTTTTTTTGATAGACAACTCATTGTAAGTTATAGTTATACATTTATATTCCTAATTTCAGAAGATCCAATTAACCATGTCTTGGATAATAAAACAAATTGGGTGAAAAATCATAGTTCATTATCAGTGACCTTGTCATCGCCGAAGGCTTGCTTGTGACCATCAGTGTCAAGATATTCTGTACAAGAGGCTAGTAGAATTTCAGCAGCTCCCTTCCAATGGATATGAACTTGAGAGTCTCTCTGATATGAATATGTGAAAAATTGAATTCCATAAGAAAAATCATTGAAAAGACTTAAAATCCAAGTTCTACCCGTGAAAGAAAGAAGCATAATCAATTTTATAAGATTTAGAGATGCAATATTAAAGATTCACAGTAACATAAATCATAATTAAGTTGGAACAAGGCTAATTTTAAACATGGATTATCTCAGGTCACAAGAATCTCCAACATTTAAAACATCATAATCAGAGGAGAAATTATTTAACAACTTCTTTTACCACATAATTCACAATCGTTACCAGAAAACCACATATTCAGAAGGTAACTCGCTTAATGAAGTTGAAGTAATCAAATGAAATAAATTTCACGCAGCAGATAAATACATCCATGATTTAAAAAAAATTACGATGATCACGAAAGTAAATATTTCAATAGAAAAATTACCACTTGCAATGCAACACCACCTCGTTTTTTTTCTGAATTGAAAGGGGCAACCTGAAGAACTTTAGCTTCTGATCTGACAACATCAAATTTCATCCCCAGCTGTCATAGAAATTGCCAACAAGGATTACAATTCTGCAACAAAATTAAGAAAGATATTTCAAAAACACACCTCAATCCCCCATGATAGGATAGCCTTTTCAGTGGGTGAACCAGAAACCTCTGCTTCTACACCATCCTGTTCATACTAAAGGAGTCAATTTAACACTCCAAAACAATCGAGAATGCATTACTGATTAAGAAGAATGCTTGAACACTTGCTACGTTTAATGTGTGCACAATGATAAAGCCAACAAAATTACAACCATGTAAACAACTAGAATGGTAACATGGACATGGCGCTGCTGTGACTAATTCAAAATGACTTCATAGCTCTTTTGTAATTAAAATTACAAGAGAGAATGAAAGAAACTAAACAAGAAAGCATGAAAAACTAAAAGATAAATAAAAGACAAAAACCAACAGAAACATTAATCATTGCATTATCAGTTTGTATTTAAGTTGATTCATAATATGGTTCAGTTTACCATAATCTTGAACTACCAGATTTGATGAAGCACCATAATTAAGTATTCAGAATAAACTTTTGGAGAAACATTAACACACAATAAAAAGGGCGTGATTTCTACATTAGCAACCCTTTAATAAATAAATGATCAGTTACTGCTCTAATTTTTAGAGAATGAATCCAGTTAAGAACCACAATCAAGAACAATAACTACACCAAGTAAAGACCCTAAGTAATACGATGTCTCTGAAAGAGTTTGACAGCACAAGACCCTGACTGTAGAGAATGCGACGTTGTAGATAAGAGATCAAAATAATATTCCTATTGACAATACAAAGCAACAATAAAGACTGAAACGCATGTCATTGGTGGTAGATGCTATTATGTACAATCAAGAACAAACTGCACCAGTTGAGACCCTATGCAATCTAATGTCTCTGAACGAGTTTGACAGCACAAGAGCCTGACTGTAGAGAATGCGAAGTCATAGATAGGAAATCAAAATAATAGTCCTATCGACAATACAAAGCAACAATGAAGACTGAAATTTTTGTCAACGGTGGCAGATGCTATTAAGTATATTAACATCGTAATGTAGAATCACCTTTGGAACAAAAACACTGCCTGAAGTGTTCTGTGCAATGCCCTCAAGCAGCAATGCAGAAACAAATTTATGCAACTTTGAGGAGCCATGTGGTATATCCAACTTCTTTTTACCAACATAAGCATCAACCACAGTCATCTGAAACAAAAAGGAGGATTCAAAAAAACCAACACCAGATCTGTACTTTATTCAACTGGAAGAGTGAATGCAGACCAACAAACTGAGAAGCGAATTTATGAACCAATAAAGGAAAAAATATAATAACAACTTCTACTTCCATTTAAGCTTAATTGACGCAAAAACGGCAGTGGGGAATATTGATTTGAAATAAAAATATATAAATGTTTTAAAATTCAATGAAGCATGCAATGGCTCAGAAGACGCACAAGCAAACTACCTTATTCAATGTCAGTGTTCCAGTTTTATCACTACAAATTGTTGTCGCAGAGCCCATTGTTTCACAGGCTGAGAGCCTGCGGACCTGTACATAAGTGCAATTAACATCACAATCATATCATGCTAAGACAGTTTAAAACAAGATTTAGCACAATAGTATAAGTATGCAACAACATAAATCAAATATGCAATACTTGCCAAGGCCTTATCTGCCATCATTTTCCTCATTGAGTATGCGAGGCTGCACAAAGTTAGAAAAGACAACAGCAGAAGTAATCAAATTATAAATATTTGGATTTTAGACCACCAGTCCCAAAAAGCAAGCAATGCAAATTTAAAAGATGAGAATCCAGTGAACATTGTTACGTTAATGTAACGGCTAGTGGAAGACCTTCAGGCACAGCAACAACCACAATGGTGACCTAAAGATAAATTCATTTGTCAGGACATAGGAAAATTATAAATAAAACAGATACAAACCAAAGTTACTCAAGGAATTTGGTGTCTTAAGGAAGTTGATTCCGAGTATTAAGAAAAACATAAACTTACCAAGGAATCAGGCGCCCTTAAGACACCAAAATGCACCTGTCTGAGTAACAAAAAGTAGTACTTGAACAAGTATTTTCAAATAAAAAATTATGCTGAAATCACAAATTTTAAATTCAAGTTCTTTGTCATCATCAAAGGTGACACTCTAAAAAATTAATTATGATGAAATTTCAAGTCTCCACAAATCTCTTTTCAAAGATAGAGGCAAGCAAAAAAATATTAAAATTAAAGTTGATGCCTATGCTCAACTATGAAAGCAGGGCCTCATGTACTTGATGCCTATGCTCAAATGCTGCTAGACTCAGGCAAAGTGCCTTGCAATTCCAAAGCACCTGAGCAGGCAAGGTGAGGAGTTTTGATAACACATAAAAAAAACACATATATACCCTAAGCAACAGAAAGATATTTGGACCAATGGACAGATTTTTTGGTTGAAGATCATCATTTCAGCAAAATATATAGATAAGAAATCACATTCTAATAAATGTAAAAGATAAAAGCAATTTGACTTACTGCCATAGTGACGATCTTTATAACCTCATTTACTGTTTCACTAAGACTAGTTCTGCCCCTAATAAATTGGACTGTTGTTGTGTTTCCAGTGAAATACCTGTAAGTATTAATTAGATCATACCACATAAACAAAACAGAAATCATATAGGTTCCCCTATACATTTAATGATGTTTATTTTACCTGCCCAAAAGGACAGCCAGGACAGAAGCAGCTACTGCAAGCCCCACGATACCAATAAAAGTAGCAATCCCATTTAACCGGACCTATCAAAAACCAGTACAAATTCAGCGTATTCACAGAAAATATGTGGATTGGATGGAGTCATGCAAGTTGCAAAACAGACCTGCAAGGGAGTTTCTTCACCAGTATCTTCTGAGATACTTGCCATCAACAATCCCCATTCAGTATTGATTCCAACACCAGTTACCTGTAAAAGAAATTAAAAGACATATCAGCATGCCTTTATGTTACAAACCATGAGAATGCAGCCATGTCTTCAACTGAAAACAGCACAGCAAACTCAATATTGAGATCTCGAGACTTGACAGAAACAGTCGTTTGACACGATTAATATATATATCGAGAGATGATTAGAGATATTATTATGAAGAGGAAGTGAAATTACATCAACAAATTCCACAATCAGTAGCAGGAAGACAAAATCAATTGAAGAAAGTAGAAAAGAAATATAGCAAATATAAGAATTCAAACCCTCCATAACTAAGGCGTCAAATTTTCACAAGAAAAAAATCAAAAATTCGGACTGCAACCTAAAGACAGAAAGCAATACAATCACTGAATGACCCAAACTTTAGCCTTCATAATCAAAATCCAACATCTGAAATTGTGAAAACATAGAAAATCAAGCGTTTATTAATGTCCCTTCCTAATTTCAAATTTATTTTACTGAATATTCTTCCCAACATGTCAATTAAAATCATAAATATTGACTGAATAAGGCATAAAGCAAGGTTTCACATCTAAGTGCTGGATGAAAATAAAAATTTTTGAACTTAACATAGGAAGATGCAGGAAACAAATTTGATTTGCTTCTAATTTTATTTTATTTTTCTTGCAAAGGGGGAAGGGTTTTTAGGGACCAGAATTAATTTATGAAGTGCCAGGATCGCTAAAAAGAACATGATTCATGAGTACTTACTTTTTATTCAATTCATACACACAAGTGATGACAGGCTAACATCACTGGGTGATTAGTATTCTGAATCCCAGGAAGCCTTTCTATGTAAAATAATCTTAAGCCTAGAGGCTACTAGAAATGAATAGTATAATATCATTATTGTCTTCAGTAACCCGAACAGCACAAGCCAAAGTAACAAGAATAATGGCTACAGGCAGTGAAATTGTACAACAGCATCTGATTCTAAAGCCTTTTCTTTATTGTACTGCTTCATGTAATTCCTATTCATCCTCTATTTTGATCTATTAATATCAAAACTTCAACGAATATTATACAAAATGGGAATCTCATCTCGTCATCTTGTAAGTTTATCCAGGGCGAGGATTCAAAGTTGCTCCTCAATGCAAACCTATTGCCACTGTGAGTCTTGGATGTCCCCACTACATTCCTAAATCCCATCATTGATCAATTTTGCATTTTCTCCATCCCTATAAACCTACTTCCAGCTCCCTTTTATCCATCCATTCAACTTTCCCAATTAGAATCACAGAAGCTTTCTCTAAGTCAACCGCATGGTACCATTGTGTTTATCCCTTTTATCCCCCCTCCCTTTACAATTATCTGTTAATTTTTTAATAATGATCCATATTACCATTGTGTTTATGCAGTTCATCTTTCCAAAATTCCATTCCATGACTCATACTTTAATCACCCAGTAAAGAGCAATCCTTTTACCAGCATGGTACCAAGACCATCTGCTACTTTGCAACCAGACATCAAAAATGGCTCTTTCTGATCCTTTTGAACCTGTAGGGAGACCATAGATGAGAATGAATAACGTGTAATTAGGGAGCAAAAGAGACTATCAACATGCTAGCAGCTTACAATCTTGCTTTCCCCTGTCATGCTAGATTCATCAACAGCAAGAGAATGACCATTGATCAATACTCCATCAGCAGGTACCTGAGTGAAACACCAAACTAAATTATGTTACAATCTTCTAAGTTCGGTTGAGAGGTTGTCCGCCTTACAGCTTCTTTTGGCTCCCGCAAAGTTTGTCCCAATTGGTTCGAATAAATAAATTTAGCTTACAAGTTTCCCAAACAGAAAAAGAATTCAATGTACTCACCTGATCACCAATTTTGAGAGGTACAATATCACCAACAACAAGATCAAATATTGAATTCTTCACCCTTCTACCTCCTCTAACAACCTTCAGTCACATAGCCACAATCACTCGCCATCTAATTCAATAAAGACTGAATTATGTTTTTTTATTCTCACACTGCAGCAAGACATACCTCCACATGAATGTTTCGTTTCTCCTCATTTAAATTCTGAAATTGAAGGGATTGCCGATAATCGCTAGTAGCTAATTAAAAACCACAAATATGGCATAAGACAAATCTCAAGGGTAGCTAATAAAAACAAAGATAATGAATACAACATAGTACATACACCACACACACAGACATATATAGAATTTTATAGAAGGAAGACAAACAAATTGACTACTATCAAACAAAGAGCAACTAACTTCAAATCAAACACCTAAAAATACAAATATTGAAAGAACATAATATAAATATGCATATATGTACTAGTTTAGAACGTGTGTACCTTAAATAATATGTAAAAAATATTGTATCAAACACTATAAATATCTAAACAGAACACGGCTCTTTTTTCAGATCAAAGGTTTCACTTATAGGAAATTGCACCTCAAACAAATATATTAAAGGTGTTTAATATATGGATATCGATAGAAATCGATAGAAGGCAGGAAAATTAATCTTTCAAGTGCCTAGCACCAAATCCCAGCACACAAACCTTCTCGCTTACTGTGCACTATATGTAATTTCTTGATTGAGCTTCTACAATGCTCTTCAAGCCTTCGCAATTTAAATGAATTTATAACTAAAGGAATTTAAGGGTTTAAGGGTACAAGAGAATTGAACCAATCTAAATGGGATGCACATATCACAACACAAGTATAACTAATGAGATGTTCTACATAAGGAATACCACACCCTCATCCCTAACAATAATAAGGATCGTGACAAACCAATACCACAAAACAAAATCACGTCTAGTTGAAGGCTAAATCATGCCCAAATGTCCAAACCAGATAGCAAAATCATCAATATGAGATCTTTAAAAATGGAAAGAAAAAACAGAATCCTATATACTAGAAAAACAGCCAATAGCAAAATTTATATAGGGCATCGAGATTGATTCCCATACCTGTAACAACAATCACAAGAATAACAGCAAAGGCAATGCTTCCACCATCATACCACCCTTGTTCAATGCCCTGCAAAGAGTTAAATATATCATATCTAAAAACAGGTAGATTTAAATAGAACATTTAAAGAAAAGGCAAGTTCCTACAAAACTGACGATACATATCATATCTAAAAACAGGTAGATAGAAGTAGAACAAAGTGATGGTGAAAAAGATTTTCAAAGTGAGTGCAAAACACAGGTATGAGGATGCAAACTAAGTGGAATGTTTTAAATTGGACAAGTAGAGTGGCAGATCTAGGACTTTTAGACAGTGAGTGCAAAAAACCACATATTATAAAGGACATATTAAAATTTCTCTTATGTACAAAAGTGACATTGTAAAATATAACATTTTACAGATAACAACTAAAATTTTCTTTGGAAAAATATAAATCAGAAAATCAAAAATGGTCCTTGCAGTGGCACAAGGGCAGCTGAAACAGGGACTCATGGCTCGCGATGGAGAGAGATTGAGAATGTGCTCAATCTAGAACATGCAAGACTGTGAATTAGTGATGGAGAGGATAGCTTGACAACACGGGAAGAGTCAAGAGACAGGGCGGTGATGGAAGCTCCTACTAGGGTTAGGATTTGGCTAATTGGCTTTCATACCAAGTAGAAAATAATATAGAAATAATTATTTCTTATTACTTGTTAAGAGATTACACGTACATATATATACTTTAGGTAATAAACCTATTTAGGAAAGTAAATATACATCCCAAATAATTACAAATATTTGAAATCTAATTAATTGAAGACTTATTCCAACTGCTTCAATGAAAAAGTCTCTTCTTCTCCTTCCTGATTTTCCCTATTCTCATAAAATTTCATGCTCCTAAACTATGGCTTAACCCTTTTAGATTGTGTCCTCGGTTTTCAAACTAGACTCATATAGAGGGATCTACATTTCAATATCTCACATTTTCAAAACAATAGACAAAACCAATATAGTGTTCCTACAAAATGCACCATAAATTGGCCATTTCCTTCATAGGTATATCTGCACATTGGCCATTGCTATCTGTTAAACACATCGGCATAACGGTCATTTATGTTGGGAATGAAATAATAGGTAAGATTAGCAATCACCTCTTTATTTGTGATTATTAAAAGGTGTACTAGTTCAATGTACACATTATTAATTACCTTTAAAAGTGTGAACCAAAATGATGTATTAATTTTAATTTGAGGATTATTAGCACAATCTCATTAATTGTGTCAAACCTAAATGTGCCCCAATAGCTTTGAAGCATTGTTAAAGGTAACTTACAGTGACCTTCATGTACAAAAATGTAAATTTTCTACTACAAGAAACCATGCAAGTTAACTGGGCATCTATGTAATTTGTATTACATGGCAAGCAATGGACTCATCACATAGTTTACACACATCATATGTTGAACATTCAACCTTACCTCTGTTTTAATCCCTAGTACCAGTGACACCATTGCAGCTACCATCAAAATGATAAGAGTAAGATCTTGCCAAGCTTCCCAAAGAAACATCTACACAAAAAAAGCAAACAAATGAATAACAGATCATACAAAGTTTTCTACATGTAGTTTAATAAATGCATCAAATAAATAAATAATACCAAGAAACTTCGCCCTTTTTTCTTAGGATACATATTAGATCCAAAAGTTTTTCTTCGATTCATCAAATCAGTATCATCCCCATCAATTCCTAACTCCAAACTTGTCTTCAGCAAACTTGATAACCCATTAGCCTACAAATTATAAATGTTATTCACAATATTAAATTCATGGCCATATCTACCATATCGATATAACAAATAAGAAAAATCTACAATTGACTTACCCCCCCATAACGCGACAGAGTTGCAAAGCTATGGTCCCTATTCATTGAAACAAGCTTTTCAAGTCCAATTCCATAATCACCACTTGGAGTTAGGGGTGTATCAGCAGTATCTACAAGTTATATACCATTCATGCAAGGATTGTTATCATTAAATAATCAAAACATTCAAGGTTTAGCATAAACAATTGACAGTTTCATCACCTAAAATGAGTTTAATGAATAGAATCATATTGAACTTTAGTCTAATGTCAATAACTTCATCAACCAATTGCACTGAAGAATGATACCTATCCCATTCTTATTCTTATCTCTACCCATATACCTTAATCTGTGGCCTCACTTACCGATAAATCTAGCTTTCTCATTTATCCATTTAGTATCTTGAAAACATATAATTTTAATACTGCTCATAATCATAACCTTGGGTAACTCTATATACTTAGCTATGAGAGGCTCTATATATGAAGATGCTAAATGCAAACTATGATTATGGTTGGTAATCATAACCTCGAAAATGCAGCGTGTTGCTTGTAACAAAGTACCAGGGCACTTTGTAACCTAGGTGACTTAAAAAAAATATATGATAGAAAGCCAATCTATTTTCCCTAATCATCATAAAAATGCATTCACATATATTGGAATTAGAGGAGAAAGAGAAAATAGAGAGAAACTCGAATAGGAGAATACCGATTGCTCGTTCCCCAGCCAATTTGAAAAGCAGTGCTGCCTACTACAAATATCCAGGATTAGATTATAATAAAACAACTAGATATAATAAAATGAAGAAGGATGATTGGAGCCCATGCACAATTTGGAAACATGTTTATTTATTTGGATTCAAAACTTTACCCTGATAACTTGTGCATGGGCTCTAATCATCCTTCTTCGTTTTGCCTTTTCTTCTTTCTTCCGCAAGTCCAAAGTGTACCGAAATCGGCGAGAAGCATTCAACACTAGTGCTGCTTGCTGTAATGTTCAAAAAAGTAACTCAATTAGCACATTAAGAGAAATAATTTACTGATTCATACGAAAACACTTTGAGAAACAATAAAACAACAATAAATCAAAAGACACAATTAACTAATACTCTGGCTGTTTAAAATTACTGCTTGCGATCCTATCTCCATTAAATATTTCCTGTGTTTGGGAATCCTGTACAATCAACTAAGCCATGCATCACAATAGACACAATCCAATTATTTTAAACAGTATTATCTGTCCTCATTTTTGAATCCCAATCTATTAAGGGTGCAAGTAAAAAAACTACAAAAAATAATGTTATGGAGCCCACAGACTTGTTAAAGGGAAACCAAATATAGATATCAGAAAATATTTTATTACTGGTAGATAACAATGGTACCAATTCTCTAATAATGTAATACAGATTTGCAGGTGTTATCATAATTTGAAAGCCTGCCCACACCTAAAGCCCAAAATTCTTCTTCTCCTCTTTCCATTAATGCCCAACCTTGGATTTCTACCAATTCCTCTTCTTTGCCCCAATCCAGTTATATTCCTCAAACATATGAAGTTAACGCTAAAGCTTCTCTCGGTATCCATCCTCCTCAGAGAGTCTCTGACCCAGAGAGGGTTTGTTGTAACCCCGATGGGGATCCACATTGTATAATATTAATGACTCTGAAGAATTGGATTTTGATAGTGATGTGGAAGATCGTTATCTCGATCTGACAATTTCTGCTCTTATTTATTTATTTATTAATAATAAATCCATTCTTTCATAGAAAACAAAATTAACGAAAAAAAAAAAAAGGAAGGACGACACAAATATCATCAAGACATCTAGTTGCAGCCATTTTGTTTATGGTTTTTTCTGAAAGTATGGAAGATACAATAAACATGTGAGCCACAAATGTAGGTAACTGAATTGAAACTGCAGCAGAGACGTAATAATAATAATAATAACAACCCACATTTTGGAAAACATGTAAAATGAACAAGCCCAAATAAAATATAGATATATATCTTATCTATATATACACATATATAAGAAGAAGAAGAAGAAGGACATTACCCTCCAGCGCTTGAGGGACTCGAAGGAAGCATTCTTGGTGGTGGCAATATCGAAAGGGTCGGACTCCTCCTGGAGGTCGGGGTGAATGCCTTGTTCTGCATTCTGCTGCTGGTGATGCCGGCCATGTTCGAGGTCCTCCTTGCCCATCAGCTTCGACCCGTTCCCGTTAACGGGAGCTGCTCCTCCTCCTCCGGTATCATTGGCCATTTTAGTGTTTCTGTCGCAAAGAGAGATGGCACAGCCCGGCCGCTTCAACGGGCCGTCCCGCCAACGCTCCCAGATATCAGAGCAACAACAGCGTACGGCAATTATAATAATCCGACAACGCCACGACAAACAAAGAAAAAGAAAACAAAATATAATTCGAAGAGAGAGGGAGAGAGAGAGAGAGAGAGAGACGGGGGTTAGGGTCAGAGGAGGATTGGATTTATTTGTCAATTATAGAAATACGTAGAAATAAAAGGCGGGGAGAGAAGAGTAGAATCGAAGGGATGAGAGATCATCACACGGTTTCTTTCTGCTGTCACTTTATTCGTGGGGATTTTTATTTTATTCGCCGCGTATAAATATTTGGATATTTATTTTAAATTTTTATCTGGATATTCCATGTATTTTTTTTTATTATGCTTATAACATTTCAGAGTAATTTGATGGTTGATTTATGCCTAAATTTATCTGAAAAAAATGAGAAACCAATAAATTAATTTGTTTTTGTTTATTTATCTAAGCTTTTTTCTAAATAAATTTTTACATAAATTAATTATTACATTAAATTTTATAATACATAAATATTCAATTTAACATTTAATTTTTAAAATAGAAATATCCAAATATCTACGCATGCATTCATACTACTCCTTGCCGGGTTGCCTTTGGTTTGTATGCGTAAGAATTTGTGGAATTTTGAGTATCCAAAATTAATATATATGGATTGAGATATTGAGATATTGTGTGAATTTTAATTTTAATTCCAATATCTCAATCCAATTCTTCCCAATCGTTCTGTCAATCCAACGGTTTTCCTCTCCCCCTCCCACCCTTTATTTGGGTCCCTCCATGCTCCCATTCGCAATTGCCTTCTCAGTTCATCTTCTAGGGTTATATTACGGCTGTTTATGGGTTAATTTTGTATCTCGGGTGTTGTTTAACGCCACCATATACTATATTCACAGCTACTACAACCAACTACTAGTAGTATTTCGTTAATGGGTGTTGTTTAACGCCACCATATACTATATTCACCAACTCATGAGCTACTAAAACCTACTAGTAGTAGTGTGGTTGTCAGGAACAATTTGGAAGGGCGGGACCATAGTCTCTCAAATTTTAAAAAGAATTATAAATGCCAATAGTAATTAAATATATATAATTATGTGTGAATCTATATTATATATAAACGCCCACACATGAGCTGCACATCTAGGGATTTATTTTTAACAGATCATGACCCATTAAAACGTGTTGTGATAAGGTACACATGAGCTTCATCATCAGGATGACTTCAATGTGTGCGAAATTGTTCTTTGAGCCTCCCTACATGAGGTTAGAGATCCAACAGTTTCCCCCTAATTTCACTACCAGTCTAGAGGATCTGACTTTGATATCACTTGTTGGACATCGACTAGAACACTTACTATTACAATATTATCCGCTTTGAACTTTCAATGCATGAGCCGCACCCAAGTCAAAGAATATATAAATTAATTATTTTAATTATTAATTCTAAAATATATAAAATATTATTATATTAATATTAAATATAATGGTATTTCATCATTTTATTACATGTTTTAATTCCATTATACAAAGATAAATTTTAAAAATACTTGTAAATATTAAAAGTTATTATCAGGAATTATAAAATAAATATATTAGTTTTCATATATATACATATATATATATATAATGATATATCATTTCAGAATTGATTCATGGTTCCGTTCCTATTCACTCTCGCTCTTCCAAACAAATATCAAATACAAATAATTAACACTAAAGTTCAAGTCCATATAGGCATAAGTGTTCAGTAACCGGACTGAACATAGAGCTCGAGCTCGAATCAAGCTTAACTGTCAAATATGTTATTTATTTAAAAGTATATGTTCAGTAAATATGTAGATGGTCCGAATCAAATACATTAACCGAATCGAGCTTGTACAAACCGACCTACATGTATAATATTGAACTCGAGGATATTACGGGCCAGGGAGAATAAGGGCCGCTTATCTACTTCCTCCTCGTCTCCCCGGAAGTTATTATTATTATTAAATGTAAAACAAGGATTTAGGAAAGCATATTTTACAAATTTGGCAATTTATATGTTTATAATTTATTCGACATCATGAACTGCGCGCAAATATGGATTTAAGGAAAACAGTTATACAAAAAACTTGTAACCGCAAGATCGTTTAACGAGGTTGATGTGCGCGCAGTTGTACACTTATAATAATAAGTAAGAAGGTGATATTTTAAATCTATTTAAATTAGCAAACCTTTGCCTTTGAGATTCTGTTGTAGTAGGAGAATGAATACGTATAAGAGAAGTTGATATGAGAACCAGGATTGATTATATTTTATTTATTATTATACACCAAATTATTAAATTAAAAGCCGGTGACCAGGATCGATATTCGATATATATGAAGGGGCCGGGAGAGATACCTTGCACCTTGGAGTTGAAGACCAGTGCGACTGCGGCTTCTTCTTCTTCCTTTTTCCCTTCTTTTCTTTTTTACCGCTTATTCGGAACATGAAAATTCAGATGTGGGATCTGGGCGGCCGCGAGATAGAAAGTACTACTATGTGAAGGGCTTGCACGTACGGGTAATACTGGCCGGAAGCATTGATTAGAGAGAGACAGAGTGTGTGTGTGTGTGTGTGTGTGAGCGAGCGGTTTTGTGCATGTGTGTCGCGAAACTTCGAAGAAGCAGCGCGGCCTTGGAAGTTGGTCTTGTTCACGTGACACCATGATGCAAGTGGGTGGATCTGTTCGGTTCGAGTACCAGACACGCCACGGTGGCTAAAGATGCTTATAGTATGGCAAGTGGCTTGACTTAAATATAATGATAATTTTTTTTGGGATCGCACCGAGGTAAAAAAAAAAATCATGTCTACGTGTAAAGAAAATGTCGAACAATAATATTATTTTATATTTTATATTTATACGTAAAGAAAATTATTTATAAGAATATTGTTTTTGCCATCGCTCACCTGATCCTACGCCCAGTCGTCCCCTCGCCCTCCAATCCTCCTCCAAGTCCAAGCTCAAGAAGAAATGACAGCGAGGATCCGTTTTCAATGGCCTCGGTCGACGATAAGACTGCCTGCCTGGCCATTGACGACAGCCTCATGATGAACAACCCCGCCCGCCGCTACCGTCACTCACGTCCTCCACAACAAGCGTGACTTCACCTGGCCGTCAATGGCATCGAGGACCTCCTGGTGATGTCATTGGGCGATGGCCACTTGAATGCCTCTTAGGGTCGCCGGGACGGTCGCCACTTCGGCCAGTTTTTCGCCTCGTCCGTCGTTTACATCGCCCTCAAAGGCCTCTCGAAGACGGTAGATCTATTGACGGGCAATGCGTTGGAACTATGGAGAGAGAAAGTTTTTAATAAAATAACATGTATATAATTAACTGTAACTCTGATGGATGATGATGTAATATTAGAGAGTGAAAATTAGCATAAAATTAAAAATTTATTATTTACATGTAGAAAATAAAAAGTGTGTTAAAATTATGTATAGACATATTTTATCACATCGTTATTATGTGATAACATGGCAAGTGGCTTGTTATTATGTTATGAGAATTCATAAATCATCAGTGGTACATAACATTAATTAATAGTTGATAATACAAAAATAATACGGCGTCAATTTCATTTAGCATTCTTCTCATAATGATATTAAATTTCTTTATTATTCTTTTAAGTCAATGCCTCTGTTGATTGTATTTATTTGTTTTGTTTTTAGCAGTTTTTCCGCTAATACATTAGTGAACCCAAAAATCACCACCCCTCCACATTTCAGTGTAAAGTCATTCACATTAAATTTATATTTTTTATTTTTATTTTAAAGTGTAAATACTAAATTATTTTTCTATATTTTTTATATATATATTACTGTTTTTTTTCTTTTATTTGAAACTGATCTCTATAAAAAAAAACATCATTATAGAAATATGCATGAATCCTGTGGCGCCATCTGATTGGAGCTAGGATTTAAATTGGGTATCTCTAAATTTAAATTTTCAAAATGGGTCCATAGGCGTAAAATTTGAAAATAAAATGGCTAAAAAACATTATTATTTTGGACTTCATAGAACAAATTTGAAGATGAATTTGATTAATGTCGATGCTCAAAACTCAAGTTCGAATCTGATATGTTTTTAAGTTTCTAATTTGAATATTTCATTCAAATTTTTACAATTTATTGAATTTATATTTTATTTTGTTAAAGATTACTCTATTTTTAATATTGATAAAATTAATATTTACATTAAATCATTGAATATATTTTAAATATTTTGTTGAAATAAATAAAATTAATTTACGAAGTTATCCAAAATTGAACGGGTATAAAAAAATGATGAATTTACTACCCCCAACCCATTTGATTGCTGCGACTCTGCTCCCTAGGAACACACGCTCCATGCCGCCGTTACAGTCCCAATAGACCAAGCCCCACTTCACTATGCCTTGGCAAGCGCGCTCCTAGTCCTACCACAGTATGCGATATTGTCTTCTTCTTCTTCTTCTTCTTCGGGACATGAAAATTCAGATGTGGGATCTAGCAGAGTGAGAGAGTGAGGGAGGAGTCAGGAGCTTGCAGTACTGTTCTACCGGAAGCATTAATTGAATTTGATTGAAGTTAGAGTGAGTCTGTGAAGTGACTGGCGGGTGCGTGCAGGGCCAAGGGGACGAAACTTCGAAGAAGGTGCTGCTCGACAATTGCATGACAGGTTCGGTCCACACCACGTTCCACTGTCTTTATTTGGACCCGACTATCACTATTTTGCCTGTTACAATATTATTCATTTTGGGCTCGCTATATCGCCTGCACGACTTTAAAACGCATTGTGACATTCTGGACCTGCTTCACCATATAAGCTTCTTGACTTCTCTTTTTTCTTCTGATATGGGATACGATTTCTTAACAATTTCTCCCTTGTCACATATCGAACTACAGCATAGGCTAGAAATGCATCATGAAACTGATGAGCTATCACCATGTGGGCCGTCATGGGAGCTCTCCCTCGATGTACATTCTGATTGAGAGCATACAGATTCGATCACCTGAAGACAAGGATTTTTATATTCCAAAGTAATACCGCCGCACACCACGGGACACGCCGCTCGGCCACAGACTACACCAAGAAGACTTTCGATATAATGGAACACCAGACGGATACAACCAGGCTCTGATACCAATTTTGTTAGGATCTTGTCAAGGCGCAAGCCCACCCGCATGTCACAATAGTATCCGCTTTGGGCTCATCACATCAGGCCGCACGGCTTTAAAACGCGTTGTGACATTTTGGGTTTGCTTCACCATATAAGCTTTTTGACTTCTCCTTTTTTCTTCCGATATGGGACTCAATTTCCCAACAGGTTGCATTTTAAAATTACAACTCGAACGGAATTTTTTAGGAAAAAGTCTAAATGCACCATACAACATTAGAAAATAGAGAAAAAGAAAACGGAAAAAATAAATAGAAAACTTGAACGGTATATAGATAGGAAAAAGAAAAGTATAACGTAAAATTTAAAAGAACATGTGAAGTAAACCATAATCTAAAAATACACGTGAAAAAAAATATTGAAGTATTTATTCCACCTAAATTATAGATGTAAAGATGCCACAACAATGATTATACAGTAGTATTATTAGTTTTAGATATGACCTTAGTGTACTTATATATCATATAATATACACAATCATCAAGACCTAACCTATAAATAAGAATCATAAACCGTATAGTTGGCTGCAGTTTCTCGTGTAAAGACGATAAACATGCAATTTGTCATGTCACGTAAAAACAGTTTGTAGTTCTAGTGAAAAAGGTTCCAGGTGCCAGAAATTTATATATATATATATATATTCTCAGTGGACTTCTGCTTGGTTTTGATTTGGATAAAGGAAAACCTTGGTAACAAACATTTTGAACTTTTTTAGATGTGCTATGATATTATAGAAACAGAAATAAAAAAATAAAAATAATTGCCGCTATTGCTTCTTCTTTTTTTCAAGCAATTTGAATGTAAACATTACTTGCGAGTTGCGATCGAGACTACTACGGAGATATTAAAGCGGTTGAATGGAAGCCATTATTTTGGCAAAGGGCCGAAGCATCGCCCCGCCTGGGGCCTCATTTGTGTTACTCTGGGCCAGCCCTGCGCCCGTGCATGCAAAATGTGTGCCAATTTACGCGGGGTACATATGATGTCCCAACAATACTAATTAATTAACTATATAAATACTAATTATATTTTATAAATAAATATATAAAGGTTAATATATATATATATATATATATATATATATATATATAGTTTCAATTTGTTATTGAAATCAATCATCTTCGATGTTACACAAGTCATTTTCTATGTTTGGCGGTAGTCATCAGACTCTTTATTCTTTTGGTTGAGGGGTTCAAATGGGTTGACCAAGTTTAACTCAATGTGAAAAACTCTTTTGCTTAACACATTAAGTAGTGGTAGGTATATTTAAAAAATATTTTTATTTCAATTAAACTTCAAATTGTTATAAATTTTCAAACTGTAACATTTATTTCAAGTATTCAAATTTCAATTATATACATCACTCTAAATTATTATTAATATTTTTAAAATGAAGTTATGTCAGTTGGAATTATAATCACTAGTTTAAAGGTGAATTTATGAGATTTGCAATACTCAAACTTAATATATGAATGTGTAGTAGGATTATATTATTTTTGAAAATAAAATTAATTTTAAAAATAGTAATTTTAAACTATTTATAAATGATAAAAAATTATTTGAACTCAATTTTTTTAAAAACAGTAATATTTTTAAAAATAACTTAATGAAAAAAGGAAAAAAAAATTATTTTCATAGTTCAACTAATTCGCGTGAGTGACTAAAAAGTAATTAATTTCACGTTTTCCTTTTGAAAATTACTGTAGTGATTTTGAAAATAAACTTATTTATAACCTTTAAGTTTGAAGTAAGTTTCGACTTTTGGAGGGGCTTAAAGTTCACAAGCATTGTGGCCCAGGTTTTTTTTTTTTTTTTGGTTAGTCCTAAATTTCATCAATTTCCTATTTTAATCAAAGATGATTTACACAATAACAAAATAGTGCTTAATTTTGCTTAGGGGAAAAGAAAGAAAGGGTGAATGATACGATCATCATTGCTACAAGTCCAGTTCATGAGATTTGAACTCATCAATCCCACAAATCCTTCCCTAAAATTTAAACTTATTATCTCTCTTGCATTGCATTTAAATTGTGTTTCCAAAAAGGACCTGACGGGACAATTAATAATTTTCATCTCATATATGCTGCTCAATCAAGAGTTTTCGAAACTATTATTATTATTATTATTATTATTATTTGGCCCCACATCCACATGACATGGCTTCCTTGTCCAAACAAGAAAACAAACTAAGCACTTGATACATACATATAGAGAGAGAGATGTAAGAAGTTTTGGGTGATTCAATATTTTTGGACTTAAAAAATGAATTTTGGTTCCTGCAAATTAAATAATTACTTCCACATTAATTAATATATAGTAGCAGTGGTAATAATTAATGCAAATTAAGTTTGGCATAAAATCTCAACTCCTGCAAATTATATATTTAGGTACGCTTCCAAGCATGGAATTTGTATGGGAAATCAATGTAAATGATCCGTTTTAAACCCCAAGACTCAAGATGCGGTACATCAGGGAGGGTTCACTCACAATTACAAACCCAGCAGGGAAATGGAAACATTTGTACGGTACCAAAAGACGCGAACTACAAGATAAACTGTTATTCTTTAGTATAATAATAAATGAAGCAATTAATAAATTGAGCCTTTTGGAATGATGTGTAATTAAATAATTTGTGATTTTAAGTAATATGACCTATAAAAAGCAAGCTTGGCTTGAAGGCGTAGACTTCAATGTCATGATAGTACGTACGGACAGGGGCGGTCTACTTACTTGTTTTGTTTAACCCAAATAATGGAGCAAATAAACACACATCCAAGCATTACTACCATATATATATATATATATATATATATGCATATGCATATGCATGCTTCTGAATTCTGATTGGCAATGACAACAAATATTAAAGAGACAAAACTATAACACGCTGACAGCATATTTGGTTGAATTCTTTAAGCGTGTTCAAATAAAAACTCATTTATAAGTAACTGTTTTGAAATTTAATTTTAAAAATAACTTTCAACACACCATTCAGAACACAGAAAAATGGAAATACATTTAAGATACCTTGGATATTCAGAACACCAGTAAGCTTCTGACCCAATTTATATGAAAATGAGCTTCAGTCCTTTATTACATACAATGCTGAGTTTGATTTTCTTCACTTAGCGTTAACGTTTTATTTTCTCCGCGTGTCACTGTCCATCCATACCATACGCAGGCGCAGCAGGGGACTTTGGCTTTGAACACCAATCACAATTTTTCGTTTTTTTCTAATTGGTGGGGGCCATCATTTATACTGACATTTATTTATTTTTTTATTTTTTGAAAAACCCAAAAGAAGTTTCTTTTTAGAAAAAAAAGAAAAAAAGAAAAAAAAAAAAAAACAAACCTGAGAATGATAACAACAATAAATAATAATAATAGGTCCCAAGGGAGAGGTACAGGAACTGGATGGTGAGCTCAAGTACACCAAATAAATATTTAAATCCTTTTGAATTGAAGAGTCCACATTTTCAAATGTTTACCATAATCAGAGGCCTTGTAACTGTAAATCAGTGCTGACAGTACATCCTTCTATAGATAGCACCATCCCATTTATTCCCCATAGGCCAAAAACCAATAAAAATTAATCTCATTACATATCCTGCCATCCTATATATAAAAGACAGTTTCCCAAATCACCGATAGCACTCACTATCATCATCCTTCCTTCCCTTTTTGCCGCTTCCTCATCATCATGCGGTTCTCTTCCAGTTCAAATATGGAACCCACGAGACCAGATCTATGTGCTTCTGAAACCTCCAGCTTGATCTCGGTTTCTGAACCCCAGAACCACAGAGACCCAAAATTACTGCATGACCGAGACCAATACTATCAGGAAGCCAGGGAGAAACCCACCACAGATCCTGACCTCAAATTGCATCTCAGCCTTTCCAATAGAAACTTGGATTCTGGGTCTAAGCCCGAACTCAATTTAATCGGCTCCTTCCACTTGCATTCTACAGCTCTTCCTCAGGGCAATGAGACAGAGCCCAGGGTGTATTCCTGTAACTTCTGTCAGAGGAAATTCTACAGCTCCCAGGCACTTGGAGGCCACCAAAATGCGCACAAGCGTGAGCGGACACTGGCAAAGCGCGGCCAACAGCTCGGACCAGCCTTGCACCGCCTCTCCACCATGGCTGCCCTGCCCTTCCAAGGCTCCTTTAACAGAGGCTTGGGTCTGGGCATTCAACCCCATTCTATGATTAGCAAGCCACCCGCTGTGGGATCCTCACAGATATGTGGGACTCAGGGCTGGCTGAGGTGGCCTGAGCAGCGCCGCAGCGGTGCAGCACGGTTTGAAGGCCTCCGTAAGTTCCCTCCGGCCAGCAGTGGTGGTGATGGTGGTGGTGAAGAGTGTTGGTGGGATAGTCAGGGTGGGAGTAACCACATGAAGGCTAATCAAGAAGAGTCACAGAAGCTTGACTTGTCTCTCAAGCTCTGAGCACTTTTTTTCCCCCCCTGATTTTCTGTTTTTTTTTCCTCTCTTGTTTGGACGTTTAAGCAACATTCTTTGTAGCATTCTTGTACAGAAACCTGGCAAAAAGGAGATTTGGGAAGGCATATATATTCTGTGGGTATTCTTTTTTTGGAAGTAGCCAATTATGGATATTTGAAATTTTGGAAGCTGCTCAATCTATGACTGGCTTTTGGTTTTTGAGTAGATTCTTTAAACTTTCGCTGAACTTGTCATCAATCCTCCCGTGTTTTTATGACTTGAAAGATTGAGGCATTTAATGGATCAAATTTGAGTCCTATTTTGCATAACTGTTTGGTCTCACTCGGAGGAAAACAATTTGGATGTAGCGAGCCGATGAAAGAAAAAAAAACGTAAAAACGTTCGGCTCATTAAATGTTTTCTTTTTAATCCTACAGCTGCCTGATATATACCATCACATCATTTTCTATTTTCCATCATTCATTTGTTACGTAGGATGTCATCTTCTTAAATTGCCCGCCCGTAGGTACATGTTAAGCGATCTACACAGGTTTGGAGAAAACCAACGATTGGGTGGTGTTATGCTGCTTGTGGGTTATGAAGAAAATAAGCACGGAAAAAGAGCACAAGTAAACGAAAAAAACATTATTAAGGCCATTATAAATTTATAATTTCAAAAAAAACCAAGTTCAATTCATTAATTCTTCATCAAATTTTTGAAAAATGATCCGATCAGTCCGGTAAACAGGCCTTTTAATTTGTATTCAACAAAAGACATCAATAGGTACACAAGGGGATCCGACCATGCTTTCACAAGGGTTTATGACCGAGAAACCAAGTTTCATGCCAACATCAAATTTTTATTTATCTATCTATTGTTTCTACTCAATTTCTATATATAGGAGGACTTTAGAGTTACCATGCAGGGAATAAACTCTCTCACGCCACAACCGGGCAGTTAGACTGTTTTGTTTAAGTTAAAATCACACCACAACCAGTCCAGTATCACTCAACTGTTCTGTTTTACGTGGCCATCCATGTAAGTTGAGAGAAAATTCTTTGATAATAAAAAAAAATGCCGACAATCTTTTAATATAAAAATTATGCGAAAAAACCATAAGAGTATAGATTAAGTTACATCCGACACAGGGATGGATGGATAATCACCCCGCCCCTTTCCTTTTCCAGGGGCGGTTAACATTTCTACAGCATGGGTGTTGCTTGACTCAAACATCACAGCATGTCTCTTCTCAGCGACACCAACCTCCTCACGTTTGTTTATGCCTGCTGCTAGATACTACCACAATTTCTTTCATGGTCTCTTCCAGTTTTTCCACTTCCTTGAGTTCTCATTTCCACTTCCTTGAGTTCGGGATCAGATTCTGCGGCTTTTTCTTCTGGGACATTTACTTCAAGCTCTTTCCCTTTCTCTTCTTCCTCGGCCTGTGTCTTCTTCCTCTCAACTTCCTGAAGTGATAAATTCAATAAATAAATAAATAAATAAATACATAAGAGGAACAAATTTACTAGAGAGATTTAGACTTTATTCGAAATAAAAGAAAATGCAAAAGGCAATTAGTAGGGCCTTACTGGAGAAAACAATAACGTGGATGTTGGAAAACAGATGGTGGTACTAACATAAATAAAGCAGTCACTGTCATTTCTTGACATAGTGAAAAGAACTTAAAAGAAGAAGGTAATTACAAGCAATGACAGGCACATTCTGGGCTCACCACAAAGAAAAGAATTACGCGCATACTATACATACATATACATTCAGCAGGTCATCACCAACTCAATGAATGATGGGCACGATCAGATTGGGGTTGTCAAGCATATATAATCAAGATTCCTCTTGTGCCTTTGCCAGATTTTGCTTCAGGATACATTGATTAATTTGGGTTCGCTCCTCATGAGCAATATCAGAATGTTCACTGTCTCAAATATAAGCTAGTTTACAGAATCCAGTCTGAAAGAACCATTTGAAAAAAAACTAAGACAGAGACACAAAGGGATGGGTACAACATTTACAACAGGTACACATAATATAAAGTTCGTTCTCATGTAAAATTAGAAATCTGAGGAAATACATAAAATTTACAATTGCAAGATGAGTATTAGAACTAGGGGCATTAAATACTATTGATAACAGAAGGACGGGAAGAACACATCAGATCTCATTTTAGGGGGGGGAGAGAATGAGTAACATAGCATGTTAGTTTTGACTATTTGTTGGGACTTTAAAAAAAGTTGATAAATAAAAAAAATATTATTTGAACTTAAAATGTAAAAATAATCTTTGGTTTGTTTTTAATTTTATGTTTTTTATATACGAAAATAGATGGTAACAAAAACTGAAAACGTAAAAGCAAACATGACCTAACATTAGCACTAATCAGAAATTACAATAAAATCAATGTGCGCGACCAAAAAAGAGATCCATTACCTCCACCGTTCTTGAAATTGCATAGGGAGCATACTGAGCAACCAAACATAGAGCTGTTTGAAGAAAAAGGAACCACTTCACATAGCTACAACAAACCAATAATCTGGATGCATGCCATATGAACAGAAAAAAAAAGGGTATGCAACTGAAGTACCCACCCAGTGGAGGCATGACGCAGGTAAAGAAGAGCCGTACTAAATGGAAGTCAAACCTGTTCACAAAAACGGTGAAACATAAAAACATTTCAAAAAAACATTCAAGGGTTTGTGTAAATTGACATGTTTATGCATGCACACCACGAGTTGGCGAAAACTCCAATGAGACGGTGAAGCAACCGGCGTGCCATATATATATATATATATATATATATATATATATATATATATATATGTGACAAACCAGGGGATGTGGAAATAAATACCCAAATATTTTCTTCTCTGACGATTTGGTGAAGAGAATCTTAGCGATGGTCGCAAAATTGAGCTTATCCAAATCACGATACGCCTCGTACTTCCTCAAATCCCCTTGGCTGCTGCCCACAAAACCACCTTCGGCTTTGGTGCTGTTGTTCTTGAGACACCCCATTGAGGTCTTCCGTAACCTCGCAAACACACTTCTCCTCATCTTTCTTTAACCTTACGAAATTTATCAAAAACCGCGAGTACCGCCGCCGCGCTTCCGTGGTTGTCTTTCTTCAACTATCCCTGTGTCGGGCTCGCACAGTCGCTCGCAGCGGCTTTCGATTTTGTCTGAGAATTGCAATTGTTTTGTTGTGGTGAATCGAATCGAATTTCGAATCTCAGGTCCCACCCCCTTTTATTCAAATTAATTATTATCAATCACATGCTCACGAAAGCCGCTGCGACAAAGGTTGGGGACAGATTAAACCCTATTAAGATTTTATTAATTTATAAAATCATAAACATAATAATAAAAACATAAACTTAAAATATGATTTTACGGGACCCTTTTTAAAACAAAACAAAACAAAAAACTTCAAAACTCAGATCTTGAACACACAAGAATAACATGATAAGTTAATGATACCATATCATAATGAAAAACATGCTTGTTATATATGTTAAAGATCATAGAAATTTAATTTATATTTGAATTTTTTAGTCAATTCCCTTTTATTAATAAACTTAAATTTATAATTATTTGTTTTAATAAATTTTTTAAGAAATAATTTTTCTAATGATTAAATTATTCTCTTATTAACATAGTGTTTATTTATGGATTGTTAATTAAATTCGATAATGAGCTCTTAAGCTATTTCAATTAATAACGAACCTATTTTAATATAAAATTTATGTTTTGAATTAATATTTAGTTACTATTAAAGTTAATATGATTAACTCATTATATTATATTACATTGTATAAATAATCCGCCTAGGAAGACTGGTACGAATAAAAATATTTAAAAAAAAAAAACCGCAAGGCCTATTTGAAGGATTCATGATCTTGTAGAATTGAATAAAAAACGATTGGGCTTGGTAGCCTTCTTATTATCTTCAGATTTTGAAGAAGACTGAATCATAAACATGAATGAAGGCTGTAAAACCTTGTCCTATACTATAGATTTAGAAAGAAACGATAGAAGAAAAAAAAACTGACAAAACAAGCAGTATTAGTCCAAAGCTCATAACACGAGCAAATAGCAGACGTAGGCTTGTTTAGTTTCCAATGTGTCTGTCATCGAGGGGAGAACAACATGTGAAGGATAGATCAAATCACTTCAGCACTTCGCACAAACTTGCCTTCGAAATTATTTATATTTTAATATATCACTCCAGAAATTAGGTCTCATTTTTGTTTTCTACCCAGTGCTTACAATCGTTAGTACTTCATGACTGAGATGTGTTCATAATAATTGGAAATCTTGTTCCCAAATTTGATTATACAATGGATACACCGAATTTGATTATTCAATGAATTTACCTAAACGAACTGGGACCATGGTTTATCTAAAGAAACAGTTCATCACCATGCATGTACCTGATCTGATGTGACACGGTTTACTTTCTCGATTCAATATCAAATCAGCAGTAATACTGGTCACTCACAATACCTCTGCGGCTACCGCATCCCTCAACCCTAACAGCAGCCATGCGTAATGAAAAGTTCAGAGTTCTCTGGTGAATCCATGAACACAATCTGCAACTCTGGAACCCAGCTGGCTGCGTCCAGGACTTTTCCTGAGCCCAAAGTCCCTCTGAACAACCCGAACATTTGCTGCATCATCCCATCTACCCATGGTGCTAAATATATTGGACATAAGAACCAGACTCTCGGAACCTTTAGGTGGCCCTAACCCCTGGATTATCTTTAAAATTTCTTCCCCTAGCTCAAAATTATTATGCCTCTTACACGCAGTGAGCAATGCACTCCACACACAAACATCAGGCTCAAACGGCATTTCTTGCACAAAGTTGTGGGCCTCCTCCAAATGCCCTGCCCTACCCAAGAGATCAGTTATCCATAAATAGTGCTCCATCCTCGGGACAATGTTAAATTCTCTACTCATGACGTCAAAACAGTGCTTCCCCGCTGAAACAAGACCAGCATGGCTGCAAGCAGATAAGAGGCATGCGAAAGTCACATGGTCTGGTTTTATCATACCACAAGTGCACAATTCCTGGAATAGCAACAGTGCTTCCTCACCAAGCCCGTGAATTCCATAACCAACAATCATGGTATTGAATGAAACAATATCATGCTGAGGCATCCTGTCAAAAACTTTTCTAGCTATTTCAACCCTACCACATTTGGAGTACATGTCAATGATAGTATTGCAAAGTGGGGTATCATTTGTGAAGCCTTGAACAATGGAGAAACCATGGCAGCAGGACCCATGATCCAAAGAGACTAAATGGGCACAAGCTGGTAGAAGTCCTACCATGGTCGCTAATTGCATGTCAAAACGTAAAATGCACATACAGCGAAAAGTGATCAAAGCGTCCTCTGCCTTGTCACTCTGCGCAAATCCTGAGATCATGACACTATAAGAAACAGAATCTTTTAAGATCATTTCATCAAAGAACCTAGCGGCATCCTCTACAACCCTACACTTTGAATACATCGAGAGAAGTGTATTACCTACCATTAAATCTTGAAGAAAACCTAATTTAAGTATGTAACAGTGTAACGTCCTTCCCCTGCTCAGATCTGTTGGCTTTGCACAAGCTCGAAGAATACACCCCAAAGTAACTGGAGTGGGATCTATAGTAAGCACCATTTGATGAAACAGTTTGAACGCTTCACACATCAAATCACACAAAATGTAAGCGCCAATCATAGCAGTCCAAGTTACCTCATTCCTAAGACCCATTGCATCAAATATTCTTCTTGCATAAGACAACCACCGACACTTGGCATACATATCCAGAAGTCCAGTACTAAGGACGACATCAATGCCAAAACTCTTCCTCAGGCAGTAGCCGTGCATCGCCTTTCCTTGGTTTAATGCATTGGTTTGAGCAACTGTAGGAAGAACAGACACAATTGTTGAAGTGTTGGGATTTATTCCTTCTTCCTGCAATTTAGCAACCAAGTCTATTGCATCATAATAGAGTCCATGAAAAGATAAACCAGCAATCATGGCATTCCATGTAACAACATCCCTGTAAGGCATATAATTGAACACTCTTTTTGCCTCAACAAGACATCCGAATTTTGCATACAAATCAATTAAAGCAGTGCAAACATATATATCAGAGTCTAGCCCAAATCTTATAACATGGCTATGTTTTTCCCTGCCATATTCTAATGAATGTAAACCGGCACAAGCTTTGAGAACAACAGGGAAGGTGAAGTTTGTAGGTCTAATACTAGATCTAAGCATCCACCTATACAAATTGACCGCTTCTTCAGGACGGCTATCTTGGGCGTAAGCTCTAATCATCATGTTGCATGTAACAGGACTTCGGTTTGGGGCTCTATTAAACACCCGCCAAGCGAGTTCAACTTTAGCACAGGCAATGTACAAATGGGTGAGCTTTTCCAGTAGAAGGGAGTTGTTCACTTCAAGCAATCCAGTCTTGAGGAGGTGCTGATGGACCTTCTTTCCATCAATAAGCAATTTAGATCGAATGCAAGCTTCAAGAAACTGGATAATCATGTGGGGAGCAATGGAAATCTACTGCCCTTTACTTTGTTCCTTCAGAAAAAGGCACAATGCCACTCTCCATATTGAGATCTATAACCATGATATTGGCATACCCGTTCACTCATGGTATTCTTATGCAAAGAACTTAGTAGACAAAACGAAATATAAATTCCAGCTTCCGAATACCCATCTTCAATTTCTGTTTTGTGGTCTCCACGCATCCATACATACACTGGCCCTGCATGACGAGTAGTAGAAAGGAAAAGGAAAACTCACGTCCGCATCGTTCTATTCATTTGCTCATTGAACATGATGTTTAATAGCCTTTTGAGGAGCCCCGAGATAATTGTAATACACGACCTGCAATGGCTACCAAACAATGTCTATCATGAATGCAGCAAAGGAGAGGGGGGCAAGCACGACACCTTGAACACGGGAAACAGTGAATGTACGGAACCACGGATTTAAGCCACTAACAACAAAAAAGAAAAAAAGCTACCCAGAAAAATAACATAGAAACAGCCAACCAAGCAGCATCCGATAAACCCTAGGACAGCGGAGAGAAGGATTTGGGGCAGAGACAAGGATTCACCATGGAGATGAAGGGAAAATAAGTTCAGTAATCGTTAGATGCAGATACGCGATTTGGAGTTTTCCCAATTCGTTCGATCATTGATGTTCCATGCCCGCTCTGCAAATGTAAAATTAAAACACACACACACACCTCTCTCTCTCTCTCTCTCTCTCTCTCTCTGCGTTGGAAGATTCCATCGGGAACGTCAATTGAGCGGCATGTCTGCTAACGACGCCGTTTTCAACGTGACGTAATCTCTATTGATTTTATTTTTTAGTTAGGTTTATTTTTTGTTTTAATATGTTTTTTTTTTAAGTTTGAATAGAATGAGAGTACAAACATTACAGGAAAATAAATTTATATAAAAAAAAAAAGCGAGAGTCCGTGCATATTACACACGAAATGTTATGTCAGAAGAAAAATGATTAAACCATGTTATGTGAAAAATCATGGGGCAGACCGCAAACCTTTATAATTTATAAAATCTGAGGGTATTATAAGGATTTATCCTAAATTTTTTTCCTAGCCTCTTGTACCTTGTTGACTGTTGTCAGATTGGGGGCAATAGAGTCATATCCCCTCCAAGTAAGCGCGCATTGAAAGATACATAAGCCAAAGTGAGTTAGATTTGTTTTTAAAATATAATTATTTTAAAAAATTATGAACAATTTATATAGCTGGTAATTATTTTTAAAATATCTGTCCATTTTATTTTTAAAAACAATTTTGTTGTTGACGGTAATACCTAGAGACTATAGCCTAGAGTTTATTTTAACATTAAAATGATTATTCTCACAAATTCAGTTAACATGTGTGAAAAGAGAGGATAAAAAATAGAGAATAAATAGTTTAAAAAATTAAAATAAATAAATATGTTAATAAAACATTAAAAGATTTGTTTAGTTTATTCTTTATTGTTGTAAAAAAATTAGTTAGCTAAATTTTATAAAAGTATATTTGCTAAATGAATTTTAACTAAAAATATTAAAGTCACTACTAGTACTTTTAAAGCTAGTAAAAAATGATCATGATAAAAAGTTTAGTTATTGTCCAACACGACCAACAATAGAATTCATAACCTGTTGTAAATAGAGTTCTCATTAAAAACCTTATCTTCTATAATAGCTTTATATAACTTGAATTGAAGAATCTATATATTTACAAGAAATTATAATTTTAATTTGGGTGATTAGATTAACATTCAATGCTTAATATTTAATTTTTGTTTAGCTCTATCCCCATCATCACAATGAATTATTACAATTAAATAAAGTTAGATATGAATCATTAGAAACTAACAAACCATATTTGAGTTCTCACACTAAATGAGTTCACGTGTTCATAATGTATCATAACATGTATGTATGTGTGCACTTTTTGTGTAATTGTGATCACTAGCATCCGATTTCGATTATATAGTTTAATCCATAAAATCTGAGGGTATTATAAGGATTTATCCTAAATTTTTTTCCTAGCCTCTTGTATCCTGTTGACCGTTGTCAGATTGGAGGCAATAGAGTCATATTCCCTCCAAGTAAGCGCGCATTGAAAGATACATAAGCCAAAGTAGAAATGCCAACGGGGCGGGTCGGGACCGGATAGTGAGTGACCCGAGCTTGCCCCGAATGAGTTTGGGTTGGGTCAGGACAAATGAGTATTGCGGGTTGGGGCGGTCACGGGTCGGGACGGATATTTAAAGGCAAAACTGATAAAAAATCTGTTAAATTGTTGGGGCGGAGCGGGGCGGCCAATACCCGTGACCGCCCCGTTATCTCATCGGGGCGGGGCAGGGTGGGAAAAAAGAGCCTGGGTCGGAGTGGGGCGGGCCATAATTGCCATCCCTAAGCCAAAGTGAGTTAGATTTGTTTTTAAAATATAATTATTTTAAAAAATTATGAACAATTTATATAGCTCATAATTATTTTTAAAATATTTGTACATTTTATTTTTAAAAACAATTTTGTTGTTGACAGTAATACCTAGAGAATATAGCCTAGAGTTTATTTTAACATTAAAATGATTATTCTCACAAATTCAGCTAACATGTGTGAAAAGAGAGGATAAAAAATAGAGAATAAATAGTTTAAAAAATTAAAATAAATAAAATAAATAAATATGTTAATAAAATATTAAAAGATTTGTTGAGTTTATTCTTTATTGTTGTAAAAAAATTAGTTAGCTAAATTTTATAAAAGTATATTTGCTAAATGAATTTTAACTACAAATATTAAAGTCACTACTAGTACTTTTAAAGCTAGTAAAAAATGATCATGATAAAAAGTTCAGTTATTGTCCAACACGACCAATAATAGAATTCATAACCTGTTGTAAATAGAGTTCTCATTAAAAACCTTATCTTCTATAATAGCTTTATATAACTTGAATTGAAGAATCTATATATTTACAAGAAATCATAATTTTAATTTGGTTGATTAGATTAACATTAAATGCTTAATATTTAATTTTTGTTTAGCTGTATCCCCATCATCACAATGAATTATTACAATTAAATAAAGTTAGATATGAATCATTAGATACTAACAAACCATATTTGAGTTCTCACACTAAAATGAGTTCACGTGTTCATAATGTATCATAACATGCATGTATGTATGTGTGCACTTTTTGTGTAATTGTGATCACTAGCATCCGATTTCGATTATATAGTTTAATCCATAGTTTCATTCAGGATAATTGTAGCAGTGCTACTATCGAGATTGCAACAGGCTTACATCTTCACATTAGTATTTTCACACATACATATATATAGGGCTTTGCTAAAATGAAAATGTGAAAGCCAAATTTTTAATGTGAAAACTTTAACTTAAGTTATTAAATGATGCAAACAATAAATTTAATTAATTTTTCATTTAACTAAAATAAAATTATAGCTCCACTATAATAAATATTGTAAAAAAAAAGTTAAATAAAACTCAAATTTCAACCGTTGCATGCAAATTCAATGACCTGAAAGTTATTGCAATAAAAATTTTATATCATATTTGCATATATATAAAATTGTAAAACTATGACATACATTATATAAAAAAATGAACATATAAATATTTGTGTGTGAGAATACATTTTATGTATTGATGCATGCATGTGTATATGAGACTGTAATTTACAATTGAAAGCATAAATTAAAAGTTTATAAACATAGTTAAATTTAATTAGACTTTTAATATTAACATTATTTTATAAAACTTAAAGTGAAGAATACACGCATATATGTATTTGAAAGTTAACTTACAATTTATAATTATAAAATAATTACATAAGTCATAATAAAGACATGTCTAATTTATATTAGGTAAGAAAATAAGTGCTGAAGTGCAAAATTCACGTCATATAAACGCATGACACTGAATTAAAATGAACTTTATATGATTTTATTTTTTTAAATGAAAGTTAAAATTTTATAATATTAATTTTTAAAATTTAATATTCAATATTTGCTTCATTTAATAAAAGTATATATATACTTAAATTAAATACAAAAATATATTTATATAACTAGTATGCACATTTATGCACGTGTACCAAGCATCTATATTGTAATTTTTTAAGAAACAAAAAGCTGTCTCCCGCCAATAACAAAACAAAATTGAACAGGGGAGCACATGACTCAGACCGGAAGAAAAAGTACAATTCTTAGGACATAAATTTTAAGACCACTTTGGTACATGAAAACCCCATTTATTGTAGTCGTGCTCAAGCAACATTGAGCCCCAGAGAGCGAGGGGTATAGAGAACTCTCACTTGCCACCTAAGGTTGGGAACTGCCCCGGGTCCTCAATGGCAGGAGCTGAGCCACCGCTGGTTATTGGGTTGTCTCCAAACCCTCTAGGAACCCCACCACGTCCGCGCCCTCGGCCGCGGCCACTTGGGTTGTAATACCTTTCTCCTTCGGCAGGCTTCAAGAACTCATTAATGCTGACAGACTACATCCACCAGGCCCAATAAATACACAGTTCAGCATTCAACAGAAAAATTATTTGCAAAAAATGAACAAGACAAATAGCGGGAAAGAGAAACCAAAAAGTGATGATAAGACGGGAAAAGAGAACTAAAGGAAAAAGATAGAAGCAAAAGAAAATAAAAAGGGACAACGAAGCTAATTGGATATAGCAGGCATTTGATTTCTTGGTTAAAAATAAAAGAAATCCTAAAAAATAAGCAAGAACTAAAAGTCCTAATCCGCTCTTTCTTGTTACCTGTTTTCATAAAATAGTTATTTTTAAAAACCTTTTATGCTGTTTCCAAATTTTGTGTGAGATTTTTTTTTCACTGTCTTTTCTCTATTTGTTAAATGTTACCTGGACCAGTAGTATTTTATTTTATTTTTCCTATTTTTATGAGACCTAATTTTCTTAAAATACATTCCCTCTCATAACAAACAAAATTAAATTCAAACTCCAATAAAATAAAGTCACAAACCAAAACACAGTACACACCCTGAAATTTACACAAAAATGTTCCTGACGTTCTAATTCTATCAAAGTGCGCACACAGAAAAGACGAGGTTAGCCTCAGCTTTCATGGTAGATGAACACATCATAGTCACTAGGGGAAATTTGCCGCCACATTGGGAAGAATATAATATGAATAAGACGCACGAAGACCCAAATTCAGAAGAAAACAGCAGCAATAAAATATATAATAAAAATAATAATGGAAAATAATAAATAGCGCTGAAGCATACATATTTGACCATTAAAAAAGCTCACAGAAATAAAATGCAAGTTCCCACCAAAAGACTAAAGTTAATGCAAACTAACTACTACACAAACAACTTTAAGTACTATAAAACTACGAAACTAGAAGATCATGGCAACTAAAGAGAAGGAAAAAATGAATAGATAAGTAGTACCCTCTTGGCTTTCTCTTCCTTCTCAGCGGCTTCTTTCTTCTTATCCTTATCAGAGCCCTGAAAAATCAGAGAAAAAGATGGTTTATGAACTACAGGTCAGCTTTGAAATGTGAACATAAAAGGTAAAATCCAAAATTGCTTTATGTGCTTCACCAGTTTGATGAAAACATCATCATTGCTTTTCTTGCTTGAGAGTGGCTGCATGGATCCGAACTCTTTGCCAACATCCACCTTCCTTTCCTCGGTTTTTAGTGCCTGCAGAGCCTTCCTCTTCTCTTCTAGCACCTTCTCATACTCCTCAAGTGTCATCTCCTATAACAAAGGCGAGTCAAGTTGATAAAATATAGGAAGTGTACTTAGGGGGTGTGGGTGCAGCGTTGAAAGAAATGGCAACCCCAGGGCATAGTTGTCACTTGTCAGAGGCGTGAGGAGCACTCTAGGCGCAAAAGGGTCCTTAAACCTAAAAGACTTGAGGCACACAAACACTACAATTATTAAATATATGACCCAATCGTCGATTAACACCCAAGTTCAAAATAACCACGCAAGAAGTGTGAAGAAAAAAAAAAAACTTAACTCCAAATCTGCATAAAGTTTACAAATCTCTATCTCCTGTCAAAATTGCTATTTGCACAACTCTCGTTTTCTCACATAAACCTTTTGATCTCCTTTTTGACATCAGTTGGAACATTTCGGCATTCAATAGCATTTCTAAACCCACTGACATGACGTTATTTGAATCTACAAACACCTCTACTCAAATTTTGCATATAAAACTTTCCTATCATTCTCATTTTTCTAAGGCAAATTAAAATATTTTCAAGTAGGGCCAGTTCTATTTTCTCCTCCATGAATAT